>JBBPBR010000004.1:39330079-39436948 GCA_037974775.1 Cicer pinnatifidum
TCTCATCTGAGGGCAAAGCCCAGATTTCCACAATAGTTGTAAAGGGTCACCAACCGAAATTAACAATTAACACATAACATTTAAGCTTTTAAATGCACAAAATATCCTCTCAACTAAGCATGCACCTTTCAAAGGATTTTTCCATATGCTAAAAGTTCATATAATGCTTGCCAAATGTAAATGAAATCAAAATAAAGTTCTCAACCCATCAAGTAATACATAACTGACCAAAACATTGATAAATCAACTAAGCAATCAATTATCTAACTCAAAATAAGAATTTCTATTAAGCCAATCGATTTCCTGAAGGTTTTTAGTGAAATTTGAATTCTGGGCTTAATTCAATCGATTGGGCAATCGATTGAGCAATCGATTGGGCAATCAATTGACAGGATAGCTGAGCCCCTGACTTAATGCCAATCGATTGGGCAATTGACTGGGCAATTGATTGGGCAATTGATTGGGCAATCGATTGACAGCATAGCTGAGCCACTGACTTAATGCCAATCGATTGGGCAATTGATTTCCCTGCATATTCCTCCAAAAATACATAAACTAACTCAATCACATTCATACACAAATCCACATCTTAACACTTAGCATTTTCAACACAATCACCACGTCAACTTGAGTTTCGAAATCGTTTGACAATCTAACATACTATCACACAAATCCAAAACATAACTCTTAGTACAATCAACACAAACACAATTTGAATCAAACATACTTACACATAGTTTCAAAACATAACATTTAACGGTTTCAACGCAATACCCACACAGACAAGATGAACCAACAAATCACATGGCATCACCTTGACTCGACAATCCCAACGCGGACAAGATGAACCAACAAATCACATGGCATCACCTTGACACGACAATCCTAACACAGACAAAATGAACCAACAAATCACATGGCATCACTTTGACCTGACAATCCCAACGCATACCAGATGAACCAACAAATCACATGGCATCACCTTGACGCGACAATCTCAACACAGACAAAATGAACCAACAAATCACATGGCATCACTTTGACCTGACAATCCCAACGCATACCAGATGAACCCACAAATCACATGGCATCACCTTGGCACGACAATCTCAACACCGACAAAATGAACCAACAAATCACATGGCATCACTTTGACTCGACAATTCATTTCTTCACAAAATCATTTTCACGACAACATTAAGTAAATGCAGATATTAAGAGATTCCCCATTCTTAATACTCATTTAACTTAATGATTTTTTTTTACAAACAAACACACCTTAAGCAAACAGAAATATTAAGAGATTCCCCATTCTTAATACTCTTTTAACTCCAACGATTTTCAAAACAAACATTAAGTAAACAAGACATTAAGAGATTCCCCATTCTTAATTCTCATTTAACTTAAACGATTTTCCAAAACAAACATTAAGTAACCAAGACATTAAGAGATTCCCCATTCTTAACGCCCAATTAACTTAAACGATTTTCAAAACAACATTAAGTAACAAAGACATTAAGAGATTCCCCATTCTTAACGCCCAGTTAACTTAAACGATTTTCAACACAACTTCAAGTAAATAAGACATTAAGAGATTCCCCATTCTTAATTCTCATTTAACTTAAACGATTTTCCAAAACACACATTAGGTAAACAAGACATTAAGAGATTCCCCATTCTTAATACTTGTTTAACTTAATGGTTTTCAAATTTCCACACAAAACAAACTCAAACGTACTTTCACATTCAATCCATAACTCACACAAAACACATCTCAAACATGTTATCAAATTCAATCCAAATCAACCAACGATTCACATCAAATCACATCAATCAACAACCATCAAGTAAGAACACGCCAAGTACGACGACACAAATTAACACAATCCATCACTCAAACACAACAAGTTTCATATACTTGAAATCATACATAATGGGTTTAAAATTCATTCTCCACAAAACATTACTTAAACCCTAACCAAATTCTTTTCCACACAACCACAAGTAAGTCCCTAAATGCAAACTAAAAGTTTGGAAGGAGCCCTTACCTTCACGTTAGCTGTAACGTGCGATTACAGTACCACGAGCAAATCCGGTAAAATCTCCGCTCGCAACGCCGCTTCCCAAGTTGGTCCCCTAGCACCGTAGCGTGGTAGTGAACAACTTTCCCTTCTATCTCTTCGCAAAACGAAGCTTAGATCTAGATGAAACGGGGATTTTTGTGTTTGACGGTTTTGAAATCCCTAATACCGTTTTCGAATCCGGGAGAAAGGAAGAAGCTGGAAACTTGATCTTTCTCACCCACTAGCCTTGGGTTTCAATTTTTGAACTCAAATGAAGCAAAGAAAGCAAAGAAAAGTATAACCATGGAGGAAGGAGGAAGTTGGCGCGAGAGACAGGGAGAGGAAAATGTTTTTAGGTTTTCCTTCAGTTTTCCTTTCTTCCTTTCTCCTTCCTTTCTATTTCTTTTCTCTTTATATTTCCTCCCTTTCCTTTTCTCCTCTTTCTATTTCTATTTCCTTTCTATCCCTCCACACAAACATATATATACATATTTGTATATATATTACAATTAACAAATATCTCAAAATATCTAGATATTTATTAAAATTACCATTTCACCCATAACTTCTCCAAACCACTTTTTGTTAAAAATATCTACTCTCGTCGCAACTCAATTGATAGATGCAATTTTTAGTAGCTTGAGATATTTTTAACAAAACTCCCTAGAATTAAATTCTTCGTACAAGATTCACCGCAGTTAAATTAATTTACTCATCGACGAGTAATTTTAATTGGGCATCAAAATATCTTTTTGGTCATTTAAACTCCTAAAATATTAATAACTTTGGCTAAAAAACCCCTGAGTTCAATACCAAAATCCACTAAAATACCTAAAGTATAATTTAAAATTAGGGGTCTTACATTACTACCCCCCTAAAATTAGTTTCGTCCTCGAAACTTAAAGTACGAGTAGCAATCCACACAAGGTTTGTACTCAAATTCAACATACTAGTCACAACTTGTATCACCCGGCCTTCTCGAAAAAGTGTTGCCTACCCCTTTTCATAGGGTGCTTAATAACTTCGCACACATCCATAGTCGGTAATGCTCGTCCGTTCCATCCAACATGATTTTGTCTACTATCAACAAGAGATTAAGGATTATCAGTCCCTCAATTTGTCAATAAATAGTCGACAACCATGATAGTGGCTTAGACTATCTTAATCGAACTGTAGTAGCGCTCTTTGCAACTTATAACTGAGATTATCTTAATGTACAAGCAGTCAACAATCTTCTCAAAGTCCATTGAGTTTCCCTTATTTTCCTATAACTTTGATCCTGTCGACGAAGTAAAATATCCCATACCTATGTCACGTAGTCTCATTTTCATCCACTTGGTACGAAACATCCATTTGGTACCAAACTGAAACACTTAGAATGACCCTAACACACTGAGCACAGAACAATCACTACATCCGAGAACTCCTAAATTTCTCCCTTGTCCACAAATCCTCGATTTTTCTTACGTCGTACAACTACGTCAAACTGTAGTGTTCTTATCAGTATGTTATTCCAATTATGAATTTAATAATTCCATCCCCACATATGCTCGGTGACCAAAGCTTCCTCAATTATTTTCAAAATCTTGCCAAAGACTATACCACTCGGGATACACAACTTCCTTTCAGTTTAGTACTTCATTTCAAGAGTCACGTTTTCCATTAAAATCCAACTTGAATTCAATTCACAGATCAAGGTCTACATTTGTCTCATGCCTAACACCTCAAATTCACGCTTCACTAGAAAATTTCTTACATACTTCGCAATTATGCACAACTCGAAAATAATCCTCCTACCTCTACTGCCAACATTCATTCTGATACTTCTTAATCTCACTGTGTCCTTCATTTGCAACTTGATGATTATCCTTTTATTATGACAGGTCATCGGCATTGTATTCACTCCATCACTTTTCCATTTATACAAACCTTAAATTTCTACCTCGAACTTTGATACATCTTTATTATAGTGATTCCAATAAATCAAGGCTTACTAATTCCCACCAAACTTTTCCATTTCATGTTCAAATGTTTCCTATCAAGTAAACATTTAACTCCTTTGATTGACGAACACAATAACAATCCCCATGACATGCACTCAAGTAATATCTTTATATCTTGGCATACCTTTATAATAATAATGTATGAATTATAGGTGAGATAATTCCTTTCCTGAATCTTTAATTGTCATAAGCTACATCTCTATGTGCTGCTCCAACAAATTTCTTGGCACATTTCCCAATATTTGTTTCACTTGCTAGATTCTTATTCCTTCACAACCTTCACCGAGATACAAACTGAAAGAATCCTAACAATCGAACGTTCTAAAGAATTATTTCTCCCACATTCTCCAAAGCATTTCCTAAGAAACAATATATATAACTTCCTCGTCCCAAATTTTTGCAGTAAAATGTCTCTAAGACCCACATACCTTTCATTGTTCATCTAGTCACTAAAACACTCAGTTTAAATCTCGACGCTTGATTTCCCACGACCAACAACTAAATCATAAATCATTCATTCCATCTCTTCTTTTTCACTTGCTATCATTTAATAGGATTCTAAAATTTGATCCTTAAAATCTCCAAACACTTCCATCCTTAACATGAATTATTTAACACTTGCCGGCCTCAACTTCTTCGATTATGAAAGTTTTAAGCATTACTTGGTCCTCCATCCAACCTTGCGAGATTTTAAATCATCAGCTAAAAATCAACCATCTTAGGGTCCCAAATCAAATCTCGAATATTCCTTCAGTCCTATCAAAATATTAACATCCTCTTAGTAATTTCCATCCTTTAATAGACTCTCAAACTTATATTACCGCAATCTCAAGTATTCTTGTACTCGATTACTTCAAATTCCACTTAATGGTAACATAGAGTTCAATACATCAAGGCTTAACTCATTAGGTTTCTCTGAACATCGCTCAAAATTCACACTTACGTGTCTATAGATTCATCCAATATTACTATCCATATTTAGTAATCCAAGTTGCGAATTCAGTCTAACTCGAATGCTCGACTTTATCCCTTAAGGTATCGACTAATCCTCAAAGCGTATGTTATCTAACCAAAGGAGTAATTACTCCTAATGTGCAACGCTCCCTTAACTTCAATACCAGTCTCTTTCATTGACACCTAAGCACCAAACGTTATTCCAAATGGAAGCCTTATCTTCTTAACAATTCCATGATGTTCACATCTCTTTGACAGTTGTCAAACTCATCCAGTTTCATCCTGAAATCTACCCGGAACACATCTAATACTTTTTCTTAACAAAAGTCCTCAACTTAGGTCTTTACTGAAAATCCCTTATCAATCTAATGTTAATTCATCCATACTCATCATCTTCGAGTTAACACCAACACATAGCTTCTGTGTCCTTGGAACCATTTCATAAATTCCATGTCGTCATACTTTGCTTCATTACTGCCTGACAATCCGTCATCTGGAAGATCATTCCATTCCTTGAATCCACTACTCAGCTTTTTCTTGAGTTCTCATCACCCTTGAACTTTGGAGGATGGTAATGACGAAAATATTCTAACCCTCTTAATATTAAGAGCACAAATCTCTCTTTTCCTCTTCTCCAGATCCCGCAGAGTCTTTGCAGCAGTTCGTTCAACAACAAAACATCCATGTTATTTGTAGCTTTAACAATTTGATCATCCCTACTGACGTTTATCCTTGCAACGTCGTTCCCTCTTGGAGGTAGTGTTTCCGAAAAACCAACATCAAGAAGAAGTGTTAACACCACTTCGAATAATTTCAAAACTAAGTTTCGAATATATCAACACATAATAACTACCCCAAATCTGACAACTCAGACTAATTACCCCGACGCATGATCAAATAACAACTCACAACCTACAAGTTGACCTGCAATCCATAACCAAAGATTCCACAGCCCCCAAAGAAAACCAAACCAAAGCTCTGATACCACAATGTAACACCCCGTTTTTCAAAGCGAGGGTGTATTTTTTTTTTCAAAACAAATTAAATAAAACAAAGCAAATACATAAGGAAAAGCCTTTGGATAAATATTTAAGCGAAAATAGTTTACAAGCAGCGGTGTTGTAGAGAGAATGAATCGTACATAATGGTGTTGTAGAGAGAATGAATCGTACGATTAAAGACATAATCAAATGTATGCTCTCTCATGCAAAATTATCGAAATCCTTTTAGGGTGAAGCAATGAAAACTACAGTGGATTTGATTAATCTTTCTCCTTCTATTCCAGTTAATGGTGATGTTCCAAATAGAGTGTGGATAGGGAAAGATGTCTCTTACCCTCATTTGAGAGTTTTTGGTTGTAGATGTTTTGTTCACGTTCCGATAGACGAGAGGTCCAAGCTTGATAGTAAATCCAAACAATGTATATTCATCGGTTATGGTGATGAAGAATTTGGTTATAGATTATGGGATCCGATTGACAAGAAAATTATCAGAAGCCGAGATGTGATATTTCATGAAGACTAGACTATTGAAGACTTTGATAAAGTTCAAAAAAAGAAACTAAATTCCAGAAGTTACATTGATGTTGTGCCTAATCCCCCTACAAAAATTCTTGTTGATGGGGGAGATATACAGGTAGATGATGAGAATGTAACTGATGATCATGTGCCTAACCATGATGAGCAAGTTCCTGTTGTGCTATCGGTCGAATTTGATTTGAGAAGATATACTAGAGAACGTCAACCTTCTCAAAGATATCCTCTATTCGAGTTGTGCTTGGGTTAGCACCTAGTTTAAACCTAAAAGTTGAACAACTTGATGTGAAAACTACATTCCTTCTTGGTGATTTGGAGGAAGAGATCTATATGGACAACCAGAGGATGGGCTCAAACAAGCACCTCGACAGTGGTACAAGAAATTTTATTCTTTCATGGAGAAACATGGGTGTGGTAAAACTACTTCTGACCATTGTGTGTTTATCAAGAAATTCTCTGATGGTGATTATATTATTCTCTTATTATATATGGATGATATGTTGATTGTTGGTCATGACACTAAGAAGATTGAATCTTTAAAGCAATATTTGAACAAGACTTTTGCGATGAAAGACTTGGGTCCTTCAAAGCAAATTCTGGGTGTGAGAATCACTCGTGAAAGAAAGAATAATAAATTGTGGTTGTCTCAACGCAATTATATTGAGAAGGTATTAGAAACGTTTAACATGAGCAATTGCAAACCTGTTAGTACTCCACTTGCTACTCATTTTAAATTGAATTCTGATAAATTTCCTACAAGTGAGAAAGACAAATAAGTGGTGAAGAAGGTTCCTTATGCATCCTGTAACACCTCGATATTTAACAGCGGGAGTGTATTTCTTTTTCAAAAAAATTCATAAAAAAAAAATGAAATAAAGAAGGAAATACTTTTGGATAAATATTTAAATCATAACATAACGACAAAGTCAACAAATATTTACAAGCAGCGGAATAGTTTTTGAAATAAAAATCCAAAGTATTCAAACATCAAAATACATTGGGGATATGAGGCCTATCAGACATAGCTCATACCCCTGGTGTATTCTCGGCAGACCTGTACAAAAGCAGTGCCCAAGAATTTTAACTCCCCCCACGTCACATCAAAAGTGGTACATGGACCCATCAAAATAAAAGTCTAGCTGACAATATTGGCATAGGTACACTCTTCCAACATACAATAAATACATCCACAAAAGAAATACCTCTAGTCTCTATACAACCGTCTAATCTGATCATACTACAAAAAACTATACAACCCGGGTGATCTCCACACACCCCGCAAGATCCTCCTGACACAGCTCCAGTCAGGTGTGTCCAACCTACCTTCCCATCTATAGGGTACTAACTAGTGGGAAGATCATGGTTCTCATCTGAGGGCAAAGCCAAGATTTCCATAATAATGATAAAGGGTCACCAACCAAAATTAACAAATAACACATAGCATTTAAATTTCAAATGCATAAAATGGCCTTTCAACTTAGCATGCACCTTGAAAGGGTTTCCATATGTTAAACAAGCATAATCAAAGTTGAAAAATGGAGTTTTAACCAAAACTGCATTGTCGTATTCGAATACAACATCTCTGTATTCGAATACAAGGTTGTTTCAGAAGTCAGTAGCAAAATCAGCATAGCTGTATTTGATTACAACCTTAGTGTATTCGACTACACAACTTTTTCACAAGTCAGTAGCAGGTGATCTTGATTCTAGAAAATCTACTTCTCGTTATATGCTGACGTTTGCAGGGGGAGCTACATCTTGGCAATCAATACTACAAAGGTGTGTTGCTTTATCGACTACTGAAGCTGAGTACATTGCAGTAACTAAAGCTTCCAAAGAACTCTTGTGTATGAAGAAATTTCTACACGAGTTAGGCCTCAATCAAGACAAGTTTGTGTTATTCTATAACAGTTGTAACACCCCGGCCATTTGGCGTTACCGGTTGTGTTACCTCACGAGCTTCTCCCCCCCCCTTTCCTCAAATTGGAAATCTTTACGAGTTTTTGCCTTCCGTGGGATTCGAGCCCAATACTTATAAAAGGCGCCCCTCAAGCGATACCGGAAATTTTTTGCTTTTCATGGGATTCGAGCCCGATACCTAGGGGATAAGTACCGCATCATCGCAATCCCACTACCAATTGAGCCAGTAGATCAATTGGTAGTGGGATTGTGATGAGGCGGTACTTATCCCCTAGGTATCGGGCTCGAATCCCATGAAAGGCAAAAACTCGCTAGGATTTCCAATTTGAGGAAAGGGGGGGGGGGGCGAGAAGCTCGTGAGGTAACATTGCCGGTATCGCTGGAGGACCGGGGTGTTACAACAGTCAGAGTGTGATCTATCTCAGCAAGAATCTGACTTTTCATGCAAAGTCGAAGCATATTGAAGTGCGATATCATTGGATACGAGATGCACTGGAAATGAAGTCATTTTTAATTGAGAAGATTCATACTAATGAGAATGGTTCATATATGATGACAAAGACTTTGCATGTGTCGAAGATGATATGTTGTAGACAGAAAGCTGGCATGGTTGAGTAGTACCTTCCCACTTGAGTCATGAGGGGGAGATTTGTTGGGTGGGCTCACTCCCCAAGTGGATCCCACCAATTTTTATTATTATTATTATTATTATTGAAATAAAAAAGAAAAGAAAAAAAAGGTTTTAATGGGATTGGCCCACATGAAGATAATAAAATGGATTTAGAAATCTCTAAGAACAACACTGAAAGACAACGGCTGCTAGAGAAGAAAAATAAGGGTTTGGTTCTGGTGGTGGTAACAGGTGCGTAGCAAACTTGCTCCGTTTGATCTACAATTTTGATAGGTTATTTCTACCACTGAGTTTGTTATTTTAATATATAATTTGAGTAGTTTTATCTTCTTTGAGAGTTACTTTGGCATACCCACTTTAGTGGAATGTTGTTATAAGGTTGTTATAGGGTCGTTATTGTTGACTGATATTCCGTATTGTTATTAGAAAGACTCTTGGTGTACCCATTAATTATTATAGTGGATGTTTTTACTAGACTAGGTCCCATGGTTTTTATTCTCTCAATTTCAGGGAAGTTTTCCACGTTAAAATTGTGTTTGTCTCGCATTTAATTTTCTACCAATAATTATTGCTCTTGGAATTGTATTTTTCTGTTTGGCCATTTATCTGCACAGGTGGGGGAAAAAATATACCGCATTACTTAGATAGTTATCGCTAATTATCTCTGGTTTTTCCCAAAACTAATCACCATTAAACACTTGTCCAGATCTGTCTTCATGATTGATTTAGCATATCTTGACTGAAAAGGTAGGAAGACCAGAGGATGACACTTTTGGAGGATGTTATGTGCTTTTACAGTCAGAGGACAAGTCTTTTGTGATGATCAGAGATAGCTAGAGCGTAAACAACTTATTAGATCATTGACTTTAATCAGGGCATTAATTTTAATTCGGGCATTGACTTTATCATAGATCAAATTGGATGCCAGGATCATCATATGTAGAATCACCAGAATAAACGTGTATCATTAGATTCGGTAGAGGTGCGTTCAGAAAGAGTTTTTCTTAATTAGTTATACTTCAATAGATGTAGAGTATTGCTCTAAGTGCTTTGTTTAGCTTGTCTATTCATCAGACGATGCAACATTCAAATATTTAATTCCTATGACAAGAGTCTGCACACTTAAATAAGTTAGTAGTAAATAAATCGGTCCCACAAAATAGGTTATTTAATCATCAAAACCATTAATGATTGTTGGTCTTCAAACAACTTGGTTCTAACAGTTTGACTCCTATGTTTGAGTCTTTAACCCAATTATCAAAGTTTCGTATCCAATTCATTATTATAACATTTTAATATCAATTTGAATGTGGATTTAGTTGGACTCCCATTTTGTGTAATAATTAATATTCCATTGCCAACACCCCCACGATGTTTCGAACCATCAAATTATAAATGTCATGGTTCCAAATCTACACATACAATTTGTAAGACCCATAATTTTAAATTATACTTTATGTATTTTAGTGTACTTTGGTATTAAACTTGGAGGCTTTTTAGCCAAGTTATTAATATTTTGTGAGTTTAATTGCCCAAAAATATATTTTGATGCCCCAATTAAAATTACTCGTCGATAATTAAATTAAATTAAGTGCGGCGAATCTTTTACTAATAGTTTAATTCTGGGGAGTTTTGTTAAAAATATCTCGAGTTGTTAAAAATTGTATCTGTCAATTGAGTTGCAACGATAGTAGATATTTTTAACTAAAAGTGGTTTGGAGAGGTTATGGGTGAAATGGTAATTCTAACAAATATCTAGATATTTTGAGATATTTGTTAAGTTATAATTAATATATATAGTTATATATATTTGTTTAGAGGGAAAAAAGAAGGAAATAGAAAGGAAAGAAAAAGAAATAGAAAGGAAAGAAAAAGAAATAGAAAGGAAGGAAAAAGGAAGAAAAGAAAAGAAAAAGAAAAACATTTTCGTCTTCTTCCTCCCCCCCGCCTCGCGAAGCTCTCATTCTTCTCCTTCCCCTTTTTCTTTCTTTGCTTTCTTTTGCTTCAAGAAAAGGAACCCAAGGCTTGGTGGGTGAGAAAGACAAGGATTTCTCATCTTCATACTTCCTCGTTGATTCGAAAACGAAGAAAAACGGTGTTAGGGATTTTAAAACCGTCAAACACAATCTACCACGTTTCATCTAGGTCTAAGCTTCGTTTCGCGAAGAGATAGAAGGGAAAGTTGCTCTCCACCACGCTACGGTGCTAGTGAACTAACTTTCGAAGCGACGTCGCGAGCAGAGATTTTACCGGATTTACTCGCGGTACCGTAATCGCACGTTAAAGCTAACGTTAAGGTAAGGGCACCTTCTAGACTTTTAGTTTGCATTTAGGGACTTATCTGTGGTTGTGTGGAAAAGAATTTTGTTAGGGTTGAAGTGTTGATTTGGAGAAAATGAATTTAACCCATTTATGTATGATTTTGAGGAAATGAACTTTGATATGTTTGAGTGGTGGGTTGCGATGATTTGTGTTTGTCGTATTTGACGTGTTCATAATTAATACTTATAAATTTTGAGATGTGTTTGTGTGGATTTTGTGGAATAATGAATGGATGTGATTTGGTGTGAATCGTGGATTGAATTTGAGAATATGTCTGAGTATGCTCTGTGGGGAATTTGAAAATCATTAGAGTTAAACGAGTATTAAAAATGGGGAATCTTTTAATACCTTTGTTTACTTAATGATTGTCGTGAAAATTGTTAGAGTTAAATGAGTATTAAAAATGGGGAATCTTTTAATATTTCCATTTACTTAACGATTGTCGTGGATAGAGTCAGAGTATGCTCATGCATTTCATTTTGGTAAATCGTGCTGACCCGTGATAGGTGGCACCTCGGTAAATAGTACTTCGGCCTGTGATAAGCGGTACATTTACGATTTACGTTTTTAGTAAATCGTGCTGACCCGTGATAGGTGACACCTCGGTAAACAGTACTTCAGCCTGTGATAGGCGGTACGTTAACGATTTACGTTTTTTTTCTTTTAGTAAATCGTGCTGACCCGTGATAGGTGGCACCTCGGTAAACAGTACTTGTCTGTGATAGGCGGTATGTTTACGATTTACGCTTTTTAGTAAATCGTGCTGACCCGTGATAGGTGGCACCTCGGTAATTTAGTACTTTGGCCTGTGATAGGCGGTACAATTATGATTTAAGGCCCGAGTCCATGCATTTTGGCATATACGCATTGCATTAGGGTGCTTCGCACACGAGTCGTGTTTGATTCAAGATTATGATTGAGTGTTTGAACTCAAGTTATCGTGGCGATTGTGCTATAATTGCTAAGTGTTATGTTTTGGAATTGTGTGTGAGTGTGATTGATTGCAAAACCATTTCAAACTTAAGTTGTTGTGGCAATTGGGTTATAATTGTCAAGTGTGGATGTTTTTGAATCGTGTGATAGTGTGTTTGATTGCAAAACTATTTCGAAACTCATTATGTCGTGGTGATCGTGTTATAAGTGTTAAGTGTTATGTTTTGGAATTGTGCGTAATTGTGATGGATTCAGTTATGTATTTTAAGAAAAACTGTAGAACAATCGATTTCCCAATCGATTATGTTAAAAAGTAATACCAGTTTAATCGACTGCCTAATCGATTATTACATTTCTTGTTTTCTTGAAATTTTGAAAATATATTGAACTAATCGATTTGCCAATCGATTTGGCCTGTTACAGTAGCTCAGCTATTTGTTAAAATCGATTTGCCAATCGATTTGGCTGTTACAGTAGCTCAGCTATTTGTTAAAATCGATTTGCCAATCGATGTGGCTTGTTACAGTAGCTGAGCTATTTGTTAAAATCGAATTGCCAATCGATTTGGCTTGTTACAGTAGCTCAGCTATTTATTTCAATCGATTGTTCAATCGGTTTCTTTAATCAGTCTAATAAAACCATTTAAGAAATCGATTTCCCAATCGATTGCCCAATCGATTGCCCAATCGATTGCCCAATCGATTGACCAATCGATTGACTTAAACCCAGAATACAGGTTTCACTAAAAATCTGTAAGAAAATCGATTTCCCAATCGATTTACTTAGTAAAAACTTTGAATCTGAGTCAGACAATCGATTGCCCAATCGATTCATCAATTGACTGGTCAGTTGATTTATTACTTGAATGATTAAAACCTTATTTTTGATTTCATTTTTACTTGGCAAGTATTATATGAATGTTTAGCATATGGAAACCCTTTTAAGGTGCATGCTAAGTTGAAAAGTTATTTTGTGCATTTAAAAAATTAAATGATATGTGTTAATTGTTAGTTGAGAACCAGGACCATCCTACCAGTCTGTACCCTGCTGATGGGAACGTAGTTGGAAACACCTGACTGGAGCTATGTTAGGAGGATCTTGCGGGGCGCGTGAAGATCACTCAGGGTGTATAGTTTTTTGTAGAATGATCAAATTAGGTTGACGTATAGGGACTAGATGTCTTTCTTTTGGAATGTGTTTTAATTTAATTTGGAAGACTGTACCTATACCAATATTGTCAGCATGACTTTTTATTTTCGATGGGTTCCATGTACCACTTTTTGATGTGTAAATACTTTGGATTCGTATTTCAAAAACTATTCTGTTGCTTGTAAATTAAGTAGACTTAATTGTCGTTGTGTTATGACTTAAATATTTATCCAAAGATATCTCCTTATTTATTTCTTTGTTTTATGAATTTGTTTTGAAAAAAAAAAATACACTCTCGCTTTTAAAAATCGAGGTGTTACATTGTGGTATCAGAGCATTGGTTTAGATTTCTTTGGGGATGTGAAGTTTTGGTTATAGATTGTAGGTCAACCTGTAGGTTGGGAGTTGTTATCTGATCATGCGTCGATTTAGGTGGTTTGAGTTGTCAGGTCCAAAATAATTATTATGTGTTGATGTGGTCGGAAGTTAGTTTTGGAATTATTTGAAGTAGTGTTAAGACTCTACTTGATGATGGTTTTATAGGAAAACCATGCCGCCAAGAAGGAATAACGCTCCAAGAGCCAATGCTAATAGGGATGATTGAATGGTGGAGGCTATGAATAACATGGCTGCTTCTGTTGCTGCACAGACTGCTGCCAAGACTCAACGTGATCTTGAAAAGAGGGAAAGAGAGATTCGTGCTACAGAGTCAAGAGGATTAGAAGATTTTCGTCGTTACAATCCTCCCAAGTTTAAGGGGGATGAGAATTCAGAGAAAGCGGATCAATGGATCCAAGAAGTGGAAAAGATCTTCGAAATGATTAACTGTCAGGCGAGAGTGAAGGTCAACTATACCACTTATATGCTATTAGGGTATGTTGAGTACTGGTGGAGGAGTGCAAGATTGTTGATGAGATCAGCTCACGAGGAGGTGAATTGGGAATCATTCAAAAGGAAGTTTTTAGACAAACACTTCCCGATGAATACCAGGACTAAACTCGGTGATGATTTTCTGAAACTGCATCAGGGGAACATGACCGTGGGCGAATATGCTGCTAAGTTTGAATCGCTATCAAGGCATTTCAGGTTTTTCCGTGAAGAGATTGATGAACCATTCATGTGTCATCATTTCCAAGACGGACTAAAGTATGAGATTCAAGACTCTGTCTTACCCTTGGGAATTCAACGTTTCCAAGTACTTGTGGAAAAATGTAGAGAAGTTGAGGATATGAAGAATAAGAGGACTAGCCGAGGAGGGAATTTTAGTTCAGGAGGGCCTAGTCGGGTGAATCATCAGAACAACAAGGGGAAACAAGTTGCTAAACCTTATAATCGACCACAAAATTACAACGGTGGGCAGAATCGCCCAGGGAACCTGGATTTCAGAAGACAATTGGGACAAGTGGTTCGATGTTTCCGATGTGGGGAAGAGGGATATTATGCTAGTACTAGTACCTCTAATATTCTCACCTGCTACAATTGTCAGAAGCCAGGGCACGTGGCAAGGGATTGCACGGCTCCGAAGGTGGAACCAATTGTATATGTAACTAGGGCTACTCGTCCTACTGCTAGAGGACGCGTTTATTGCGTGAGTGCTGAAGCTGGAAATCCATCTGGCAATCTGATTCAACGTGAATGTGAGATTGCAGGTAACACTCTAACTGCACTTTTTGATTCGGGGGCAACCCATTCCTTCATTTCTATGAATCGTTTGAAGTTATCTGTGTCATCTCTACCTTTTGATTTGGTTGTTTCTACACATGCTAAGACTTTGACAGTAAATTCTGCATGTTTACATTGTCAAGTAACTATACAAAATAGGGATTTCTTGATTAATTTAATTTGTTTACCTCTACAATCAATCGAGGTCATTCTCGGTATGGATTGGATGTCGTATCATTATGTGATCTTGGACTGTGCTCGCAAAATAGTTCTTTTCCCCGAACCAGGAGTTGTTAAGTATCTAGCTACTAACAAACTCGAAGTGTCATTAAGAGAAGGAACTCGTGAGTTTCTGTCTTTGGCCAACGTGGATGCAAAGGTGAATGTGAACATAGAAGACGTAGTACTTGTAAAGGAATACCAGGACATATTTCCAACGGAAATTCCAGGGTTACTTCCAGTAAGAGAAGTGGAGTTCTTCATTGATTTGCACCCAGGAACGGGACCAATTTCAATTGCGCCGTATCGAATGTCACCATTGGAATTAAATGAGCTCAAAGTCCAAATTGAAGATTTGTTGGAGAAGAAATTTATTAGGCCAAGTGTATCACCATGGGGAGCTCCGGTGTTGTTAGTTAAGAAGAAGGACGAAAACTCACGCTTATGTGTGGATTATAGACAACTTAATAAGGCAACTATTAAGAATCTTTATCCTTTGCCACGCATCGATGATTTGATGGATCAGTTGAGAGGGGCCGCAATATTTTCGAAGATTGACTTGAAGTCGGGTTACCATCAGATTCGAGTAAGGGAATGAGATATTCAGAGAACTGCTTTCAGAACCCGTTTTGGACATTATGAATATCTTGTTATGTCGTTTGGAGTTACCAATGCACAAGCAATTTTCATGGACTACATGAACAAAATCTTTAATCCATTCCTTGATAAATTTGTTGTGGTGTTTATTGATGATATATTAATTTATTCAAGAACTGAAGAAGAGCATGGAGAACATTTACGTCAAGTTCTTGAGATTTTACGCGAGAAGCAATTGTATGCCAATTTGTCGAAGTGTGAGTTTTGGCTAGAAGAAGTGAATTTCTTAGGACATGTGATAACCAAGGAAGGAATCGCTGTAGATCCGGCTAAGATTAAGGCGGTTCTTGCTTGGAAAGAGCCTCAGACTGTCACTGACATACGAAGTTTCGTAGGACTGGCAGGGTACTACAGGAGGTTTATTGATGGTTTTGCTAAGATTGTAACTCCATTGACACAACTTACCAGAAAAGATCAACCGTTCGCATGGACGGAGAAGTGTGAGGAAAATTTTCAGTTACTAAAGAGAAAATTGACGACCTCACCAGTATTGGTATTACCGCAATCAGAAGAACCCTATGAAGTTTATTGTGATGCATCTCACCAAGGTTTGGGATGTGTGCTGATGCAACACAAGAAAGTTGTGGCTTATGCCTCAAGGCAATTGAACATTCATGAGAGAAACTATCCTACTCATGACTTGGAGCTTGCTGCTGTTGTTTTTGCATTGAAGATCTGGAGGAACTATTTATATGGGTGCACGTTCACAGTGTTCAGTGACCATAAAAGTTTGAAATATTTGTTTGATCAGAAGGAATTGAACATGCACCAGAGACGATGGATGGAGACTCTCAAGGATTTTGATTTCACACTGCAGAGACGATGTAGTGGCTGATGCGTTGAGTAGAAGAAGTGTATCAGTGTCTTCAACAATTATGGCTAGACAACAAGAGTTGTGGGAAGCTTTTAGAGACCTACACTTGAACGTAGAGTTTGCACCGGGAATTGTGAAATTCGGAATGATTAAGATTTCGAGTGGACTACTTGAAGACATTGCAAATTCTCAAGATGATGTCTTAATTCAAGAGAAGAGGAACCTAATAGTGCAAGGGAAGACAACAGAGTTTAAGATTGGATCAGATAATATTTTGCGATGTAATGGTAGGATTTGTGTACTAGAAATTACAGATATCAGGAAAACAATTTTAGAAGAGGATCATAAGAGTAAGTTGAGTATTCATCCTGGAGCAACCAAGATGTATCAAGATTTGAGGCAGAATTATTGGTGGCCAGGAATGAAGAAACATGTAGCGGAGTATGTATCAACTTGTCTAACTTGTCAGAAAGCGAAGGTGGAACATCAGCGACCTGCTGGGATGTTGCGACCTTTAGATATACCTGAATGGAAGTGGGACAACATTTCCATGGATTTTATAACTGGATTGCCTAAAACAAGGAGAAAGAATGATTCTATATAGGTGATAGTGGATCGACTGACTAAATCCGCACACTTTTTGCCAGTAAAGACCACCTATAAGGTAGATAAGCTAACAGCGATCTACATTCTGAAAATGTGACATTACACGGAGTACAATCGAGTATTGTATCAGACCGTGATCCGAAGTTCGCATCATATTTTTGGGGAGCATTGCACGAAGCGTTGGGAACGAAACTACGATTGAGTTCAGCTTACCATCCACAAACGGACGGATAGACTGAAAGGACAAATCAGTCCCTGGAAGATCTATTGAGAGCATGTGTATTAGATGATAGAGGAAGTTGAGATGATGTACTTTCGTTGATTGAGTTCACCTACAACAATAGTTTCCACGCAAGTATTGGAATGGCACCATATGAGGCTTTATATGGGCGCAAGTGTCAAACGCCCTTGTGTTGGTATAAGGACGGTGAAAGTACGATTGTCGGACCAGAGATGGTGCAACAGACTACAGCTAAGGTAAGGAAGATCAAGGAGAAAATGAAGACTTCACAAGATCGTCAGAAGAGTTACGCGGACCAGCGTCGCAGACTTTTAGAATTCGAACAGGGTGACCATGTATTTCTAAGATTCACACCTACTACTAGAGTTGGTAGAGCCTTGAAATCGAAGAAGTTGACTCCGAAATTCATTGGACCATATCAGATTTCTGCACGAATTGGGCCTGTTGCTTATCGGAATGCATTGCCTCCAATACTGTCCAACATTCATGATGTGTTTCATGTGTCACAGTTAAGGAAATATCTTGCAGATCCATCTCATGTGATCGAACCAGACACAATCCAACTGAAGGATAACATGTCATTCGAAGTACCACCTATGAGAATTGGTGATATGAAGATTAAGCGATTGAGAACCAAGGATGTTTCGTTGGTCAAGGTGATTTGGAACCCAATTACTGGGGATGCGACTTGGGAACTGGAGAGCAAGATGAGAGAACAACACCAAGAGTTATTTATCGACGCATAGTTTCAAGACGAAACTAATTTTAGGGGGGTAGTAATGTAAGACCCATAATTTTATATTATACTTTATGTATTTCAGTGTACTTTGGTATTAAACTCGGAGTCTTTTTAGCCAAGTTATTAATATTTTGTGAGTTTAATTGCCCAAAAATATATTTTGATGCCCCGATTAAAATTACTCGTCGATAATTAAATTAAATTAAGTGCGGTGAATCTTTTACTAAGAGTTTAATTCTGGGGAGTTTTGTTAAAAATATCTCGAGTTGCTAAAAATTGTATCTGTCAATTGAGTTGCGACGATAGTAGATATCCTTAACTAAAAGTGGTTTGGAGAGGTTATGGGTGAAATGGTAATTCTAATAAATATCTAGATATTTTGAGATATTTGTTAAGTTATAATTAATATATATAGTTATATATATTTGTTTGGAGGGAACAAAGAAGGAAATAGAAAGGAAAGAAAAAGAAATAGAAAGGAAGGAAAAACGAAGAAAGGAAAAGAAAAAGAAAAACATTTTCGTCTTCTTCCTCCCCCCTGCCTCGCGAAGCTCTCACTCTTCTCCTTCCTCTTTTGCTTTCTTGGCTTTCTTTTGCTTCAAGAAAAGGAACCCAAGGCTTGGTGGGTGAGAAAGACAAGGATTTCTCATCTTCACACTTCCTCATTGATTCGAAAACGAAGAAAAACTGTGTTAGGGATTTTAAAACCGTCAAAGACTATTTATTTTCGATGGGTTCCATGTACCACTTTTTGATGTGTAAATACTTTGGATTCGTATTTCAAAAACTATTATGCTGCTTGTAAATTATGTCGACTTAATTGTCGTTGTGTTATGACTTAAATATTTATCCAAAGGTATCTCCTTATTTATTTCTTTGTTTTGAAAAAAAAAATACACTCTCGCTTTTAAAAATCAGGGTGTTACACAATTTTCTCTATTTCTAGGCATGGACGATTGGCCATGAAATCTAAAATAGCTTGTCCTTGGAAAACTTTCATTGGTATGTATTTCCATGAAAATTTAGATAAGGTTAAGGTCCATTTATCAAACCTACCATTTAAAATAGGTTTAGACAACATATATTTAATATCTATTTTCGAAGAAACGTAAATAATAAGAAAAATTAGTGAAAATTTAAAACTTTTATTTATCTCAAACATATCATACAACTTGTAAGAGTATTAGTTAAAAAATTTCAAAACACATCGAGTTTCAAAAATATCCTAAAACCTCTTGTCTTTTGGTCAACACCTAATGTAACTATAATATAAAGACTAAAAGTCTATAACATTTGACGTCACATTGTGAGAGCTTCGAGAAGATCTATACACCCTAACACATTTGAAATTTTTTTGTTAGCACTGTGAGAATCACAAAGCAAACATATAGCACCCCTTTGAGCGTGAAAAACTTGTAAAGCACTATGAAATTCATATATTTTGCTATGACCACACACATTATATATATATATATATATATACATCATTATATGATTTTGATTTAGTACAATCAACACAAATATCAATTAAAAATGAGTAAAGCAAGTTTTAATCAAGAAGCAAAATCATTATTCCTCTTTCTCTCTCTGAAAGCTCAAAATCGTCATCAATACATTCACAAAAAAGTATGTCTTTGATTTAAAGTGTCAACAAACATTTTTTCAATGAAATGATCAAGAATAATGGTATAAATGTAAAAGTAATAAAGTCTCAACCATTTTGTACTATTTAAGAGATGAAGGTCAACCACAAAAAATCAAAGAATCTCATTCATGAAGTTTAGAAAGATATGAGAATATCAAAATGTTCCCATTAATGGATAAAACATACAAACACTTTTACAAAGTACTAACTGAAGTGACTGCTATAGTTAAAAAGATACTTTTAATTACCAAATCACTCTTAAGAATTGAGCACAATACTTTCACTTAGTTGTATTGAACAATGTGCAGTCAAATCAAAATGTTCTGATGTCGTGAGTTTTAACTAAAATTCTTTGTTAAGGAAGAGCAAAAAATGTCCTACATAGAGGACAGGTTCCAACGAACATATTGCGTCTCATGTCAACAACTCTAAAGGCCTTCTTGCTCTTATATATAAAGGAAACATCATAACCTAAATGATCAAGAGTTTTGCATTGAATCATATTCCAATTAATCAAATGATCATCAATTTAAGAACTCTTAAAAAAACAAACATTTTCAAGCTCATTTTAAGATTTGAGGCTAAATCTTTGTGAGTGTGTTTTAATTCAAACAAATCTTATACATCCAAAGGTTTGAATAATTTAAATTGTTATATCTCAACCCACAAGCGTAATGATAGAATTTGAATGATTGAATTTATTGAATAGTGTAACACCCCGATATTTAACAACGCGGGTGTATTTTTTTTTCTTTCAAAAACAAATTCATAAAAACTTAATAAAATACGATGTCGTAACACAATTCGACAAAAGTCATAAATAATTACATCATAATTACAACCAAACTCAAATAGTTTTTGAGACGATAATCCAAAATATACAAATAGAAAATACACCGGGGCTATGATACCTATCAGACATCGCTCGTACCCCTCTTGCGGTATTCTTGGCAGAAACCTGCACAAAAGAACTACTACAAGAATGCTATCCCCCCATGGTCACGTCAAAAAAAATGGAACATGATCCCACCAAATGAAATTCAACTAACAATATAAGTTATAGGTACAGTCATCCCAAAATGAAATAAGTACGACCAACAAAAAGACATTTAGTCCCTATACAACCAAACTAATCAGATCATTCAACAGCAACTACAATAATATCCATCCTCAAAGTAACCTCCTCCTCATCAACATCCATAGAAGAATTCGTCTCCTCAGAAGTCAGATCTACCCATGAGATAGGTGGCTTCGGCGGCGCCATCATCTCAAAACAGTGCACTATTTCAACGAAAGTCGGTAAGGGATCATTCATCAGAAATAGATGTTCTGACTCGGCCCGCCTAGAATATCCTACAATCTCTCGCTCCACTGGCATCGACCGCTTATCTTTTATGCTAGTCCATGGTACAACCACTATATTTTCAGCTCCTACGGTGGCCTCCGCCTCAAGTCTAACTAAGGAATTCTCTACATATTATCTTGCTCCACTCATTATGAGCACCAATCTTGAGGGTACTGGATAGTCGATCCTCTCGCGAGTGAGCTCCACGAGGTATACTGCTCCAGCTTTCCTACTTGTCCTGACTACCTTCCCCGTATAAGTAGCCCTACTTGAGATTGGGTCGTATACCCAGATAGTCGGCGGGTCTCGGTAAGGGAAGTCTAACGACGTTTCGGCCATCAAGGTAAGAGTCGGTCCAACGAACTCGTGTATCATCTGAGGGCAAAGCCCAATTTCCACAATAATGTAAAGGGTCACCAACCGAAATTAACAAATAACATTTAACAATTACATCATAAAAACAAGCAATAACACTTAGCAATTACGACATTAAAATAAACAATAACATAGTATGTTTATATAAATATCATAATATAACAAACATGACTCAAATGTCAAGCACCTTAATGCGGTGTTTATATTCCAATTCACATGATTCCAGAATTTTTAAAACAAAATCCTCCTCGAGGGGCGTAAATCATAAATGTACCACCTATCATAGGCTAGTACTAATTACCGAGGTGCAGTCTCTCACGGACTAGCACGATTAACTAGAGTGTAGCCTATCACAGACCTTACAAATTAGTTAAATCCTCGTAAGGATAAGATGGAGAAACAATCACATGGAACCATCCCGTGGCCCATCAAAGTCACCACTTATCTTCATGGCCCATCGCAATCACCACTTAACATTGTGGCCCATCGCTGTCACCACCGACATTGTGGCCCATCACCGTCACCACAACCTATGGAATACATGAGCATGCTCTGACTCTTCCACATCGATCATTTTGTAAATGTAGCTATTAAAAGATTCTCCTCTTTTAATACTCATTTAACACTAATAATTTTTCAAACTTATCACAGAGTATACTCAAAATAGATTTTCTTCAATAAAATTCATAACACACATATTATCAGTTATGAATACATAATCACATTAAAACTTAATCACCACAAATTCACACCTCAACACACATCAACCACACATATTTTAGTTTTGAACACATAATCACCTCAAACTCAATCTCCATAAATTCATATATTTAACACACATTAATCACATCAAATTTAACCTTAAATTCAAAACATGTAACAAACCGTATTTTCACATTAATCACATCGTATTGTCACTCACGCAATCACACATTAATCATACATCAATCACACATATAGACTCCCTATATGCAAACTAAAAATTTGGAAGGAGCTCTTACCTTAGTTATGGCTTTTCCAACGACTATCACTACCACAATCAAACACATCAAAAAATATTGTTCGTGCCGAAATGTAACACCCCAATATTTTCATATATATTATATATGTATCTTTTAGTAATTATCGTAATTTATTATTTAATTACTATTTTATTTTATATGTAAAGAAATTAAATTAAAATTTACCACTCTCTATTTTACTTGAATAATTATAACCTTTATTTTTATCACATTATTTTGATGTGACAATTACATTAGAACAGTTTATGGCATAATTATTTTCTACATGGACAACTGTGTATTATGTTTATTCGATTAATTTCGATAATCATTAAATTGATATGTTAGATATGTGGCTTTATGTTGTTATGTGAGACCTGTAGTGATATTTTTGTCTTATTTGATTTATGTTAGTTGATGAAAACATTAGTTGAATTATTTAATTAAATTATAATTTATAAAATTTATATCGTGTATTAGTTTTATTTTAGACTAAATAAGTATTCGACCTAGGAGATAGTAGAGTTAGTGAAAATACGTAGTTTAATTTATATATTCTATTTAATTAATTTAGTGTGACAATAATAAAATTATTGTTCCTTTAATGTTTAATTATTTGATGAAGTATATTTATATTAATTAATTAATTAATTATTTGTTGGGGTTTTGTTAGTAATTAATTAAAATTCGTTGGAGTATTTTTTTAGAGTGAATAATGACCAAGTCAATTTCGGTCCAAATTTAATCACTCACACTAATAGTCTTCATAACTATATTTTATTTTTAATAGCATGTAGTTATAAAATTGTGTGTTTTCTACTTTACATCCACTCAAATGTGTAACAAACAAGGATAAACGCATGATTGCCAATTAATTCATAACGGTTGGCCATTGAATGGTATTATTTCAATTAAATACTGTAACACCCCGATTTTTAAATAGCGCATGTGTATTTTTTCAAAACAGCTCACTATTTCAGTGAAAGTTGGTAAGGGATCATTCACTAGAAATGGAAGCTTTGACTCGGCCAGCCTAGACGGTCCTGCAATCTCTCGCTCCACTAACATCGGCCCCTTATCCTTTTCGCCAGTCCTGAGTCCAACCATTGTTTCTCAAGCTCCTACGCTGGCCTCCGCCTCAACTCTAACTGATGAATCCTCTACATCTCCTCATGCTCCATTCACCACAAGCATCAATCCTAAAGGTACCAAATAGTCAATCCTCTCACGAGTGATCTCCACGAAGTATAGTGCTCCAATCGAAATTAAAAAATAACACTTAGCAAAATTCTTATATTTTCATATGCTCAAAAGAACCTTTTGTCTTAGCATACACCTCGAAAGGGTTCTCATATGTCCAAAAATGCGTAAACAATGTTGAAAAAAGAAGTTTTTGACAAACTACATTGTCCTAGCCGAATACAACTAAGAAAATACAGAGTTGTAGTTCTAAAATGGCTCTGAATCAACATACACTTCAAACATTCATATTATCCATTATGAACACATAATTAACATCAAATTAATCTCCACAAATTCACACCTCAATCACACATAAAACATTCATAACATCAATTATGTACACATAATTATTTCGAAACTTAATCAACCCAAATTCACACCTCAAAGCAATTACGGCACAATAACAAACAACAACCAAGTATGTATATACAATCATCATAGTATAACAAACATGACTTGTGTGCCATGCACCCTAATGCAATGTGTATATACCAATGCGCATGATTCCAGAATTTCCAACAAAACCCTCCTCGAAGGGGCATAAATTATAATTGTACTGCCTATCACAGGCTTTACTACAAATTACCATGGTGCAGTATCTCACAAGCTAACACGATTTACTAGAGTGTAGCCTATCACATGCCTTACACATCAGTTAAATCCTCGTAAGGATAAGATGGAGAAACTATCACATGGAGCCATCTTGTGGCCCATCCAGTCACCACTTAACTTCGTGGGCCATCACAGTCACCACTCAACACCGTGACCCATCGCGATCACCACTGACACTGTGGCCCATCACGGTCACCACAAGCTATAAAATGCATGAGCATACTCTAACTCTTTTCACCATAATCAGTATGTAAATGTAGCTATTAAAATATTCTCCATTTTTAATACTCAGTTAACACTAATGATTTTTCAAACTTATCACAGAGTATACTCAAAACAAATTTTCTTCAATAAAATTCATAACGCACATATTATCAGTTATGAATACATAATCACATCAAAACTTAATCTCCACAACAACATTAATATATCAGAGTTCTCCCACCGTTAACTCGGTACCAACGGTCTCGATTCCTTTTCGAGACTCAAGGAGCTAACTACATACACATACAAATTTATAACAATTTGTTCACAATAAAATTAATCCAACCACAACAAAATTCCCAAAATTAAAGCTTTTTCACACACCAATCTTTTAAAACCAAATAATCTACATTATTCAGTTAAACCTAAATAAAACAAATATTGTCCAAATAACATATACACACACTGGACTATTAAAGCATCGAAATTTTGAGTTAAACAATTCAAACTTTTTATTTTTAAAGTTAGTCCAAGAGTAATTAAAAGAGTAACATTTTAAACTATAACCATTTTAATTTCAATATATATTTTTGCTCAAACTCTTTAACTTAGTTAAAATTTGAACTTTCTCACAACTTTAACAACTCTGATATTTTTTAAAAAAATTTCAACTTCGGTTTAAACTCATTTATTTAAAAATAACTCATTACGTAACTGAAACACATCAAATTTAATTACCTCCAATTCACACCAAATTTAATCAATGCAATTCCACAACACACATATTGCACTTCAATTAAATTTAAACAATTCAAACATAAGTCACTCATTTTTAAAACTCCACATTTTTACACATAAACCACCAAATTTCATCTCCACAAATACACATAAATAACATTAAATTCATTTTCCACAATCTCACACCAAATCTAACAAATTTCCACCTACACAAATACACATTTAGAGTCCTATATGCAATCTAAAAGTTTGGAATGAGCCCTTACCTTAGCTATCGCTTTAACAACCGTTTACGGCACCAAGATTAATTTCGGTAAAACTTTCGCTCGTGTTGTCGCTTCAAAAACTAGATCACTAGAACCGTAGCGTGCCAAGGTGCTACTTTCCCTTTTGTCACTTCTCAAAAGGAAGTTTAGATCTAGAAGAAAAAAGAAGGTTTGTGTTTGATGATTTTGGTTTTCTACCCACACTTTAATTTTTCTTTTTGAAAACAGAGAGAAAGAAAAAGATAGAAGGGAGAAGAAAGGTAGGCGTGAAATGGGAAAATGTTTACTAATTTTCTTTTTCTTTCTACCTTTCTTTTTAAATATATATATATATATATATATAACAAATATCCAAATAAAAATCATCATTACCTCTGAAACCTCACATCACATCTCAAACAACTGTTTTAGAAAAATATCCAGTCTCGTCGCAATTCAATTCGGTAGATGAATTTTTTTGAAAAACGCTGCATGTTAGAAAATTTTTATTTTGACAAAAGATTCACCGTAATTGAACTAAATTATTCATCGATGACTGATTTGAATCGGGGCTCCAAAAATATTTTTTTGGTATTTAACTCACAAAATACCATAAAATTGGCTAAAAAGCCTTAGAAATTCAACAAAAAATACACCAAAACAAAAATCGGAAATTAAAACTAAGGGTCTTACAAATACCTTATTGATGTGTGTAATTAACCTCAATGAGGAGAATTATTCTCTTCCTCCAATCAACTTCTTGTCTCCATATTAGTCTTATATACCTCTTCCTCGTAGAATACGATAAAACTTGCAACTAATCACCCATACCTCAAACGTCATTCCCAACGTTAGATTTCGCTTATCTCAAATATTTTCTAAGTCGCTAAAACAACCACCCACATATTCCGTCTCTTTCTTATGGAACTTCTAAGCTTTTGTTCCTTCATCTTTATGAGATTTTTCAAGGGTTATATAGTGTTACATGGAAGGAAAACAATCAAGGTAAGGGCTTTTCCCCATGCAGAGTTAGGCTAGACAATAAATTAGCGGTTTGTAGGATATTGATAGGATGTCTGGATGTCTTAAAAGAAAAATGTTGATTTTATTTTCGTTGTAAAGAAATTAACTATAATATTCTGATTGTTTGTTTTGAGTAATACATCTATCTTGATGAACTTAATTATAGAGTTCTATTTTTATTATTATCCCTTAATAAATATGTTTGTAGTGAAAATGTTTAATATCTTACGTATTTTAGAGTACTTAATTATAAAGTTATAATTTTTATGATGATATCATTAGTAATATGTTTGTTATGATGTCTTTGACATTAAGTCTTGACTTTTTGAGTATTTTAAATTTAAAATTTGACTTTTATGAATAATATATGTGTCATGAGAAAATTGATGAGAATTTTATTTTTTTAATTTTAACTAAATGAGAAAATTGATTTTTTGAAATTTTTTAAATGTATATTTCATTTTTATAATGCAGAAAAATTAATAGTGAAAGGAATACAATTTTTATTGTTATTGTATTTTTGGTAATAAGAATTTAAATTTTTATCAATAACAAGTAGCTAAATCAAATATTATGGATTATTAAAATGAAAGTGGTGATTTTGAGATATTTGTTCACGTGCATATTTTATGTGTTGAAGTTATTGAGCTCTAACTATGAACATCCATGAGAATATAAATTTGATGTCTTATGTGGTTGCCTAAGTGGCTGATGATTTATGTTTTAAATATTGTTATCTTTGTGGTTGCCTAAGTGGCTGATGATTTGTGTTTTAAATATTGTTATCTTTGTGGCTGTCTAAGTGGCTAGTGATTTGTGTTTTAAATATTATTATCTTTGTGGTTGCCTAAGTGGCTGGTGATTTGTGTTTTAAATATTGTTATCTTTGTGTTGCCTAAGTGTCTCGTGATTTGTGTGATTATTTAAGTGGGCGGTGACATGTATCTTTTGAGCATCATTATCATTTCATGACATATCATATGCATCTTTGTAGACGCATGTGTTACTGATTTAATTTTTCCCCATTGGTACGAGTGACTTATGTGTGAACGCCTATGTGGCTGATTATATCCTGATCATATATGTTTAGGAGAACGCATAACTTGCATATATTTTATTGTTATTTTTATTTTGATATAATTATTTGCTTTATCGTTGCTACTTGATTTATTTAGATACATTTCATGACTTTTGATACATCTTTAAGAACTATTAAAGAATCAATTTATTTAAATCTTTTATTACAAAAAGATTTTATATTCATATTTTATGGCTTTTCATTTATTATTTGGTTTAATTTTTGTTGTGGGATGAACTGGCCTTTTACACCAATATTTAGGTACTAATGATCTCAAATAATTGCATGAATGATGTTTGATTGGTGCACGCGCGTGAGAAAATAGGACTTTTATTTAAAAATAATATTTTCTATTACTAAAATTTTTGTGGTACATTGTAAAGTTATTTACTCTTCATCATTAACTTTTAATAGAAAGACGGAAGTGACATTTTATTTGCTAGTAAATAATTGAATGTCATTAATTTTAGTCAACTTTGCTTCTTTTGAATTTCACTTAAAGATAATTTATTTTATTTTGGAGCATAAATGAATATCGATCTAACAATTGGAATATTAATTATGCAAATAAATGAATAAATACGATTTTAGTAAATTGCTTTACGTTCTTTTATAAAAAAAATATATATCAAGTAATTTTCTGACGCATCTTCAAATTATTACATGAAAAACTATTCCTAAGAAAAAAATGAATTATAGTTGTTTCTAAAAGAAAATAAATATTTTTATGTAATCTTTGGATAAAAAATATGAGGTGTTACACGAAACCTTTAATCAAATAGTGTTTCACTTAATCAAATTAATCCCTTAAACTTTAACTACCTTACAAATCCTTTCTTTACTCCTAACCCCTTAGAGTATATTTTACTAAAAGAGTTTACAATGAGTAAAGACTAATAGTACACTTTCAACATATAAATTTTACCACAACACACTTTCAATATATAAAATATATTTTTAGAAATTAACATCCTTTAATTTTCCAGTGAACTCACTAACAATTTTT
Organism: Cicer pinnatifidum; assembly: GCA_037974775.1. Taxonomy (NCBI): domain Eukaryota; kingdom Viridiplantae; phylum Streptophyta; class Magnoliopsida; order Fabales; family Fabaceae; genus Cicer; species Cicer pinnatifidum. The sequence continues at coordinate 39,359,042 of JBBPBR010000004.1, forward strand.
CAAAATGTTTTAAATATTTTTCTCAAAATTTTTCACACAACTACAAATTTTTCTCAAATTTGCCATAACTCATTTTTTTTTCCGACATAACTACATAACCCCACAAAAGATATCAATAAATATTTTTTTTTGATTTCAAGGTTATAACACTTTGAAATAGTTTCATTCCTTTAAAAATATATTAAATATTTTATTTTTCTTTAATCAACACAACAACATTAATTTATTAGAGTTCTCCCCATCGCTAACTTGATGCCAACAGTCTCGATTTCTTTTGGAGACTCAAGGAGCTAACTACATTAACATAAATATTTATAAAAATTTGTTCACAACTAAAATTTATCCAACCACAACAAAATTCCCAAAATTATATCTTTTTCATACCCTAAATTTTTAAAACCAAATAACCTACATTATTTAGTTAAAACTAAATAAAACAAATATTTTCCAAATCAAACATACACACCTCGATTATTAAAGCACCGAAACTTTGAGTTAATAAAATACTCTAATCTTTTTCTTTTAAAACTCCATCCAAGAGAAATTAAAAGAGTAACATTTTTAATTCTAAACATTTTAATTTAAATCTAACTTTTTTGCTCAAACTCTTTAACTTAATTAAAATTTGAACTTTTTTCACAACTTTAACAACTCTAATTAGATAAATGAGGGTTTGTGTTTTGGGTTTTATTTTTTCTAACAATACTTGTCTTTTTTTTTTTTTTTGAAACAGAAAGAAGGGAGGAGAAAGCTGGAAGTAGAAGAGGAACTGCACGGGAATTGCTTTTTCACAACTCTCTCGAATGGAAGCTTAGATGTAGTAGATAAATGAGGGTTTGTGTTTTGGGTTTTAGTTTTTCTAATAACACTTGTATTTTTTTTTTTTTTTTTTGAAACAAGAAGAAGGGAGAAGAGGAGCTGCACAAGAATTGCTTTTTGTTTCCTTTTCTTTGTTTCTCACACACACAGACACACGCACTCACATCACCATCTAATTTAATAAAAAAAAGTCTACTCTCATCGCAATTCAATTGGCAGATAAAATTTTCAGCAACAAGTGACATTTTAAAAACAATATGTCCGATATTAAATTCTTTGTAACATAATTAAATTATTTTTTAACAAATAATTTTAATCGGGTCTCAAAATATATATATAAATATATACATATATTATATATATTAATAACTCTAATTAAAATATATTTTTGGTACTTAATTCACAAAATAAAATAAAATTTGCTAAATGCCTAGGTAGTTAACCACAAAATACCCTAAAATCGCATAAATTAGAATTTAGAAAAGTTAGGGTCTTATGTATAGTCTTAGTCTGTTGTGATTTAGACATAGAGAAATTACGTTGAGGTAAGGAGAAAACAACTTGAAAAAATTCTAAGAGGCTGAACTGTAAAGTGAAATAGTTGAGATATTCTTTCAAGCATTCTTAGTGCAAAATCTCACAAAATGTGACGAATGTACGTAATCCAATTTGGGTGACTGTAACTTTTTACCTTATATTCTTTATATTTATATCACACATATATACTACATTAATTTTCTGCACTAGTACTACGTAACATGTTGACCCCAATTTACTCTAAATGTTCAACTTGAGAATCATTTTTCTCTCAAAGATAGCTTCTCCACAATTCTCACCACTTTTGTATACCCATTTTCATAAGGATACTTCACATACTTCAGATCCACAACAAAATCTATAAAATATCCATGATTATAAATCTCTAATACTTCCTATTTTATGATTGATAGAACTTGACTTTTCATTGTGTTTATATGTCCCTGATATATTCTAACGATACATGCAAAACTTGTAAAGATTCAAGATTGAATTACTTACTCAAGTAGGTTTAGAGTTTGAGGATACAAAGTATGATCATAAAGTTCCTAAAAAAGTTTTGATGCACTTTCCACTTATTCCAAAACATCAAAGAATATTTATGTCTTCAATAACAACCATGTCAATGAGATAGCATGAAGAAGGCTACTTAAAGAACGGTAAATGAAGGCATCCTATTGATGGCCAAGCATGGGAGGGCATTGACATGCTTCATTCCGATTTTTCTTATGAGCATCGTAATGTAAGGCATGACTTATCAAGTGATGGATTCAATCTATTTAGAACTATGAGAATATGACGGAGTACATGGCCTATCATGATGGTGGTATACAATTATCAGCCTTTGTTGTGCATGAATTATGAGTATAGTTGTTGTTATTGGTTATTGGAGCACATTCATTAGGAAACGATATAGATGCATGTATTAATATGAAATGTTTTATAAGCCATAGGCCAAATATTTAAAACATGTTCTTTTCTTTAAGTAGAAAAATGTAGTCTCTTTCTTTTATTGATTTAGAAAAGCTTTCTAGTTTTCATTTTCTTTTTAATTAAAAAAAAATTACTGATATTCATTTCCTTTATAAGGAAAGCTTCCTGATCTTCATTTCATTTTTAATTAATGAAAATCTTTTTTATATCAATTTCCCTCTATTTTAATCAAGGAAAATATGGGGTGAGATAACAATCCGAGTGGACTTTTAAAAAGTGGAGGGGCAGTTTGAAAAAAATATCTCAAATACAATGAAAACATTACATTAATGTGAAATGGTTTATTAGCTATATGTCAAATATTTAAAATATGTTATTTTCTTTAAGTAAAAAAATGTATTATCTTTCTTTTATTTATATAGAAAAGCTTTCTTGTTTTCATTTTTTTTGTTTATTGAAGGAAAAACTTACTGATATCCATTTCCTTTATAAGAAAAAGGTTCTTGGTCTTCATTTCAATTTTAATTAAGGAAAATCATATTGATATCCATTTCCTTTATAAGGAAAAACTCCTCAAATTTCAAGTGTAAGAAAGAAAAAACCAATTCGACAACAATTATAGCCTAAATTGTTATGCAAAAGTGCAAAATAGGGGTGTAAATAGTTGTTTGATAAAAAATCCATTTTCTAGTAATTATAAAAATCTTTAATGAACAAATAATTTATTTTACTCACCTCCATTATAATTTTTTCTCCAAAATACTCATTTCAACATAATATTATTCTTACTTAACATAAATAGATAAATAAATAAACAAATATAATATTAACCACTAAATCAAATATCTAAAAAAATCATCACATCATAGCAAACACACATATAAAGAAAATTAATCATAATATTTTAGTTAATTAAATAGCATACTATGAAATTTGGGGTGTTACACATGAAGCTCACCTTGACGGACCGATACAATATCAATGGTTGTGTCCCAAATCAACCAATGGACGGTTCAACCAAATCAACCAGCATTTTCAGGAGCTGCGCTGATAACTTTTCATCTTCTTCTAGAGTCTTTCCCCTTTTACATGTCCCAGCCAATGGACGGTTCACAATCTTCTTCGGTTCACGACAAGATCATGAGAACTATTCACTTCTAATATTTTTTCCATTAAGATTTGTGATAAACATTTAAGTGACCAAGTAAGAAGTATCAATTAATTTAAAAATCTAATCTATGTACGAAAACATACATTCTTAATACACACACGAATCTCTGGACGAGAAGCAACCAAAATACATCCCCTAGCCTGTTTACAAAAAACATGATCATCATCAAAACATGAAAGAGATGAACATTGACTTTACCAAATGAAGTATTTTTATATGTTATATAGAAATAAACCTGCAAATAAGTCATATATGGACTTGGATTCACAACTCTCAATGCTCATTAGACTTCAAATGGATCAGCGAATGTTCTTCGTTCAAATCTCTAAGTTAATACAATTTGGAAAATATCTCCTGCTTTGATATGTTCTTTTGCCTGAAGGACTGCCTCCTTGTATGCATCAGATGCCATGTTTGATTCCTTTAAAGGAGTACTGAAATGACAAGTTTGCTAATGGTTTTGTAATTTGGGTAAATGGTTGAAGACTGCAAAAGTACTAGCCGATAACGACTGACGAATTCCAATTTGTTTTGGTACTCATAATAACTAATGAATGAAAGAAAGCTTAAAAAAAATCAGTATAAAATGTATTACCAACCAAGACAAGCAAAACCAACAACTGATGAAGCCAAAACCAGCTTTTATACACTACGCCAAAAATGACATTTAACAGCGCCCCTTTTACAGCGCTTGCTAAACACAAGCGTTGTTGTAAATATATTTGAAAAATAACAAAGCCTTTTACAGCGCTTTTATTGACAAGCGCTGTAAAACAAGCGCTGTTGTAGGTCATATAACGTTTGCGCATAATGTTATAAGGCTTTTACAACGCTTTTCAAAAAAGCGCTGTAAAATGAAGCGCTTTCGCGTATGATTTTACCGCACTTTTTTCACAAGCGCTGTAAAATACGTGCGCTTTAAAATAATTGAACCACCTATTACAGCGCTTTTTTCACAAGCGCTATAAAATACAAGCGCTTTTTTCACAAGCGCTGTAAAATACAAGCGCTTTCATTGAATTTAACTACCTATTACAGCGCTTTTACTAAAAGCGCTGTAAAATACATAAATTTCAAATAATTATATACGTTGAGAACCCTCATATCCTCTACATCTTTCATCACCTCTACTCTGGGAACCCTCATACCCTCATATCCATTACGTACTGTGCCGCCATCTACGTTGTCTCAGGTATTTTTTTTTTAACTAGATTTTTTTTATCAAATTAAAAATTCATACCACATGATCTGTGTTTTGTTTTGAAATTGTTATATATATATATATATATATATATATATATATATATATATATATATATATATATATATATATATATATATATATATATATATATATATATATATATATATATATATATATATATATATATTAAATCTCTTCTACTAGTCAAAAACTCATACCACATGATTTGTTCTGTTTTTGAAATTGTTAGTTGATATTGGTTTCTTTTTGAAACTTGTTGATATGTTTTGAAAGCTTATTATTTTTGTAAATGCATTTATATAGGTGGTATAATATGGATAGGAAATGGATGTCAGCCAATCGATTGTCAAAAGAGTATGAAATTGGAGCGAAGGAGTTTGTTGAGTTTGCAGTAAAGAATGCAAAAGATCCAAATAGAGTAGTTTGTCCTTGTTTAAAATGTTGTTTTGGAAAACGTGTTAGAGAAGATGAATTAGAAGGACATCTAGTATGTAATGGAATTGATCAAAGCTACACATGTTGGATAAGACATGGTGAGAAAAAAAAAGGAAACATTAATTTTGAGAATAGTTCGACATATGCTTCAACTGACTTCGATACAGATACATATGAGCCGGACCGAGTTGATGAGATCACAAAAGCAGTTGAAGAAGATCTTCGAGATTGTCCTAAAATGTTTGAAAGTTTGTTGAGTGATGCAGAGAAAGAATTATATAATGGTTGTACTAAATTCACAAGACTGTCGGCGATATTAAAGTTGTACAACTTAAAAGCGAGTAATGGATAGTCTGATAAAGGCTTTACAGAATTATTAACACTCATAAAAGATATGTTGCCAGATGATAATGAACTTCCCAGTCGAACCTACGAGGCTAAACGAATTTTGTGTTCTATTGGCATGAGTTACGAAAGGATTCATGCGTGTCCTAACGATTGCATTTTATTTCTAAATGAATATGAACTACTTAAGCCGTGTCCGAAATGCAATGTCTCTCGATATAAGAAGAAAGAATCTACTCCAACAAAAGTCGTGTGGTATTTTCATATAATACCAAGATTTAGGCGCATGTATCGTAGTGAAGAAGATTCAAAACACTTGACATGGCATGCAGATGAAAGAATTAGAGATGGAATGTTTCGACACCCTGCAGATTCCCCACAATGGGCATAAATTGATCACGAGTATCCTGAATTCGGGATAGAGTCAAGAAATCTAAGACTTGCACTTTCTACTGATGGAATGAATCCACATGGTCTTCAAAGCATCTCACACAACACGTGGCCTGTGATTTTGGTAATATATAACCTACCTCCATGGTTATGTATGAAGCGTAAGTTTATGATGTTTTCTCTGTTAATTTCTGGACCCAAAGAACCAGGGAATGATATCGACATATACTTGACTCCTCTAATCGAAGATTTAAAACGTATGTGGGAGACAGGTGTGGAAGTTTATGATGGGTATAAGAAAGAATGTTTCAATTTGAGGGCTATGTTGTTCGGCACAATTAATGATTTTCCAGCATATGGTAATTTATCAGGATATAGCATTAAAGGTCAGTGTGCATGTCCTATATGTGAAGAGAGTACAAATTGGATGTGGTTGAAACATTGTAAGAAGAATGTGTTTCTTGGACATTGTAGATTTTTACCTTATAGTCATCAGTATCGTTGGTGGAGAAATGCATTTAATGGAAAATCAGAGGAAGGTAAAGCTCCTTTAGCACCAACTGGATATCAGATACTTGAAAAAGTACAAGGTTTGACCAATAAATTTGGCAAACCTTTTGCAGGAGAGCTGGTCAAAACTGGATGGAAGAAAAAGTCAATTTTCTTTGAATTGCCATATTGGAAGTCATTGTATATAAGACATTTCCTTGATGTGATGCATATTGAAAAAAATGTATTTGATAGTGTTATTGGTACGTTACTCAATGTTCCAGGAAAGTCTAAAGATGGCATCAACGCAAGACTGGACTTGGTCGATATGGGAATAAGAAATGAATTGGCTCCAGTAAAGAAAGGAAATCGCACATATCTACCTCCAGCTGCTCATACTCTATCTAGAAAGGAAAAAATTGTTTTATGTAAATTTCTACACGAAGTTAAAGTTCCAGAAGGATACTCTTCGAACATTAGAAATTTGGTTTGTATGAAAGATGTAACACCCCGTTTTTCAAAGCGATGGTGTATTTTTTTTTCAAAAGAAATTAAAATAAAATAGAGAAATAAATAAGGAAATACCTTTGGATAAATATTTAAGTCATTAAAATTTACAAACAGCGGAACAGTTTCTCGAAATATAAATCCAAAGCTTTTACACATCAAGAAGCGGTACATGGAATCCATCTAAAATAACATGTCATGATGACAATATTAGTACATGTACATTCTTCCAATTTAAAATAAAAACAACCCAGAAGAAAGACATATGTTCCCTCTATGTCAACCTAATCTGATCATTCTACCAAAAACTATACACCCTGAGTGATCTCCACGCGCCCCGTGAGATCCTCCTAACATAGCTCCAGTCAAGCATTCCCATCCGTAGGGTACGAACCGGTAGGATCATCATGGCTCACATCTGAGGGAAAAGCCCAGATTTCCACAATAGTCGTAAAGGGTCACCAACCGAAATTAACAATTAACACATAACATTTAAGTTTTTAAATGCACAAATAACCCTTTCCACTAAGCATGCACCTTAAAAGGATTTTCCATATGCTAAAAGTTCATGTCATACTTGCCAAATAAAAATGAAATCAAAATAAAGTTCTCAATCCATCAAGTAATAAATAACTGGCCTAAACATTGATAAATCAATTGAGCAATCGATTATCTAACTCAAAATGAGAATTTATACTGAGCCAATCGATTGGGCAAATCGATTTCCTTAAAGTTTTTAGTGAAAACTAAACTCTAGGCTTAAATATATCGATTGGGCAAATCGATTTAATGAAAAGCTGGCCCCTGTATTGAAGCCAATCGATTTACCAAATCGATTTCGTCAAAATGGCTGAGTTCCTGGATAGCCAAATCGATTTGGTCAATCAATTTCTCCAATACATTTTCAAAATTCAAGAAAACAGGAGACATATCAACCGATTCATTCAATCGATTTCTTAAAGGGTTTTGAAAGACAATTTACAAAATCGATTTGACAAATTGATTTGATGAATTTAGAGAAGTCTCTGTAACTTATCCAATCGATTGGGGCAATCGATTTCCCTGCGTAATCTTCCAAAAATACATAAACTAACTCAATCACATTCATACATAATACCGAATCATAACACTTAGCAGTTCCCACGCGATCGCCACGACAAATTGGGCTTCGAAATTGTTTCGCAATCAAACATGCTATCACACTATTCCAAACAAAACACTTAGAACTTATAACGCAATCACTACAACATCACGAGTTTCGAAATAGTATTGCAATCAAACATGCTATCACCAAAATCCAAAACATAACACTTAACACTTATAACACAATCACTACAACATCATGAGTTTCGAAATAGTATTGCAATCAAACATGCTATCACCAAATTCAAAACATAACACTTAACACTTATAACACAATCACTACAACATCATAAGTTTCGAAATAGTATTCCAATCAAACATGCTAGCACCAAATTCCAAAACATAACACTTAACACTTATAACACAATCACTACAACATCATGTGTTTCGAAATAGTATTGCAATCAAACATGCTATCACCAAATTCCAAAAGATAACACTTAATAGTTACACCGCAATACCCCCACGGATAAGATGAACCAACAAACCACATGGAATCATCTTGACGCGACAATTCCCACACAGACAAAATGAACCAACAATTCACAATTTATCAGGGTGTAGTCTCTCACGGACAAACACTTGTGCAGTCTCTCACGGACAAACACAATTTACCAGGGTGTAGTCTCTCACGGACAAACATTTGTGCAGTCTCTCACAGACAAACAAAATTTACCTGGGTGTAGTCTCTCACGGACAAACACCTGTGCAGTCTCTCACGGACAAACACAATTTAACAGGGTGTAGTCTCTCACGGACAAACACCTGTGCAGTCTCTCACGAACAAACACAATTTACCAGGGTGTAGTCTCTCACGGACAAACACGTGTGCAGTCTCTCACGGACAAACACAATTTACCAGGGTGTAGTCTCTCACGGACAAACACCTGTGCAGTCTCTCACGGACAAACATAATTTACCAGGGTGCAGTCTCTCACGGACAAACATAATTTACCAGGGTGCAGTCTCTCACGGACAAACACCTGTGCAGTCTCTCATGGACAAACACTATTTACCAAAAACGTAAATCGTAAACGTACCACCTATCACGGGTCAGTACTGTTTACCGAGGTGGCACCTATCACGGGTCTGCACGATTTACTAAAAACGTAAACCATAAATGTACTGCCTATCACGGGCCCGTGCCGTTTAGCAAGGTGCCATCTATCACGGGTCTGCACGGTTTACTAAAACAACGTAAATTGTAAATGTACCGCCTATCACGGGCCAAAGTACTATTTTCCAAGGTGCCACCTATCACGGGTCAACACGATTTACCAAAACAAACATTAAGTAAACGAGACATTAATAGATTCCCCATTCTTAATACTTATTTAACTTAAACGATCTTCAAAACAAACATTAAGTAAACGAGACAGTAAGAGATTCCCCATTCTTAATACTCATTTAAGTAAACAAGACATTAAGAGATTCCCCATTCTTAATACTCGTTTAACTCTAATGGTTTTCAAATCCCACATAGAACAAACTCAAACATATTCACAAATTTATTACACAATTCACGCCGAAACACAACAATTTATTTCTTCACAAAATCATTTTCACGACGACATTAAGTAAATGCAGATATTAAGAGATTCCCCATTCTTAATACTCATTTAACTTAACGATTTTCACAACAAACATTAAGCAAACAGAAATATTAAGAGATTCCCCATTCTTAATTCTCATTTAACTTAAACGATTTTCCCAAACAAACACAAATTAAGTAAACAAGACATTAAGAGATTCCCCATTCTTAATACTCATTTAACTTAATGGTTTTCAAATTCCACACAAAACGAACTCAAGCATATTATCAAATTCAATCCACAATTCCCACCCAAAACACATCAAATCATTTCTCCACAAAATCGTTTTAACGACAACATTAAGTAAATAAGTCATTAAGAGATTCCCCATTCTTAATACTCATTTAACTTAAACAACTTTCACAACCTTACATTAAGTAAACGAGACATTAAGAGATTCCCCATTCTTAAACGTACTATCAAATCCAATCCACAACTCACACCAAAATACATCAATTCATTTCTCCACAAAATCAAACATACACATATCAAATTTCATCAGTATTAATTAAGAACACATCAAATACGAAGAACACAAATCAACACAACCCACCACTCAAACACAACAAGTTTCATTTACTCAAAATCATACATAAATGAGTACAAATTCATTTTCCACGAAACATTACTTTAACCCTAACAAAATTCTTTTCCACACAACCACATATAAGTCCCTAAATGCAAACTAAAAGTTTGGAAGGAGCCCTTACCTTTACGTTAGCTTTAACGTACGATTATGATACCGCGAGTAAATCCGGTAAAATCTCCGCTCGCAACGTCGCGTCCAAAGTTGGTCCACTAGCACCGTAGCATGGTAGTGAGCAACTTTCCCTTCTATCTCTCTGCGAAACGAAGCTTAGATCTAGAAGAAACGGGATGGTTTGTGTTTGAATCCCTAATACCGTTTTCCTTCGTTTTCGAAACAACGAGGAAGTATGAAGCTGAGAAAACCTTGCTCTCTTACCCACTAATCCTTGGGTTTCTATTCTTGAAGCCAAAGAACGAAAAAGGAAGCAAAACCAACGAATGAAGAAAAAGGGAGAGGGGAGTGAGCGCGGGCAGAGGAAGAAGAAGGAGTTTTCACGTTTTCTCTCCTTTCTCTTTCTTTCCTTTCTTTTTCTTTTCTTTCTTTTTCCTTCTTCTTTTTCTATCTCCTTTCCTTCTCTTCCCAAACAAATATATACATACATATATATATATATATATATATATATATATATATATTTATATATATTTTAATTACTTTTAACAAATATCTCAAAATACCTAGATATTTGTTAAATTACCATTTCACCCATAACGCATTAAATTCTTCGTAAAAGATTCACCGCAGTTAATTCAATTTATTTATCGACGAGTAATTCTGATCGGGCATCAAAATATCTTTTTGGTCATATAAACTCCAAAATATTAATACTTTGGCTAAAAAGCCTCCGAGTTCAATACCAAAATACACTAAAATACATAAAATGTACTTTAGAATTATAGGTCTTGCAAAAGACCTCAAGTTAAAAGGTTTGAAGACCCATGATTGTCATATTCTAATGGAGCATTTGCTACCAATAGGTATACGTTCCATTTTACCTGAAAAAGTTCGACTAGCATTAACTAGATTATGTTTCTACTTCAGGGAAATTTTTAGTTAAGTGATCGACCATGAGAAATTACCGACATTGCAGAGGGAAATTGTTGTTACTTTGTGTGAGCTTGAAATGTATTTCCCACCATCATTTATTGATATAATGGTTCACCTTACTGTTCATCTGGTTAAGGAGACACAACTTTGTGGGCCAACTCATATGAGATGGATGTATCCGATAGAACGATATATGAAAATATTAAAAGGGTACGTAAAAAGTAGAAGTCGACCAGAAGGTTGTATTGCTGAACGATACATTGTTGAAGAGGCTGCTAAATTTTGTACTGAATATCTGTCCAATGTTGAATCCATAGGGCTTCCCATGTCTCATCATTCAGGAAGACTATCAGGAGAAGGGATAATTGGAAGGAGACTACTGACTATATCAAGGACAAAATTGGAGCAGGCACAATTGTATGTTCTGCACAATGATGATGAGGTTCAACCGTATGTTACAATACACATGGATCAGTTATCTCGTTTGAACATGAATAGGAATCAAAATTGGATAACTCGAGAGCACAATCGAAGTTTTATAACATTGTTTAAAAATCACATAAATTCAAAATTTGATTTAGACCCCGGATCAATTTCACAGAGATTGAGGTGGCTAGCAAATGGTCCGAGCTTACATGTCTTTTCTTACACTAGTTATGTTATTAACGGCTACACATTTTATACCAAAGAAGAAGATGATCAGACCACTATGCAAAATAGTAGAGTCACTCTCGTAGCTGAAGCGATGCATGTCTCAAGTGCAAAAGACAAAAACCCAATATATGCAAATCTATCATATTTTGGGGTTATCAAGCGCATATGGGAGTTAGACTACACAATGTTTCGTGTTCCCATATTTGGTTGCAAGTGGGTCGATAATAATAATGGCGTTCAGATTGATGAGTCAGGATTCTTGCTTGTTGATTTTAATAGGGTTGGATACAAAGACGAGCCTTTTATTTTAGTGTCGCAAGCTCAACAAGTGTTTTATGTCACTGATCCTTCTGATGATAAATGGTCTGTTGTCCTATCGACCAATAAAATAAGTGATGATAACAATAATGATGAAGATGTTGGTAATGATCTTTTATTTGCAACATCACAACAACCACATGAAATTGATTCAACTGATGATGGTTTATATCTTAGAGATGATCATGATGAGGGAATTTGGATTAATCCATCGTTTCGTATTGTAAATGGACAAACAAATGTGAATCCCACCAGGAAAAGAAGAAGGGCATCTTAATGTACATGCATGTAATCTGAATTATTGTGATAAATATGCATGTAATCTTCAAACACCTTGTACGCATTTTTCGCAAAAACACATTGTTAACAAAAACATCATACTCACTCTAAAGAGATAAAAAGGGTGTTAAACCTGAAGACCAAGTTTCGATTTAAGAATGAGAGGGAATGTAAAGAGATAAAAAGGGCGATTGATAAAAAGGGAATGTAAAGGGAGTAAGCTTTGATGTTTGTGAAGAGAAAGAGTTTAAAAAATAACATAACAAAACACAAAAATAACATAAAAAAACAATAAGGCCTTTTACAGCGCTCTTTTAAACAAGCGCTGTAAAAGACTGTAAAAAAAACATTCATATAACATAATAAAACAAGGAGGTCTATTACAACGCTTATTTGAAAAAGCGCTGTAAAAGGCTTTAAAAAAACATTATATAACATTCTAAATTAATGAGGTCTTTTACAGCGCTTATTTGGAAAAGCGCTGTAGAAGAGCCTTTTAAAAAATTAAATAAGGACGCCTTTTAGAGCGCTTTTTTAACAAGCGCTGTAAAAGGCCTATAAAAAGCGCTGTAAAAGGGTTATATATATAACAATAACCTCTTCAGTTTCCTCTTCATTACGTAAACTACACTATCATCTCAACCTTCATCGTTTTTCTCTTCTTTTGAAAACCCTACAATCTCTTCCATTACGAACTGTATTTCCACGATCATCTCCTTCATTTCGAACCTTATTTCCATCCAAGATCATTTCGAACCTTATATTTTCATTGAAATACGTAACCCTCATTACGTATTTCTTCAAACCGTTTTTCTGTGAACCTTATTTCTGTGAACTTTCTGCATTCGCTCTTTTCTTTGCATTTCATCTTTCTTCGAACCATTATTCAGGTATTGATGTTATTAATTTTTTGTAATCATTAAAATGCATGTTGAGCTTGTTTAAAATATATATACTGATACATGTTGAGCTTGTTTAGAATAATGCATGATGCATGTTGAGCTTGTTGATGTTATACTAAACTGCATGTTGAACTTGTTATAGTTAAATGGATACAAACATAGATTTAGAATGTCAAAATGAAGAAGTTGGCACCAGTAAGGCTTATGAAAATGAAGTCAAACGTGGTGCAACTATAATGCAAAATGTTATTAAAGCAAGAAGCAATGGCACCAAGTTTGAGGTTATACTATACTATACTATACTCTGTTTGCTGTGTATTTTTTTAGCTTTTTTTAATAGCATGTACTTACTATATGAGTTTATTAGGTTGGCTGGAATGAAAGTGGTCAGCCAATTGACCCCAACAGCTCAATTTTTGTAAGCTATATTGGGGTTGTTGTTCGTCAAAATATTCCAATCACGATTGACGACTGGAGAGATAAGGCATTGAAGGATGCCAAAGACATAATATGGAATGACATTCAAGTAAATTTTATGATCCAATCTTTTGTCATTTATAAATATTTTCATTGAAATACTTTACGTCTCCCGACTGGAGAGATACTTCAATTGGCCCACAAACCTTGTTGCCCTCGTTAAAAGCCCTCCCAGAAACAAATCAGTTACGTCTCCCGAAAAGGTTGGTCACATTTATTGCACAAGCTTTGTCAATTTTTTTAGATTCAATAAACTAACATTTAACCTCATTTTTGTAGGTCCAAATAAATAAACCACCCGCACATCCAAAAAAAGGCAGCAATCCTCCAAAATTGGAGGTTAATAGAGCTGCCAAATTACAAAGGCTGGAGGGCAATAAAGCTGCCAAACTTGCAGCTAGAAAAAAAATGGATCGGGGGAAATCAGTCGCTGCTGCTGCTGCTCCTAAAATAAGTCAGCCACGCCTTGGTAAATACGGGGCGTGTATTGACATGGAAATAAAAAAGAATATGGGCAGCAGCGACGATTCACGCATCGTACACCTGAATGAAGATTTATTCGGAGATGAGTATATTGAATATCTCGAAAAGGAGCACATATACAAACTTCTCGAACATAAGGAGCTCAATGCTACTGTAATGAGCCTGTACATAAGGTAAAAAATACTTTTAATTGTATTTCTTGGTAATTAATTAAATGCATTGGTAATTAATCTAGTTTAAAATTTTCATTGAAAGTTTTTATATGAGAAGGTCGTGTGCCCGAGGAAATTATCAAATAAATACTCATTCTTGTCTCCGCATAAGACGTCCATGTTGAAACTCGATGAAGACAATGTAAAGAAATACATTGTAAATATGTTTTTAGGAAATATTTCAAAGGATAAATTGTTCTTCGCACCGTATAATTCAGGGTACGTAATTTTATCTTTTTTAATTAATGAGAATTTAATTTATTAGTTGTGTATAAACAAAATTGCTTAACCAATTTTTTGTTGTTGTAGGGCACATTGGGTGCTATTTGCAATCAATGTGGTCTCTGAAGTTATATACTATTTGGATCCCGTGCATGGCGATTACAACAACCACTCCGAAATAAAGACTATGTTCGACACGTAAGTAATATTCATTTATTTTTGTTACACATATATATAAATAAGTGTTTGTTCATGCTAAAATAATCACATTTATTCATTCGATAGTGCATTAAAAGTTTTTCGAGCTCAAAGAGGTGCGGTAGTGTCGAAGCAAAAGTCTAATAATATTACATGGATCCCAATAAAGTGCCCTCATCAAACAAACAACATCGACTGTGGGTACTACGTATTGAGATTCATGAAGGAGATTGTTGACAAGAATAAAACTATTATCCCAAAAACGGTACGGTATTTTGATTATATGATTTTCATATATAAATTATCTATATATTTGATACTAACTTAATATAATATGTTCAATTTTTATATTGCAGTACTTTGAAAATTCCAGTCCATCATATTCTGAGCAAGATCTGATGGAATTAAAGGAGGAATGGTGTGAGTATGTGCTTGAAATGAAAATTATTTGATTTTCTGGGAAATAGCATGCTGCTGGGCAAGGGATCTGAATATTATATGGTGCATAGTTATTATATGTATATGATCATAGGACAATATATAAACATGCATATGAATATGTTGTAAATTAGGTTCAATGTATATTTAGTTACTTATGTTGTAAATTACTGTGTTACAGGGTAATATATATGTATCATATTGTATAAACTGCTTATTGTAAATTACTGTTATAGGGTAATATATATGTATCATGTTGTAAATTACTGATTCTGGTTGTGTTGTGTGAACTGGTTCAAACTAATTTTGGATAAAAAGAAAAAAGACAACGCTTTATAAAAAAAAATGCCATAAAAAACTAAAAAGCGCTTTTCAAATATATACAGGGCTTTAAAAAAAACACCTTTTACAGCGCTTTTTTGAAAAAGCGCTGTAAAACGTGACCTTTTAGAGCGCTTTTTTCAAAAAGTGCTGTAAAAGGTACACCAAAATATGAATTATGGGCATGCCTTTTACAGCGCTTTTTTCAAAATGCGCTCTAAAAGGCATACCCAAAAATATGAATTATGGGTATGCCTTTTACAACGCTTTTTATAAAAAGCACTGTAAAAGGTACACCAAAAATATGAATTATGGGTATGCCTTTTACAGCGCTTATTTTAAAAAGCGCTGTAAAAGGTGCATAACAAGCACGCGTTATATTTACATGATTTATAGCGCTTTTTGAAAAGCGCTGTTGTATCTTTTACAACGCTCGATTCCACAGCGCTTTTTTTTGTTTGAAAAAGCGCTGTAATATTCATTTATTTTTCTTTAATCAACACAACAACATTAATATATTAGAGTTCTCCCCATCGCTAACTTGATGCCAACAGTCTCGATTTCTTTTGGAGACTCAAGGAGCTAACTACATTAACATAAATATTTATAAAAATTTGTTCACAACTAAAATTTATCCAACCACAACAAAATTCCCAAAATTATATCTTTTTCATACACTAAATTTTTAAAACCAAATAACCTACATTATTTAGTTAAAACTAAATAAAACAAATATTTTCCAAATCAAACATACACACCTCGATTATTAAAGCACCGAAACTTTGAGTTAATAAAATACTCTAATCTTTTTCTTTTAAAACTCCATCCAAGAGAAATTAAAAGAGTAACATTTTTAATTCTAAACATTTTAATTTAAATCTAACTTTTTTGCTCAAACTCTTTAACTTAATTAAAATTTGAACTTTTTTCACAACTTTAACAACTCTAATTAGATAAATGAGGGTTTGTGTTTTGGGTTTTATTTTTTCTAACAATACTTGTCTTTTTTTTTTTTTGAAACAGGAAGAAGGGAGGAGAAAGCTGGAAGTAGAAGAGGAACTACACGGGAATTGCTTTTTCACAACTCTCTTGAATGGAAGCTTAGATGTAGTAGATAAATGAGGGTTTGTGTTTTGGGTTTTAGTGTTTCTACCAACACTTGTATTTTTTTTTTTGAAACAAGAAGAAGGGAGAAGAGGAGCTGCACAAGAATTGCTTTTTGTTTCCTTTTCTTTGTTTCTCACACACACACAGACACACGTACTCACATCACCATCTAATTTAATAAAAAAAATCTACACTCATCGCAATTCAATTGGCAGATAAAATTTTCAGCAACAAGTAACATTTTAAAAACAATATGTCCGATATTAAATTCTTTGTAACATAATTAAATTATTTTTTAACAAATAATTTTAATCGGGTCTCAAAATATATATATAAATATATACATATATTATATATATTAATAACTCTAATTAAAATATATTTTTGGTACTTAATTCACAAAATAAAATATAATTTGTTAAATGCCTAGGTAGTTAACCACAAAATACCCTAAAATCGCATAAATTAGAATTTAGAAAAGTTAGGGTCTTACGTATAGTCTGTTGTGATTTAGACATAGAGAAATCACGTTGAGGTAAGGAGAAAACAACTTGAAAAAATTCTAAGAGGCTGAAGTGTAAAGTGAAATAGTTGAGATATTCTTTCAAGCATTCTTAGTACAAAATCTCACAAAATGTGACGAATGGACGTAATCCAATTTGGGTGACTTTAACTTTTTACCTTATATTCTTTATATTTATATCACACATATATACTACATTAATTTTCTGCACTAGTACTTCATAAAATGTTGAACCCAATTTACTCTAAATGTTCAACTTGAGAATCATTTTTCTCTCAAAGATAGCTTCTCCACAATTCTCACCACTTTTGTATACCCATTTTCATAAGGATACTTCACATACTTCAGATCCACAACAAAATCTATAAAATATCCATGATTATAAATCTCTAATACTTCCAATTTTATGATTGATAGAACTTGACTTTTCATTGTGTTTATATGTGCCTGATATATTCTAACGATACATGCAAAACTTGTAAAGATTCAAGATTGAATTACTTACTCAAGTAGGTTTAGAGTTTGAGGATACAAAGTATGATCATAAAGTTCCTAAAAAAGTTTTGATGCACTTTCCACTTATTCCAAAACATCAAAGAATATTTATGTCTTCAATAACAACCATGTCAATGAGATAGCATGAAGAAGGCTACTTAAAGAACGGTAAATGAAGGCATCCTATTGATGGCCAAGCATGGGAGGACATTGACATGCTTCATTCCGATTTTTCTTATGAGCATCGTAATGTAAGGCATGACTTATCAAGTGATGGATTCAATCTATTTAGAACTATGAGAATATGCCGGAGTACATGGCCTATCATGATGGTGGTATACAATTATCAGCCTTTGTTGTGCATGAATTATGAATATACAATGTTGTTGTTATTGGTTATTGGAGCACATTCATTAGGAAATGATATAGATGCATGTATTAATATGAAATGTTTTATAAGCCATAGGCCAAATATTTAAAACATGTTCTTTTCTTTAAGTAGAAAAATATAGTCTCTTTCTTTTATTTATTTAGAAAAGCTTTCTAGTTTTCATTTTCTTTTTAATTAAAAAAAATTACTGATATTCATTTCCTTTATAAGGAAAGCTTCCTGATCTTCATTTCATTTTTAATTAATGAAAATCTTTTTTATATCAATTTCCCTCTATTTTAATCAAGGAAAATATGGGGTGAGATAACAATCCCAGTGGACTTTTAAAAAGTGGAGGGGCAGTTTGAAAAAAATATCTCAAATACAATGAAAACATTACATTAATGTGAAATGGTTTATTAGCTATATGTCAAATATTTAAAATATGTTATTTTCTTTAAGTAAAAAAATGTATTATCTTTCTTTTATTTATATACTCTACAAGAAAAACACCATTTTGTGGCCAACTTTATAAATATTTTGTGGCCGAATAAAACCCTCACAAATTAGTGACCGATAAAGCCCTCACAAATGCCAAAATTAAAATTGGTCTTTATTTGTGGCTAAAAAAGCCCTCACAAATTTTTAAATATTTAACTGGATTTTGTGGCTGCCTAAGCCCTCACAAAATCACTACATTGTGATTTTGTGAGGGCTTAGGCAGCCACAAAATCCAGTTAAATATTTAAGGATTTTGTGAGGGCTTTTACAGCCACAAAAAATCAATTTGTGAGGGCCAAATCCGGCACAAAGGACTGACGTGATTTTGTGAGGGTTTAGGTAGCCACAAAATCCAGTTAAATATTTAAGGATTTTGTGAGGGCTTTTACAGCCACAAAAAATCAATTTGTGAGGGCCAAATCCGTCACAAAGGACTGACTTGACTAGATGCATTTGTGGCTGCAAAGGCCACCACAAAGGAATGCGCACGTGGACTTTGTGGCTGCAAAGGCCGCCATAAAATTTTAAACCTACGTGGACTTTGTGACTGCTTTGGCCACCACAAATGCTCAAGGTAACACTATATATATTTTTCTCCCCTCCTCCTTCATTTTTTCACATCCAACTTCTCTATAAAACCTCATTCTAACTATTCTCTCCTCCTTCTCTCTACACAAAATATTTTGTTATTAATTTAAATATTTTATTATTAATATTTTATTATTTAAATTAATCTTTAATTTAATTATTAATCATTAATTTTAATTTAAATATTTTATTTTAAAATTTTAATTAAATTAAGATTAGTTTATTATATATTAAATTTAATTTATAATTACATTATATTTTAAATTTAATTTAAATTTTAATTTAATTATAATTTAAATTTTAATATTATATTTATATTAATTTATTATATATAATATTATAATAAACTATTAATTTTAAATTTAAAAATTAATTTATTAAATACGAATTATTTTGTGGCGGCCTAAGCCCTCACAAAATATATTATTTTTTAATTACGTTGGCATTTGTGGCGGCCAAAAGCCCTCACAAAGGTCCAGTCAGCAAATTCAGTCTGTCCTTTGTGGCGGCCAAAAGCCCTCACAAAGGTCCAATCAGACAAATTCAGCCTGTCCTTTGTGGCGGCCTATGCCCTCACAAAGGCAGACTTTTGTGGCTGCAAAAGCCCTCACAAATGCCTGTCTTTTGTGGCTGCAAAAGCCCTCACAAATGCCAACCTGTTTCAGGCACTTTGTGGCTGCAAAAGCCCTCACAAAATTTTGTGACCAGCTTCTTTGTGGCTGCCAAAAGCCCTAACAAACTCCACCTTTGTGACTTTTTTTTTCCCTTTGTGAGAGCTTTTGGCCCTCACAAAATTCATGTTTTCTTGTAGTGATAGAAAAGCTTTCTTGTTTTCATTTTTTTTGTTTATTTAAGGAAAAACTTACTGATATCCATTTCCTTTATAAGGAAAAGGTTCTTGGTCTTCATTTCAATTTTAATTAAGGAAAATCATATTGATATCCATTTCCTTTATAAGGAAAAACTCCTCGAATTTCAAGTGTAAGAAAGAAAAAACCAATTCAACAACAATTATAGCCTAAATTGTTATGCAAAAGTGCAAAATAGGGGTGTAAATAGTTGTTTGATCAAAAATCCATTTTCTAGTAATTATAAAAGTCTTTAATGAACAAATAATTTATTTTACTCACCTCCATTATAAATTTTTCTCCAAAATACTCATTTCAACATAATATTATTCTTCCTTAACATAAATAGATAAATAAATAAACAAATATAATATTAACCACTAAATCAAATATCTAAAAAAATCATCACATCATAGCAAGCACACATATAAAGAAAATTAATCATAATATTTTAGTTAATTAAATAGCATACTATGAAATTTGGGGTGTTACACATGAAGCTCACCTTGACGGACCGATACAATATCAATGGTTGTATTCGATTGATAGGTATGAATATTTTATAACAATTTGTTTAATTCAAAATGTTAAACAGACTTTTTAGGATATTGAGAGCATAGATATATAAAGTAAATTATCTTTCAGGTTTTCTTATTCGTAAGTCCTTTGGACATACCAAAGTTCATTTAGAAGGATGAAGTGTAGAAAGTTTTTTGGCCATTGACTGTTTGACGTTTTGCTCGGAATATCTATATAGGTTGAAACTAGGTTCAATAAACCTAGCAGGAATGGCGATGGAATATATTCTGCGTCAATCAGTAGTGTGACCTTTTTACAACCTATTAGAATACCTTATCATTGAAATATATATCAATAAACTCAAAATCTTAGGTATAAATCTTGTAAATAATGGATAAACTATATACCAATATTGATATATCAGTAGGTAAAATCAAATGTTTAAAACAAATTTCACAATCTTATAGTGATGGCAAAATTCCGTAGGTATTAAGAAATTATAAACAATAGTAACCCCATTGGTATTGATAATTTTGTCTATACTTACAAGTTTTATACATTTACCGAAAGGTAGGGTTTCTTGTATTGTGAATATGATTCAAATATCATAATTTTATTTAAAATATCATGTGAACACATATTTTACTTTTTTGCAAACATCTTTTAACATGTTAGAAATATATAATATACATATTAATCTTTAGAGCCACATCATGCAAACTATTTATATCATCTTATCATATAAAACATCTAACAATTACAATTAATAAAACTAACAATTTATAATAAAAATAAACTAACAAAATTTTTTTGTTGAAACATTATTTAGTTCAAGCTACTAAAATTTATAATAAAAAAAACTAACTTAGCATAATATATTTTGTTGTATCTATATTTTCATATCAAACTAATTTTCTCATACATGACACTAGTTATATACTATTTTATGACATATTTTGCAATACTTATTATAAATATAAAAGTCTTAAAACCAATATTTTATAATTGTAGTCATTTTCACTTTAATGAAAAATATATATTTATCATAAATTTCATAAATATATAAGTCTTCAATATAATACTTAGAATTATATTTAATACATTAATTTGAAAACCATCATGTCTATCATTCAAGCAGTATTAAAAAAACTGTTTCAAGTTCAACGTGGGTTACCATTTGCTTGTATTTAAAATATTAAAATTTAATATATATATATATATATATATATATATATTATAAAAATATTTAAAGTTTGGTAAAATATTTTACTTTTTAATAGTTATATAATAAATATATTTTATAACACTACCATATTTATAGTCATGCATCTATAAAAGTTATTGTCTGTTCAAGGTGGAACATCGCCTATACAAATGTACTTGTAGACAACATTTTCAAATAACAAAAATGGAAATTGTAAGAAATTCTTGTATGGTTGTGGCATTTTTTATCATTTCATCATGTATAATGTAACACCCCGTTTTTCAAAGCGAGGGTGTATTTTTTTTTTTCAAAAGAACTTAAATAAAACAGAGTAATTACATAAGGAAAAGCCTTTGGATACATATTTTAGTCATTATAATTTACGAGCAGCGGAAAAAGTTCACAAAATATGAATTCAAAATGTTTACATATCAAAAGTGGTACAGTCTTCCAGTTTACAAATAAAAACAACCCAAAAGAAAGACATCCGTTTCCACTGTGTCAACCTAGTCTGATCATTTTACAAAACCACTAAACACCCTGAGTGATCTCCACGCGCCCCGTGAGATCCTCCTAACGTAGCTCCAGTCAAGCATTCCCATCTACATCCCCATCCACAGGGTATGAACCGATAGGATAGTCCTGGCTATCATCTGAGGGCAAAGCCCAGATTTCCACAATAGTTGTAAAGGGTCACCAACCGAAATTAACAGTTAACACATAACATTTACTTTTCAATGCACAAATAACCTTCTCAACCTATCATACACCTTAAAAGGATTTTCCCTATGCTAAAAGTTCATGTCATACTTGCCAAATAATAATGAAATCAAAATAAAGTTCTCAATCCATCAAGTAATATATAATTGACCAAAACATTGATAAATCACTTGAGCAATCAATTATCTAACTCAAAATAAGAATTTCCACTAAGCCAATCGATTGGGAAATCAATTAAATGGATACTTGAGCCCCTGTATTAAAGCCAATCGATTTCCTGAAGGTTTTTAGTGAAATTTGAATTCTGGGCTTAATTCAATCGATTGGGCAATCGATTGAGCAATCGATTGGGCAATCAATTGACAGGATAGCTGAGTCCCTGACTTAATGCCAATAGATTGGGCAATTGACTGGGCAATTGATTGGGCAATCGATTGACAGCATAGCTGAGCCACTGACTTAATGCCAATCGATTGGGAAATTGATTGGGCAATTGATTGGGCAATCGATTGACAACATAGCTGAGCCACTGACTTAATGCCAATCGATTGGGAAATCGATTTCCCTGCATATTCTTCCAAAAATACATAAACTAACTCAATCACATTCATACACAAATCCACATCTTAACACTTAGCATTTTCAACACAATCACCACGTCAACTTGAGTTTCGAAATCGTTTTACAATCTAACATACTATCGCACAATTCCAAAACATAACTCTTAGTACAATCAACACAATTACTACAACATCATGGTTTTCAAAATAGTATTGCAATCAAACATGCTATCCCCAAATTCCAAAACATAACACTTAACACTTATAACACAATCACTACACAGACAAAATGAACCAACAATTCACAATTTAATAGGGTGTAGTCTCTCACGGACAAACACCTGTGCAGTCTCTCACGGACAAACACAATTCACCAGGGCGTAGTCTCTCACGGACAAACCCCTGTGCAGTCTCTCACGGACAAACACAATTCACCAAGAAACGTAAGTCGTAAACGTACTGCCTATCACGGGCCCGTACCGTATACCAAGGTGCTACCTATCCCGGGCCTGCACAACTTACCAAAAAATCGTAAACTATAAATGTACTGCCTATCACGGGCCCGTACCATTTACCAAGGTGCCACCTATCACGGGTCTGCACGGTTTACTAAAATGAACATTAAGTAAACAAGACATTAAGAGATTCCCCATTCTTAATTCTTATTCAATCTTAAACAAATTTCAAAACAAACATTAAGTAAAATGAGTCATTAAGAGATTCCCCATTCTTAATACTCATTTAACTGAAGCGATTTTCAAAACAAACAATAAGTAAACAAGACATTAAGAGATTCCCTATTCTTAATTCTTATTTAACTTAAACGATTTTCAAGCCAAATATTAAGTAAACGAGCCATTAAGAGATTCCTTATTCTCAATTCTCATTTAACTTAAACGATTTTCTAGAACAAACATTAAGTAACCAAGACATTAACAGATTCCCCATTCTTAATGCCCAGTTAACTTAACCGGTTTTCAAAATAACATTAAGTAAATAAGTCATTAAGAGATTCCCCATTCTTAATACTTATTTAACTTAAACGATTTTCAAAACAAATATTAAGTAACCAAGACATTAAGAGATTCCCCATTCTTAACGCCCAGTTAACTTAAACGATTTTCAAAACAAATGTTAAGTAAACGAGACATTAAGAGATTCCCCATTCTTAATTCTCATTTAACTTAAACGATTTTCCAAAACAAACATTAAGTAACAAAGACATTAAGAGATTCCCCATTCTTAACGCCCAGTTAACTTAACGATTTTTCAAAACAAACATTAAGTGAACACACTTTACCAGGGTGTAGTCTCTCACGGACAAACACCATTTTCCAAAAACGTAAGTCGTAAACGTACCACCTATCACGGGTCTGTACTGTTTACCGAGGTGCCACCTATCACGGGTCTGCACAACTTACCAAAAATGTAAACCATAAACGTACTACCTATCACAGGCCCGTACTGTTTATCGAGGTGCCACCTATCACGGGTCTGCACGGTTTACTAAAACAAAAATTAAGTAAACAAGACATTAAGAGATTCCCCATTCTTAATACTCGGTTAACTTAATGGTTTTCAAATTCCACACAAAACAAACTCAAACGTACTTTCACATTCAATCCATAACTCACACAAAATCATTTTCCCACACTAACCACACAGAACACATCTCAAACATGTTATCAAATTCAATCCAAATCCATCAACGATTCACACCAAATCACATCAATCAACAACAAGTTTCATATACTCGAAATCACACATAATGAGTTTAAATTCATTTTCCACGAAACATTCATCAATATAACCAAAACCTAACTCTAAGATTTTACCCATAAAGCGTTAGATACATTTTCCCAAATCAATACTCCAACCCTAACAAAATTCTTTTCCACACAACCACAGATAAGGCCCTAAATGCAAACTAAAAGTTTGGAAGGAGCCCTTACCTTAACGTTAGCTTTTTCGTTCTATTACGGTACCGTGAGTAAATCCGGTAAATTTTCCGCTCGCAACGCCGCTTCCAAAATTGGTCCACTAGCACCGTAGCACGGAGGTGAGCAACCTTCCCTTCTCTCACTTCTTGAAACGAAGCTTGGATCTAGAAGAAACGGAGGGGTTTGTGTTTGAATCTCAAATACCGTTTTTCTTCGTTTTCGAATCAAAGAGGAAGAGTGGGGTAGAGAAATCCTTGTTCTAACACTCACCCAACCTTGGGTTACTAGTCTTGAAGAAAAGAAAGCAACGAAAACGAAAATGGGAGAAGGAGGGAAAAATGGTCGCGGGTAGCAGAGGAAGAAGATGGAAAATTCGGATTTTCCTTCCTTTCTTTTTCTTTCCTTTGTTTTTTCCTTTCTTCCTTTTTCCTTATTTCCTTTATATACTCTTTTCTTTTCCTTTTCCTTCCTTCTAATTTTCCTTTCTTTTTCCCCCCAAACAAACACATATATATATAAATCATAATTAACAAATATCTAAAAATATCTAGATATTTGTTAAATTACCATTTCACCCATAACACATTAAATTCTTCGCAAAAGATTCACCGCAGTTAATTTAATTTATTTATCGACGAGTAATTCTAATCAGGCATCAAAATATCTTCTTGGTCATATAAACTCCAAAATATTAATAACTTTGGCTAAAAAGCCTCTGAGTTCAATACCGAAAATACACCAAAATATATAAAATACACTTAAAAATTATGGGTCTTACATTACTACCCCCCTAAAATTAGTTTCGTCCTCGAAACTATGCGTCGATAAATAACTCTTGGTGTTGTTCTCTCATCTTACTTTCCAGTTCCCAAGTCGCATCTCCAGTAATTGGGTTCCAAATCACCTTGACCAACGAAACATCCTTGGTCCTCAATCGCTTGATCTTTCTGTCATCAATTCTCACTGATGGTACTTCAAACGACAAGTTATCCTTTAGCTGGATTGTGTCTGGTTCGATCACATGAGATGGATCTGCAAGATATTTCCTTAACTGTGACACATGAAACACATCATGGATATTGGACAGTATCGGAGGCAATGCAATCCGATAAGCAACAGGCCCAATTCGTGCAGAAACCTGGTATGGTCCAATGAATTTCGGAGTCAACTTCTTCGATTTCAACGCTCTACCAACTCCAGTAGTAGGTGTGACTCTTAGAAATACATGGTCACCCTGTTCGAATTCCAAAAGCCTGCGACGCTTGTCCGCATAACTCTTCTGACGATCATGTGAAGTCTTCATTTTCTCCTTGATCTTCCTTACCTTAGTTGTAGTCTGTTGCACCATCTCTGGTTCGACAATCATATTTTCACCGTCCTTATACCAACACAAAGGTGTTTGACACTTGCGCCCGTATAAGGCCTCATATGGTGCCATTCCAATACTCGCGTGGAAACTATTGTTGTAGGTGAACTCAATCAACGGAAGTACATCATTCCAACTCCCTCTATCATCTAATACACACGCTCTCAACAGATCTTCAAGGGACTGATTCGTCCTTTCAGTCTGTTCGTCCGTCTGGGGATGGTAAGCTGAACTCAACCGTAGTTTCGTTCCCAATGCTTCGTGCAATGCTCCCCAAAAATGTGACGTGAACTTCGGATCACGGTCTGATACAATACTTGATGGTACTCCGTGTAACCTCACAATTTCAGCAATGTAGATCTCTGTTAGCTGATCTACCTTATAGGTGGTCTTTAGTGGCAAAAAGTGTGCGGATTTAGTCAATCGATCCACTATCACCCATATATAATCATTCTTTCTCCTTGTCTTTGGCAATCCAGTTATAAAATCCATGAAAATGCTGTCCCACTTCCACTCAGATATATCTAAAGGTTGCAACACCCCAGCAGGTCGCTGATGTTCCACCTTGTACGGAACATCCATCTAGTACCAATCCTAAACACTAAGTATGACACCGACACATTGAGTACAATATATCATTACCTAATGATAGGACTTCCAATCCATACCAAAAATGTTCTTGGGTTATTGTAGAGGTAAACAAATCAAATTAATCGAGAAATCTCTATTATGGACAATTACTTGGCAATGTAAAAATGCAATATTTTTAGTCAAAGTCGTAGCAGGCGTAAAAACAACCAAATCAAAAGGGTAGTGCAATGCAGTTAACTTCCAAAAATTCACACAATCCATAGTAATGAAGGAATGGGTTGTCCCCGAATCAGAAAGTGTAGTTAGGGGGTTACCTATAATCGCACAGTCATATTGAATCAGATTGCTAGATAAATTTCCAACTTCAGCGCCGACGCAATAAACTTGTCCTCTAGCAGTAGGAAGAGTAATCCTAGCTACATTCACCATTGGTTCCACCTTCGGAGCCTTGCAATTCTTTGCAAAGTGCCCTGGTTTATGGCAATTGTAGCAAGTAGGACTGTTAAAGGTACAAGCATAAGCATAATGTCCCTCTCCTCCACATCGGAAACATCGTATACCTTGTCCCACTTGTCTCCCAAAGTCTTGGTTCCCTGGGTAATTTTGTCCCCCATTGTTATCATGTGGTCGACTATAAAGTTTAGCCACTTGTTTTCCCTTGTTCTGATACTTCACCCGACTAGGCCCTCCTGAGTTAAAATTCCCTCCTCGGCTAACTCTCTTATTCTTCATATCCTCAACTTCTCTACATTTTTCCACAAGAACTTGGAAATGTTGAATTCCCAAGGGTAAGACAGAGTCTTGAATGTCATACTTTAGTCCGTCTTGGAAACGATGACACAAGAATGGCTCGTCAATCTCTTCACGGAAAAATCTGAAATGCCTTGATAGTGATTCAAACTTAGCAGCACATTCGCCCACAGTCATGTTCCCCTGATGCACTTTCAGGAAATCATCACCCAGTCTAGTCCTGGTACTCATCGGGAAATATTTGTCTAAAAACTTTCTTTTGAAAGATTCCCAGTTCACCACCTCGTGAGCTGATCTCATCAACAACCTTGTACTCCTCCACCAGTACTCAGCATCTCCTAGTAGCATATAAGTGGCATAGTTGACCCTCACTCCCGCCTGACAGTTAATCACTTCGAAGATTTTCTCCACTTCTTGGATCCATTGATCCGCTTTCTCTGAATCCTCATCCCCCTCAAACTTGGGAGGATTGTAACGACGAAAGTCTTTTAATCCTCTTGACTCTGCAGCACGAATCTCTCTTTCCCTCTTTTCGAGATCACGTTGAGTCTTGGCAGCAGTCTGTGCAGCAACAGAAGCAGCCATGTTATTCATAGCCTCCGCCATTCGATCATCCCTATTGGCATTGGCTCTCGGAACGTCATTCCTCCTTGGCGGCATGGTTTTCCTATAAAACCATCATCAAGTAGATTCTTAACACTACTTCAATAATTCCAGAAATAACTTCCGACCACATCAGTACATAATAATTATTCTGAACTTGACAACTCAAACCACCTAAATCGACACATGATCAGACAACAACTCTTAACCTCCAAACTAGAACCTAAGGTTCCACAGCCCCCAAAGAAAACCAAATCAAAGCTCTGATACCACAATGTAACACCCCATTTTTCAAATCGAGGGTGTATTTTTTTTTTCAAAAGAACTTAAATAAAACAGAGTAATTACATAAGGAAAAGCCTTTGGATACATATTTTAGTCATTATAATTTACGAGCAGCGGAAAAAGTTCACAAAATATGAATTCAAAATGTTTACATATCAAAAGTGGTACAGTCTTCCAGTTTACAAATAAAAACAACCCAAAAGAAAGACATCCGTTTCCACTGTGTCAACCTAGTCTGATCATTTTACAAAACCACTAAACACCCTGAGTGATCTCCACGCGCCCCATGAGATCCTCCTAACGTAGCTCCAGTCAAGCATTCCCATCTACATCCCCATCCACATGGTATGAACCGGTAGGATAGTCCTGGCTATCATCTGAGGGCAAAGCCCAGATTTCCACAATAGTTGTAAAGGGTCACCAACCGAAATTAACAGTTAACACATAACATTTACTTTTCAATGCACAAATAACCTTCTCAACCTATCATACACCTTAAAAGGATTTTCCTAATGCTAAAAGTTCATGTCATACTTGCCAAATAATTATGAAATCAAAATAAAGTTCTCAATCCATCAAGTAATATATAATTGACCAAAACATTGATAAATCACTTGAGCAATCAATTATCTAACTCAAAATAAGAATTTCCACTAAGCCAATCGATTGGGAAATTGATTAAATGGATACTTGAGCCCCTGTATTAAAGCCAATCGATTTCCTGAAGGTTTTTAGTGAAATTTGAATTCTGGGCTTAATTCAATCGATTGGGCAATCGATTGAGCAATCGATTGGGCAATCAATTGACAGGATAGCTGAGTCCCTGACTTAATGCCAATAGATTAGGCAATTGACTGGGCAATTGATTGGGCAATCGATTGACAGCATAGCTGAGCCACTGACTTAATGCCAATCGATTGGGAAATTGATTGGGCAATTGATTGGGCAATCGATTGACAGCATAGCTGAGCCACTAACTTAATGCCAATCGATTGGGAAATCGATTTCCCTGCATATTCTTCCAAAAATACATAAACTAACTCAATCACATTCATACACAAATCCACATCTTAACACTTAGCATTTTCAACACAATCACCACGTCAACTTGAGTTTCGAAATCGTTTTACAATCTAACATACTATCGCACAATTCCAAAACATAACTCTTAGTACAATCAACACAATTACTACAACATCATGGTTTTCAAAATAGTATTGCAATCAAACATGCTATGCCCAAATTCCAAAACATAACATTTAACACTTATAACACAATCACTACACAGACAAAATGAACCAACAATTCACAATTTAATAGGGTGTAGTCTCTCACGGACAAACACCTGTGCAGTCTCTCACGGACAAACACAATTCACCAGGGCGTAGTCTCTCACGGACAAACCCCTGTGCAGTCTCTCACGGACAAACACAATTCACCAAGAAACGTAAGTCGTAAACGTACTGCCTATCACGGGCCCGTACCGTATACCAAGGTGCTACCTATCCCGGGCCTGCACAACTTACCAAAAAATCGTAAACCATAAATGTACTGCCTATCACGGGCCCGTACCATTTACCAAGGTGCCACCTATCACGGGTCTGCACGGTTTACTAAAATGAACATTAAGTAAACAAGACATTAAGAGATTCTCCATTCTTAATTCTTATTCAATCTTAAACAAATTTCAAAACAAACATTAAGTAAAATGAGTCATTAAGAGATTCCCCATTCTTAATACTCATTTAACTGAAGCGATTTTCAAAACAAACAATAAGTAAACAAGACATTAAGAGATTCCCCATTCTTAATTCTTATTTAACTTAAACGATTTTCAAGCCAAATATTAAGTAAACGAGCCATTAAGAGATTCCTTATTCTCAATTCTCATTTAACTTAAACGATTTTCTAAAACAAACATTAAGTAACCAAGACATTAAGAGATTCCCCATTCTTAATGCCTAGTTAACTTAACCGGTTTTCAAAATAACATTAAGTAAATAAGTCATTAAGAGATTCCCCATTCTTATTACTTATTTAACTTAAACGATTTTCAAAACAAATATTAAGTAACCAAGACATTAAGAGATTCCCCATTCTTAACGCCCAGTTAACTTAAACGATTTTCAAAACAAATATTAAGTAAACGAGACATTAAGAGATTCCCCATTCTTAATTCTCATTTAACTTAAATGATTTTCCAAAACAAACATTAATTAACAAAGACATTAAGAGATTCCCCATTCTGAACGCCCAGTTAACTTAACGATTTTTCAAAACAAACATTAAGTGAACACACTTTACCAGGGTGTAGTCTCTCACAGACAAACACCATTTTCCAAAAACGTAAGTCGTAAACGTACCACCTATCACGGGTCTGTACTGTTTACCGAGGTGCCACCTATCACGGGTCTGCACAACTTACCAAAAACGTAAACCATAAACGTACTGCCTATCACGGGCCCGTACTGTTTATCGAGGTGCCACCTATCACGGGTCTGCACGGTTTACTAAAACAAATATTAAGTAAACAAGACATTAAGAGATTCCCCATTCTTAATACTCGTTTAACTTAATGGTTTTCAAATTCCACACAAAACAAACTCAAACGTACTTTCACATTTAATCCATAACTCACACAAAATCATTTTTCCACACCAACCACACAGAACACATCTCAAACATGTTATCAAATTCAATCCAAATCCATCAACGATTCACACCAAATCACATCAATCAACAACAAGTTTCATATACTCGAAATCACACATAATGAGTTTAAATTCATTTTCCACGAAACATTCATCAATATAACCAAAACCTAACTCTAAGATTTTACCCATAAAGCGTTAGATACATTTTCCCAAATCAATACTCCAACCCTAACAAAATTCTTTTCCACACAACCACAGATAAGGCCCTAAATGCAAACTAAAAGTTTGGAAGGAGCCCTTACCTTAACGTTAGCTTTTTCGTTCGATTACGGTACCGTGAGTAAATCCGGTAAATTTTCCGCTCGCAACGCCGCTTCCAAAATTGGTCCACTAGCACCGTAGCACGGAGGTGAGCAACCTTCCCTTCTATCACTTCTTGAAACGAAGCTTGGATCTAGAAGAAACGGAGGGGTTTGTGTTTGAATCTCAAATACCGTTTTTCTTCGTTTTCGAATCAAAGAGGAAGAGTAGGGTTGCGAAATCCTTGTTCTAACACTCACCCAACCTTGGGTTACTAGTCTTGAAGAAAAGAAAGCAACGAAAATGAAAATGGGAGAAGGAGGGAAAAATGGTCGCAAGTAGCAGAGGAAGAAGATGGAAAATTCGGATTTTCCTTCCTTTCTTTTTCTTTCCTTTGTTTTTTCCTTTCTTCCTTTTTCCTTCTTTCCTTTATATACTCTTTTCTTTTCCTTTTCCTTCCTTCTAATTTTCCTTTCTTTTTCCCCCCAAACAAACACATATATATATAAATCATAATTAACAAATATCTAAAAAGATTCACCGCAGTTAATTTAATATATTTATCGACGAGTAATTCTAATCAGGCATCAAAATATCTTCTTGGTCATATAAACTCCAAAATATTAATAACTTTGGCTAAAAAGCCTCTGAGTTCAATACCGAAAATACACCAAAATATATAAAATACACTTAAAAATTATGGGTCTTACATATAATAACATTGAGTAATTTATCGTAGATTATCTTATTGATTTTTCACTTTAACCAATTTATAAAAAAGAATCATATTTTTATATAACAATATTCTAATGTCCATGTAATTTAGTGTATGTAGATATTCATATGGAATCACATGCTAAAGGAGTAAGTGAGGAGAGAAATAACAATGGTTGTCAACCTGGTTTTGTTTCCGTATGTGTTCCAAAAGGGTGTGCATGTATACTGTCACAACAAACCAAGCAAGTGAGTGATGACATAAATGATTTATGTAGCACAGATGGAGATTGTCAACGTATAAGTCCCTGTCCACCTGGTCTTATTGTCGTATGTGCTGCAAACCATTGTACATGTGTACCCTAAATTAAGTTCCTATTCTAACACTATCAGTTATAAACTGAATAATACAAAATTTTGAAACAATAATCTTGTTTGGATGAGATTATATATAAATATTCTTAAATAAAATTATTTATTGCATCATATTTTGTATTCACATCATATTCCTACGGTATTGTGTGTAACTAAAACTTAGAAAAATATAAATAAAAAATTAATATATTCCTACAATATTGTCTGTCATTAAAACCTAGAAAAATATAAATAGAGAATTAATTTATTCCTATATTGTAGTATTGTCTAAGTGTGAAGATTGTGTAATCATACCCTTTTGAGGAATTAATACTAATCTATACATATCTATATAACTCAGAATTTTTTTCATCAATTTACTCATAAATATCAGTTTCTATCACTTATTTGAGTTTATCTACCGACATAAGAACTTGAGACTGTTTGGAAAAGCTTGCAAGTAATTAACACCAAATGCTCAAACAAATATAGTTTTGCATACTTAACACCAAATACTCAAACAAATATAGTTTTGCATGAGTGACATTAAGAATCAAACCTTTCATGCAACCAGAAAAGTACAAAAGAGGATATCAAGCAATACACTGACACACATACATAATAGGAGGATGAGATATTGGCAGACCTAGATAACTGAAACTAATGAGATTTGAAGATCCAATGTGTGATGGATGACTTGTCAGCTTAGCTTTTGGGTTGGCAGAAAAAATTGTTGAAGATGCTGATAGAACTTTCTAACACTTGAATTGAAATACATATAACAAGTGTAACCAAACTAATGTAAAACTTATCAAAGAAATAAGGCTTATGATGAGTTGTGAACTAAGTTTAAGAAATATCATTACGAGTCTATTAGAAGGATTCAATGAATGCCTAAATCCCTAGAAAAGTATTGGAGCCTGTTGCAGGTAATGAGAAAATCATAAAAATTATAAGAAGCTTTCGCTAGTGACATACAACCCACTTCACAACCACAAACTCCGTAAATAAGAAAAACATTAAATAGCAAAAAAAAAAAAAAAATCAGCCAAGCTTCTAAGTTACTTGCAAATGCATGAGAGATTAAATCATAAACATAAATACCAATCCCTGAACGAACACACTCAAATCGAACAAAGCAGAGTAAGATATTCAAGTGTCATTATAAATTGTTGCTAGTGTTGGAAAATACCTGAGAAAATAGGTAAGAAGCGGCGCAACATGTAAGACCCTTAATTTTAAATCCTAAATTATACAATTTTAAGGTATATTGCGTTGAATTTCTTAGGTTGTTAGCCTAATTTTTGGTATTTAGTGAGTTAAATGTCAAAAATATATTTTTTGGAAAATGGATTAAAATTATTTTTCAGAAAATAATTTATTTACGTTGCGAAGAATTTAATGCTGGACAGTTTTGTTAAAAATATATCGGGTTGCTAAAAATTGTATATGTCAATAGAGTCGTGACGAGGGTAGATATTTTTAACAAAAAGTGGTTTGGGAAGTGATGGGTGAAATGGTAATTTTATGAAATATCTAGATACTTTTAGATATTTGTTATATATATATATATAGAAAGAAAAGGAAAGGAAGGAAAAAAGAAAGAAATAGAAAGGAAGGAAAAAGGAAGAAAGGAAAACATAAAAGAAAAACATTTCCTTCACTCTTCTTCCTCCTCCCTGCCTTCGAGAACCCATTCTCCCTTCTATTTCCTCTTTTGCTTTCTTTTGCTTCAAGAAAAGGAACCCAAGGCTTGGTGGGTGAGAAGACAAGGATTTCTCAACCTCTTTCTTCTTCTTTGATTCGAAAACGAAGAAAAAAGGTGTTGGTGATTTCAAAACCATCAAACACAAATCTCCACTTTTCTCCTAGATCTAAGCTTCGTTTCATGAAGAGATATAAGGGAAAGTTACTCACCTCCACGCTACGGTGCTAGTGAACTAACTTTGGAAGCGACGTCGCGAGCGAAGATTTTAACGGAATTACTCGCAGTGCCGTAATCGCGTGTTAGAGCTATCATTAAGGTAAGGGTTCCTTCCAAACTTTTATTTTGCATTTAGGGACTTATCTGTGGTTGGGTGGAAAAGAAATTTTTTAGGGTTGAAGTGTAAATTTATGAAAAATGAATTTAATGGTTTTAAAATTTTAGAGTTGGGTTTTTGGTGATATTGATGAGGGTTTTGTGGAAAATGAATTTAACTCATTTATGTGTGGTTTTGAGGAAATGAAAATTGATATGTTTGAGTGGTGGGTTGTGATGATTTGTGGTTGTCGTGTTTGACGTGTTCATAATTGATATTATAAATTGTGAGATGTGTTTGGGTGGATTTTGTGGTAAAATGAATTGATGTGATTTTGTGTGAATTGTGGATTGAATTTGAGAATATGTTTGAGTATACTCTGTGTGGAATTTGAAAATCATTAGAGTTAAATGAGTATTAACAATGAAGAATCTTTTAATATCTGCGTTTACTTAATGATTGTCGTGAAAATCGTTAGAGTTAAATGAGTATTAAAAATGAGGAATCTTTTAATATCTGCATTTACTTAATGATGGTCGTGAAAATTGTTAGAGTTAAATGAGTATTAAAAATGTGGAATCTTTTAATATCTGCATTTACTTAACGATTGTCGTGGATAGGCCATGGTGATAGTGGTGACCGGATGGGCCGTGATGGGCCATGGTGATAGTGGTGACCGGACGGGCCACGAGATGATTCCATGTGATTTGTTGGTTCATCTTATCCTTGTGGGGATTGTCGCGTCGTGTAAGGTCTGCGATAGGCTGCACATATTTGGTAAACCGTGTTGACCCGTGATAGGTGGCACCTCGATTAATAATACTTCGGCCTATGATAGGCGGTACATTTACGATTTACGTTTTTAGTAAATCATGCTGACCCGTGATAGGTAGCACCTCAGCAATTTAGTACTTCAGCCTGTGATAGGCGGTATGTAATACCCCGATTTTCAAAGCGAGGGTGTATTTTTTTTTTCAAAAGAAATTAAAATAAAACAGAGAAACAAATAAGGAAATACATTTGGATAATTACTTAAATCGTTATAATTTACAAGCAGCGGAAAAGTTTCTCGAAATATAAATCCAAAGTATTTACACATCAAAAGTGATACATGGACATAAGATGTCATGCTGACAATATTAGCAAAGATTCCATTCTCCAATTTAAAATAACCACAATCCAAAATAAAGACATTTATTCCCTCTATGTCAACCTAATCTGATCATTCTACCAAAAAACTATACGCCCAGAGTGATCTCCACGCGCCCCGTAAGATCATCCTAACATAGCTCCAGTCAAGCGTTCCCATCTACATTCCCATCCGTAGGGTACGAACCGGTAGGATCGTCCTAGCTCTCATCTGAGGGCAAAGCCCAGAATCCACAATAGTTGTAAAGGGTCACCAACCGAAATTAACAATTAACACATAACATTTAAGTTTTTAAATGCACAAAATAACCTTTCAACTTAGCATGCACCTTAAAAGGGTTTCCATATGCTAAACATGCATAAACAAAGTTGGAAATTGAAGTTTTTAACAAAACAGCATTGTTGTATTCGAATACAGCATCTCTGTATTCGAATACAAGGCTGTTTCAGCATTCAGCATCAAAAACAACATGTCTGTATTCAAATACAGCCTTCTGTATTCGACTACACAGCAAGTCAGTACCAAAACAACATGTATGTATTCGACTACAACAGTCTGTATTCGACTACACAGTAAGTCAGTGGCAAAAACAACATGTCTGTATTCAAATACAGCTTGCTGTATTCGAATACACATCAGACAGCAGTAGAAAAACAGCAAAATTTAGCATTTTTCAGCTTTTCAAAGGGTTTCGAAATCAATCAACACTTACCCACAAATCCGAACAATCTCACTTAGCAATTATATCGCAATCACCACGACATCTTGAGTTTCGAAATAGTTTTGCAGTCAATCACACTTACACAAAACTCCAAAACAAAACACTTAGCAATTATAACACAATTACCACGACAACTTAAGTTTCAAAATGATTTTGCAATCAAACACACTATCACACAATTCCAAAACATAACACTTAGCAATTATAGCACAATCACCACGACATCTTGAGTTTCGAAATGATTTTGCAATCAAACACACTACAAACAATTCCAAAACATTCACACTTGGCAATTATACACAATCACCACGACAACTCAAGTTCAATCACTCAATCATAAACTTAAATCAAAACACGACTCGTGTGCCAAGCACCCTAATGCAATGCGTATATGGCAAAATGCATGGACTCGGAATTGCAAACCAAAACCCTCCTCGAAGGGCCGTAAATCATAATTGTACCGCCTATCGCGGGCCAAAGTACCAATTATCGAGGTGCCACCTATCACAGGTCTGCACGATTTACTTAAAAGCGTAAACCATAAACGTACTGCCTATCACGGGCCCGTATCGTTTACCAAGGTGCCACCTATCACGGGTCTGCACGGTTTACTAAAAAGAACGTAAATTGTAAATGTACCGCCTATCACAGGCCAAAGTACTCTTTACCAAGGTGCCACCTATCACGGGTCTGCACAATTTTAAAAAAAACCGTAAATCGTAAATGTACCGCCTATCACGGGCCAAAGTACTATTTACCAAGGTGCCACCTATCACGGGTCTGCACAATTTACAAAAACGTAAATCATAAATGTACCGCCTATCACAGGCCAAAGTACTATTTATCAAGGTGCCACCTATCACAGGTCTGCACGATTTACAGAAAACATGAAAATGCATGAGCATATACTGACTCCATCCACAACAATCGTTAAGCAATTGCAGATATTAAAAGATTCCCCATTTTTAATACTCATTTAACTTAAACGATCTTCACAACAAACATTAAGCAAACATAAATATTAAGAGATTCCCCATTCTTAATACTCTTTTAACTTAAACAATTTTCACAACAAACAGTAAGCAAACAGAAATATTAAGAGATTCCCCATTCTTAATACTCTTTTAACTTAAACGATTTTCAAAACGAACATTAAGTAAACAAGACATTAAGAGATTCCCCATTCTTAATACTCATTTAACTTAATGGTTTTCAAATTCCACACGAAATAAACTCAGACATATTATCAACTCCAATCCACAACTAACACAAAAACACATCAATTCATTTCTCCACAAAATCCAACATACACATATCAAATTTCATCAGTATTAATTAACAACACGCCAAATACGACGAACACAATCAACACAATATATCATTCATACACAACAAGTTTCATTTACTCAAAATCACACATAAATGAGTTTAAATTCATTTTCCACGAAACATTACTTTAACCCTAACAAAATTGTTTTCCACACAACCACAAATAAGTCCCTAAATGCAAACTAAAAGTTTGGAAGGAGCCCTTACCTTCACGCTAGCTTTAACGTGCGATTACGGTACCGCGAGTAAATCCGGTAAAATCTCCGCTCGCAACGTCGCTTCCAAAGTTGGTTCCCTAGCACCGTAGCATGGTAGTGAGCAACTTTCCCTTCTATCTCTTCGTGAAACGAAGCTTAGATCTAGATGAAACGGGGAGGTTTGTGTTTGACGATTTTGAAATCCCTAACACCGTTTTCGAATCCTGGTGGAAGGAAGAAGCTGGGAACTTGATCTTTCTCACCCACTAGCCTTAGGTTTCAATTTTCGAACTCAAAGGAAGCAAGGAAAAACGAAAATGGATAACAATGGAGGAAAGGAGGAATCTGGGCACGAGAGACAAGGAGAGAGAAAATGTTTTTCGGTTTTCCTTTCTTCCTTCTGCCTTCCTTTCTCTTTCTTTCCTTTCTATATATTTCCTTTTCTTTTCTCCTCAAACAAATATATATATATATATATATATATATTTATATACATATTAATTACTTTTAACAAATATCTCAAAATATCTAGATATTTGTTAAATTACCATTTCACCCATAACGCATTAAGTTCATCGTAAAAGATTCACCGCAATTAATTTAATTTATTCATTGACGAGTACTTCTAATCGGCATCAAAATATCTTCTTGGTCATATAAACTCCAAAATATTAATAACTTTGGCTAAAAAGCCTCCGGTTTCAACACCAAAATGCACTAAAATACATAAAGTATACTTTAAAATTATGAGTCTTACACGGTACAATTCTGATTTACGGCCCTTCGAGGAAGGGTTTGGTTTGGAATTTCGAGTCCATGTATTTTGGCATATACGCATTACATTAGGGTGCTTGGCACGCGAGTCGTGTTTGATTTAAGATTATGATTGAGTGTTTGAACTCAAGTTGTCGTGGTGATTGTGCTATAATTGCTAAGTGTTAATGTTTTGGAATTGTGTGTAAGTGTGATTGATTGCAAAACCATTTCGAAACTCAAGTTATTGTGGTGATTGCGCTATAATTGCTAAGTGCGATTGTTTGGATTTGTGTGTAAATGTTGATTGAATTCGAAACCCTTTAAAAAGTAGAATTTTGTTGTTCTTCTACTGCCGTCTGATGTGTATTCGAATACAGAAGGTTGTATTCGAATACAGACATGCTGTTTTTGCCACTGACTTACTGTGTAGTCGAATACAGAAGGCTGGATATGAATAGAGACATGTTGTTTTGCTACAAACTTGTTGTGTAGTCGAATATAGAAGGCTGTATTCGAATACATACATCATGTTTTTGCTGCTAAATGCTGAAACAACCTTCTATTTGAATATAGAGATATTGTATTCGAATACAACAGTGCTGTTTTGTTAAATACTTCATTTTTCAACCTTGTTTATGAATGTTTGGCATATCGAAACCCTTTTAAGGTGCATGCTAAGTTGAAAGATTATTTTTTGCATTTAAAAACTTAAATGTTATGTGTTAATTGTTAATTTTGGTTGGTGACCCTTTACAACTATTGTGGAAATCTGGGCTTTGTCCTTAGACGAGAACTAGGATCTTCCCACCGGTTAGTACCCTGCGGATGGGAATGTAGTTGGACACACCTGATTGGAGTTGTGTCAAGAGGATCTTGTGGGGCGCGTGAAGATAATCCAAGATGTATAGTTTTTTGTACAATGATCAGATTAGGTTGACGTATAGGGACTAGATATCTTTCTTTTTGGGTTGTGTTTATTTTAATTTGGAAGACTGTATCTATACCAATATTTTCAGCTTGACATTTTATTTTGATGGGTTCCATGTACCACTTTTGATGTGATGTGGGGAGGTTAAAATTCTCATGGCAGTGCTTTTGTACAGGTGTCTGCCGAGAATACCCCAGGGGTATGAGCTATGCTTGATAGGTCTCATGGCCCTAGTGTATTTTGAGGTTTAAATACTTTGGATTTCTGTTTCACAAACTATCTCTGCTGCTTGTAAATATTGTTGACTGTGGTCGTTGTGTACGACTTAAATATTTATCCAAAAGTATTTCCTTATTTATTTCTTCGTTTTTACGAATTTGTTTTAAA
This sequence comes from Cicer pinnatifidum, assembly GCA_037974775.1. Taxonomy (NCBI): domain Eukaryota; kingdom Viridiplantae; phylum Streptophyta; class Magnoliopsida; order Fabales; family Fabaceae; genus Cicer; species Cicer pinnatifidum. The sequence continues at coordinate 39,399,249 of JBBPBR010000004.1, forward strand.
AAAATTATGCACTCGCGCTGTTATAAATCGGGGTGTTACGATTGTGGTATCAGAGCTTTTGGTTTGGATTTCTTTGGGATTGTGGAGCTTTTGGTTATAAATTGTAGGTCAACTGTAGGTTGCAAATCGTTATCAGATCATGCATTGGGGTAAATTGTCTGAGTTGTTAGCTTAGGGGTAGTTATTATGTGTGGATATAGTCGAAAGTTATTTTCGGAATTCTCCTAAGTGGTGTTGAGATTTCTTCTTGATGATTGTTTTGAGGAAACAATGCATCCAAGAAGGGATGACGCTGCAAGAGTTAACGTCAATGGGGATGGTCAAATGGTTGAAGCTACGAATAAAATAGATGTTTTTGTTGTTGCACAGACAGCTGCAAAGACTCTACAAGATCTGGAGAAGAGGGAAAGAGAGATCTGTGCTATTGAGTTAAGAGGATTAGAAGATTTTCGTCATTGCCATCCTCCAAAGTTCAAGGGTGATGAGAACTCAGAAAAAAAAGCTGACTAGTGGATTCAAGAAGTGGAAAAGATCTTTGAGATGACGGATTGTCAGGCAGAGTTGAAGCAAATCATGATGCCATGGAATTTATGAAATGGTTCCAAGGACACATAAGCTATGTGTTGGTGTTAACTCAAAGATGATGAGCATGGATGGATTAACATTATACTAATAAGGGATTTCAAGTAAAGATCTAAGTGGAGGACTTTTGTTTAGAAAAGTATTAGATGTTTTCCTGGTTGATTTTAGGATGAAACTGGATGAAGTTTGATAACTATCCAAGAGATGTGAACATCATGGAATTGTTGAGAAGATGAGGCTTCCTTTTGGAATAGCATTTGGTGCTTAGGTGTCCAGGAAGAGGCTTGTATTGAAGTTAAGGGGCACTGCACGTTAGGGGTAAATACCACCATGGTTAGATAAAGTACAATTTGAGGAATAGTCGATACCTTGAGGGGTAAAGTGGAACATTCGAGTTAAACTAGATTTGCGACTTAGATTGTTAAGTATGAATCTAATGACGATAACAAGAGTGAGAATATATATTTCTTTGGTAAGTGACAAATCTCTGTGTGGTTTAGGAGATGGTAAGTACGAATAGTGATTTTGGATGAAACTATAGATGCATAAGTGTGAACTTTGAGTCATGTTCAGAAAAACATAAGGAGTTAAGCCTTGATGTATTGAACTCTATGTTACCATTAAGTGGAATTTGAAGTATCGAGTACGAGAATACTTCGAGATTGTGGTAATATATGTTTTGAGAGTCTATTAAAGGATGGAAATTACTAAGAGGATGTTAATATTTTGATAGGTCGGAGGGATTATTCAAGATTTGATTTGGGACCCTAAGATGGTTGATTTTTTTTAGTTGATGATTTATGGTTTAGTTGTTGGTCTTGGGAAGTCAAGCGTTAAGATTTCAAATGAGTGTTTAAGTGACAAGATGGATGATGAAAGGTATGTGGATCATTGAGATATGTTACTGCAAAGTTATGCGGATGAAGTTTATAGATAACTATTCTTAGGAAATGCTTTTTGGGAATAGTTGAGAAATCATTCTTTAGGACGTTTGATTGTTAGGGTTCTTTCAATTTGTAACTCGGTGAATGTTGAGAAGGAATAAGAATCCAGCGAGTGAACCAAATTTTGGAAAAATGTGCCAAGAAAATTTGATGGAGCAGCACAAAGAGATGTAGCTTATGACAATTAAAGATTCAGGAAAAGAATTATCTCACTTATAACTCAGACATTATTATTATAAAGGTATGCCAATGATATAAAGGCATTACTTGAGTGCATGTCATGGGGGTTGTTATTGTGTTCATCAATCAAAGGAGTTAAATGTTTGTTTGATAGGAAAGAATTGAACATGAAATGGAAAAGTTTAGTGGGAATTAGTAAGCCTTGATTTATTGGAATCACTATAATGAAGATGTATCAAGGTTCGACGTAGAAATTTAAGGTTTGTATAAATGGAAAAGTGATGGAGTGAATACAATGTGTTAGACCTGTCATAATGAAAGGATAATCATCAAGTTGCAAATGAAGGACGCAGTGAAATTGAGAAGTATCAGAATGAATGTTGGCAGTAGATGTAGGAGAATTATTTTCGAGTTTGTCCATAATTGCGAAGTATGTAAGAAATTTTCTAGTGAAGCGTGAATTTGAGGTGTTAGGCATGAGACAAATGTAGACCTTGATATGTGAATTAAATTCAAGTTGGATTTTGTTGGAAATGTGACTCTTGAAATGAAGTACTAAACTGAAAAGAAGGTTGTGTGTCCTAAGTAGTATTGTCTTTGGCATGATTTAAAAAATATTTGAGGAAGCCTGGATCACCTAGCAGATGTGGGGATAGAATTATTAAAGTTATAATTGGAATAACATACTAGTAAGAACCCTACGGTTTGACGTAGTTGTATGACTAAAGAAAAATTGAGGATTGGTGGACAATGGAGAAATTTAGGAGTTCTCGGCTGTAGTGATTGTTTTGTGCTCAGGGTGTTAATGTCATAATTAGTGTTTTGGTTTGGAACCAAAAGGATGTTTCGTACCAAGTGTAGGTAAATGAGGCTATGTGACGAAGCTATGGGCGATTGTACTTCATCGACAGGATCAAAGTTATAGGGGAATATGGGAATCTCATAGAACCTTGAGAAGATTGTTTGACCGTTTGTGCATTGGGATAACCTCAAGTGTAAGTCGCAAGGAGCGCTATGACAGTTCGGTTAAGATAGTCTAAGCCACCATCATGGTTGTTAACTATTTATTGACAAATTGAGAGACTGATAATCCTTGATCTCTTATTGATAGTAGACAAAATCATGTTGAATGGAACGGACAAGCCTTACCGGCTATGGTAGTGTGTAGAGTTATTAAGAACCGTATGAAAAGGGGTAGGCAACACTCTCTTCGAGTAGGCCGGGTGAAACAAGTTGTGACTTTTATGTTGATCTTGAGTACAAACCTAGGGTGGATTGTTACTCTTACGTTAAGTTTCGAGGACGTAACTTCTTTTTGGAGGTAGTAATGTAAGACCCTTAATTTTAAATCCTAAATTATACAATTTTAAGGTACATTGTGAGCCTACTTTCTAATTCTTAGGCTGTTAGCCTAATTTTTGGTATTTAATGAGTTAAATGTCAAAAATATATTTTTTGGAAAATGGATTAAAATTATTTTTCAGAACATAATTTATTTACGCTGCGAAGAATTTAATGCTGGGCAGTTTTGTTAAAAATATATCGGGTTGCTGAAAATTTTATCTGTCAATTGAGTTGTGATGAGGGTAGATATTTTTAACAAAAAGTGGTTCGGGAAGTGATGCGTGAAACGGTAATTTTATGAAATATCTAGATATTTGTTATATACATATATAGAAAGAAAAGGAAAGGAAGGAAAAAAGAAAGAAATAGAAAGGAAGGAAAAAGGAAGAAAGGAAAACAGAAAGAAAAACATTTCCTTCGCTCTTCTTCCTCCTCCCTGCCTTCGAGAACCCATTCTCCCTGCTTTTTCCTCTTTTGCTTTCTTTGCTTTCTTTTGCTTCAAGAAAAGGAACCCAAGGCTTGGTGGGTGAGAAGACAAGGATTTCTCAGCCTCTTTCTTCTTCTTTGATTCGAAAATGAAGAAAAACGGTGTTGGTGATTTCAAAACCGTCAAACACAAACCTCCACTTTTCTCCTAGATCTAAGCTTCGTTTCGTGAAGAGATAGAATTGAAAGTTACTCACCTCCACGCTACGGTGCTAGTGAACTAACTTTGGACGCGATGTCATGAGCGAAGATTTTAACGGAATTACTCGCAGTGCCGTAATCGCGTGTTAGAGCTATCGTTAAGGTAAGGGCTCCTTCCAAACTTTTAGTTTGCATTTAGGGAGTTTTCTATGGTTGGGTGGAAAAAAAATTTGTTAGGGTTGAAGTGTAAATTTGGGGAAAATGAATTTAATGCTTTTATGGGTTAAATTTTAGAGTAGGGTTTTTGGTGATATTGATGAGTGTTTTGTGGAAAATGAATTTAACTCATTTATGTGTGGTTTTGAGGAAATGAAAATTGATATGTTAGAGTGGTGGGTTGCGATGATTTGTGGTTGTCATGTTTGACGTGTTCATAATTGATATTATAAATTGTGAGATGTGTTTGGATGGATTTTGTGGTAAAATGAATTGATGTGATTTGGTGTAAATTGTGGATTGAATTTGAGAATATGTTTGAGTATACTCTGTGTGGAATTTGAAAATTATTAGAGTTAAACGAGTATTAAAAAAGGGGAATCTTTTAATATCTGCGTTTACTTAATGATTGTCGTGAAAATCATTAGAGTTAAATGAGTATTAAAAATTGGGAATCTTTTAATATCCGCATTTACTTATGGATTGTCGTGAAAATCGTTAATGTTAAATGAGTATTAAAAATGGGAAATCTTTTAATATACGCATTTACTTAATGATTGTCATGGATAGAGTTAGAGTATGCTCACGCATTTCATTGTACATGGCGACCAGATGGACCATGGTGATAGTGGTGATTGGATGGGCCACGAGATGATGCCATGTGATTTGTTGGTTCATCTTATCCTTACGGGGATTATCGTGTCGTGGTGATCTCTGAGAGATTGCACTCTAGAACATAGTGTAGGGCCTGTGATAGGCGACACTTTAGTAAATCGTGCGGGCCTATGATGGGTGGCACCTTGATAATTAGTATACGACCTGTGATAGGCGATACAATTAGTATCGTGTCGTGGAGGGTTTTGATTGGAATTCCGAGTCCATGCATTTTGCCAAATACGCATTGCATTAGGGTGCTTGGCACGCGAGTTATGTTTGATTCACGATTATGATTGAGTGTTTGAACTCAAGTGGTTGTTTTGGTTGAGCTATAATTGCTAAGTGTGAATGTTTTGGATTTGTATTTAAGTGTTATTGATTGCAAAACTTTTTCGAAACTCAAGTTCTCATGGTGATTGTGCTATAATTGCTAAGTGTGAATGTTTTGGATTTGTGTGTAAGTGTGATTAATTGTAAAACCTTTTCAAAACTCAAGTTCTCATGGTGATTGTGCTATAATTGCTAAGTGTGAATGTTTGGGATTTGTGTGTAAGTGTGATTGATTGTAAAACCTTTTCGGAATTCAAGTGGTCATGGTGATTGTGCTATAATTGCTACGTGTGATTCTTGGGATTACTGTGTAATTGTTGATTGATTTCAAAACCCTTTAAAAAGCTGAATTTTGCTATTTTTCTGATGTGTATTCGAATACAGAAGGTTGTATTCGAACACCGACATCCTATTTTAGCTACTGACTTATGTGTAGTTGAATACATAAGGATGTATTCGAATACAGACATCCTGTTTTAGCTAGTGACTTATGTGTAGTCAAATATTGAAGGCTATATTCGTATAAGGACTAGATGTCTTTCTTTTTGGTGTTTATTTTAATTTGGAAGACTGTACCTATACCAATATTGTTGCACATGTGTCTGCTGAGAATACTTCAGGGGTATGAGCTATGTCTTATAGGCCTCAAAGCCCCAGTGTATTTTGATGTTTCAATACGTTGGATTTTTATTTCAAAAACTATTTCGATGCTTGTAAATATTTGTTGACTTTTTCGTTATGTTACGACTTAAATATTTATCCAAAAGTGTTTCCTTCTTTATTTCTTTGTTTTTATGAATTTGTTTTAAAAAAATACACTCGCGTTGTTTAAAAACGGGCTGTTACAATTGTGGTATCAGAGCTTTGGTTTGGGATTCTTTGGGGATGTAGAGTTTTGGGTTATAGATTGTAGTTCAATCTGTAGGTTGGGAGTCGTTATCAGATCATTCGTTGGGATAAGTGGTTTAACTTACCAGGTCCGGAGTAGTTAATATATGTTGATGTAGTCGGAAGTTAGTTTTGGAATTATTTGAAGTAGTGTTAAGACTCTACTTGATGATGGTCTAATAGGAAAACCATGCCACTAAGAAGGAATGACGCTCCATGAGCCAACATTAATTGGGATGATCGAATGGCGGAAGCTATGAATAACATGGCTGCTTTTGTTGCTGTACATATTGTTGCCAAGACTCTACGGGATCTTGAAAAGAGGGAAAGATAGATCCGTGCTGCTGAGTTAAGAGGATTAGAAGATTTTCGTTGTCACAATCCTCCCAAGTTTAAGAGTGATGAGAATTTAGAGAAAGCGGATCAGTGGATCCAAGAGGTGGAAAATATATATGAGATGATTAACTGTCATGTAAGAATAAAGGTCAACTATGCCACTTATCTGCTATTAGGGGATACTGAGTATTGGTGGAGGAGTACAAGGTTGTTGATGGGACCAGCTCACGAGGAGGTGAACTGGGAATCATTCAAAAGGAAATTTTTAGGCAAATATTTCCCGATGAGTACCAAGACTAAACATGGTGATGATTTTCTGAAATTTCGTCAGGGGAAAATGACAATGGGCGAATATGGCGCTAAGTTTGAATAGTTGTCGAGGCATTTCAGGTTTTTCCGTAAAGAGATTGATGAATAATTCATGTGTCATTGTTTCCAAGACGGACTAAAGTATGAGATTCAAGACTCTGTCTTACCCTTGGGAATTCAACGTTTCCAAGTTCTTGTGGTGAAATGTAGAGAACTTGAAGATATGAATAGTAAGAGGGCTAGTCGAGGAGGGAATTTTAATTCAGGAGGGCCTAGTCGGGTGAATTATCATAACAAGGGGAAACAAGTTGCCAAACCTTATAATCGACCACAAAATAACAATAGGGGGTAAATCGCTTGAGAACCAGAATTTCAGAAGGCAATTGGGACAAGGGGTTCGATGTTTCCGATGTACGAAAGAGGGACATTATGCTAATGTTTGTACCTCTAAGGGACTTACTTGCTACAATTGCCAGAAGCCGGGGAACATTACAGGGGATTGCACAGCTCCGATGGTGGAACCAGTTATGAATGTAAGTAGGGCTACTCGTTGTACTACTAGAGGCTGCGTTTATTGTGTGACTGTTGAAGATGAGAATCCATCTAGCAATCTGATTCAACCTGACTATGAGATTCCAGGTAATACTCTAACTGCACTTTTTATTCGGGGGCAACCCATTCCTTCATTGCTATGCTAAGTTGAAAGGTTATTTTGTGCATTTAAAACTTAAGTGTTATGTGTTAATTGTTAATTTCGGTTGGTGACATTTACAACTGTTGTGGAAATCTGGGTTTTGCCCTTAGATCAGGACAAGGACCTTCCTACCAGTTAGTACCTTGTGGATGGGAATATAGTTGGACACACCCTGACTGGAGTTGTGTTAGGAGGATCTTGTCGGGCGCGTGAAGATCACCCGAGATGTGTAGTTTTTTGTAGAATGATCAGATTAGGTTGACGTATAGGGACTAGATGTCTTTCTTTTTGGGTTATGTTTATTTTAATTTGGAAGATTGTACGTATACCAATATTGTCAGCTAGACATTTTATTTTGACGGGTTCCATGTACCACTTTTTGATGTGATATGGGCAATTAAAATTCTTGGGGCAGTGCTTTTGTACAAATGTCTACCGAGAACACCCCAGGGGTATGAGCTATGTCTTTTAATCCTCATAGCCCCGATGTATTTTGTTTTTTTTAAAAAAATTTCCCCTCGTGCTATTAAAAAACGAGTTGTTACAATAAAACTTGAGTTTTCATTGTGATTATCTTTTCCCGATATGTTGAGACTTGATTGAGATTGGATGATCATATATATATATATATATATATATATATATATATATATATATATATATATATATATATATATATATATATATTGTTGTCATGAATATTGTGGAATGATTAATATAAACATAGGCTTAAATTTTGATGAATAGGTGGGAATTCCCGAAGGTGTTGGAATACACACCAAAAAAGGGTTTGAATTGTGTTGCCAATTATAAATATTATCTCAATTGATTAACTAGAAAGATATGATATTTATAAAATTATTCAACTTATGATTATAAAACAATTTAAGGAAAAAAAAAGTTGAATAATAGTGTGACGAATGGACGTAGTCCAATTTGGGTGAATCAAGATACTTCTTGTTTGTGGTTATATCATTTAACTTTTTACCTTATCTTCTTTATATTTATATCACACATATATACTACATTAATTTTCTACAATAGTACTTCAGAACATTCTAAACTCAATTTACTCCAAATTTTCAACTTGAGAATAATTTTTTCTCTCAAAGATAACTACTCTACAATTCTCTCCACTTTTGTATACCCATTTTCATAAGGATACTTCCCATACTCCAGATCCACAACTAAATCTTTAAAATATCCATGATTATAAATCTTTAATACTTCCTACTTTATGATTGATAGAACTTGAGTTTTCATTGTGATTATATGTGCCCGATATGATGAGACTTGATTGAGATTGGATGATTATATATATATTGTTGTGATGAATATTTTGGAATGACTGATATATACATAGATGCAAATTTTGATGAATAGTTGGGAATTCCCGAAGGTGTTGGAAATCACACAAAAAAGAGAGTTTGAATTTGTTTCCAATTATAAATATTATCTCCATTGCTTAACTAGAAAGATATGATATTTTTCAAATTATTCAACTTATGATTATAAGACAATTTAAGAAAAAAAAAAGTTGAATCATAAAGAACCAAAATATCAGAGAGTGAAAAGGGACACAAGAATTTTTATACTAGTTCGCAACATATTGTTGCTACAAAGTGTGACGAGTGGACGTAGTCCAATTTTGGTGAATCAAATACTTTTTTTTTGTGGTTCTATCCTTTAACTTTTTACCTTATCTTCTTTATATTTATATCACACATATATACTACATTAACTCTCTAGACTAGTACTTCAGAACATTCTAAACTCAATTTACACGAAATTTTCAACTTGAGAATCATTTTTTTCTCAAAGATAACTGATCTATAATTCTCGCCACTTTTGTATACCCATTTTCATAAGGAGAATTCACATACTCCAAATCCACAACAAAATCTATAAAATATCCATCATTGTAAATCTCTAATACTTCCTACTTTAATATTGATAGAACTTGAGTTTTCATTGTGATTATTTGTGCCCGATATGATTATACTTGATTGAGATTGGATGATTATATATATATATATATATATATATATATATATATTGTTGTGATGAATATTGTGGAATGACTTATATATACATAGACGCAAATTTTGATGAATTGTTGGGAATCCCCATAGGTGTTGGAAATCAGACAAAAAAAAGGTTTTGAATTGTGTTACCAATTACAAATATTATCTCCATTGCTTAACTATAAAGATATGATATTTATCAAATTATTCTACTTATGATTATAAAAAAAGTTTAAGAATGAAAAAAGTTGAATCATAAAGAACATAAATATCAAAGAGTGAAAAGGAACACAAGAATTTTTATACTAGTTCGCAACATATTGTTGCTACATGTAGCCCTCCCTTATCATAGAGATCCTTCCTCACTACAATCGAGGACATAATCCACTATTTAATAAATAAAATACAAGTATTATATATTCTGCATTGTTGTTTTTTTTTTTTTTTACAAATCTTGAAGTTGTATTGATATTATAATTTCATTTTTGTTATGCTTCAATCTATAGGATATTATTTTTTTTATTATATTTAGAGAAATGGAATAAAAGTGGGCAACACATCATAGACTTAATTCAAAGTATTGGGAAGTTTAAAAAACCTTTTCCGGATATTGCCATCACCAAAGTAGAACATCAAGAACACACAATTTTTTGTCCTTGTGCTAAGTATAGAAAGCGTTGTCTGTAAAGAAGTTTGTGGTTGTAACACCCCGATTTTTAAAAGCGCGATTGTATTTTTTAAAAAATTAATTCATAAAAACGAAAAAATAAAGAAGGAAATACTTTTTGATAAATATTTAACTCGTAAAATAACGACAAAGTCAACAAATATTTACAAGCAGATGAATAGTTTTTGAAATAAAAATCCAATGTATTCAAATATCAAAATACACCGGGGCAATGAGGCCTATCAACATAGCTCATACCACTGGGGTATTCTCGGTAGACACCTGTACAAAAGCACTGCTCGGAGAACTTTAACCTCCCCATGCTCATCAAAAAGTGGTACATGGAACCCATCAAAATAAAATGTTAAGCTGACAATATTGGTATAGGTACAGTCTTCCAAATTAAAATAAACACAACCCAAAAACAAAGACATCTAGTCCCTATATGTCAACCTAATATGACCATACTACAAAAAACTATACAACCCGGGTGTTCTCCACGCGCCCCGCAAGATCCTCGTAACACAGCTCTAGTCAGGTGTGTCCAACCTACCTTCCCATCTAAAGGGTACTAACTAGTGGGAAGGGTCACCAATCCAAATTAACAAATAACACATAGCATTTAAATTTCAAATGCATATAATGGCCTTTCAACTTAACATGCACCTTGAAAGGGTTTGCATATGTTAAACATGCATAATCAAAGTTGAAAAATGGAGTTTTAAACAAAACTACACTGTCGTATTTGAATACATCATCTCTGTATTCGAATACAAGGTTGTTTCATAAGTCAGTAGCAAAATCAGCATAGTAGTACTCGACTACAGCCTTAGTGTATTCCACTACACAACTTTTTCACAAGTGAGTAGCTAAATCAGGATGCTTGTATTCGACTACAAGCTTAGTGTATTTGACTACCACATTAGAAAAATGCTGATTTCAGTTTTGAAATGCTTCTACAAGCTTTTGCAATCAGTTCGCACTTACGCACAAATCCAAAGATTCACACTTAGCAATTATGGCACAATCACAACAACAATTTGAGTTTACACACGCAATCATAACCTTGAATCAAACATGACTCGTGTGCCAAGCACCCTAATGCAATGCGTATATGCCAAAATGCATGGACTCGAAATTCCAATAAAAAACCCTCCTCGAAGGGCCATAAATTATAATTGTATCGCTTACCTATCACGGGTCAACACGATTTACTAAAAATGTAAATCATAAATGTACCGCCTATCACAAACCGAAGTACTATTTACTGAGGTGCCACCTATCACGGGTCAGCATGATTTACCAAAAATGTGTAGTCTATCGCAGACCTTACACGATGCGACAATCCCCGCAAGGATAAGATGAACCAACAAATCACATGGCATCAACTCGTGGCCCATCCGGTTACCACTATCACCATGGCCCATCCGGTCGCCATGTACAATGAAATGCATGAGCATACTCTAACTCTATCCACAACAATCATTAAGTAAATGCAAATATTAAAAGATTCCACATTTTTAATACTCATTTAACTCTAACGATTTTCACGACAATCATTAAGTAAATGCAAATATTAAAAGATTCCCTATTTTTAATACTCATTTAACTCTAACCACTTTCGAATTCCACATAGAGCATACTCAAATATTTATTTTCCACCACACACATCAAATTTAATCCACAATTTACATTAAATTCGATGAATTCAAAAAACCACAACCCACACCAAGTTCAATCATCAATCACCACAAATTTCCACAAAACCCAAACATAACACATGCCAAACTAATTTTCACAAACCACAACTCAACACATCAAATTTCTTTTCCTCAACAACACACATAGATGAATCAAATTCATTTTCCATTAAAACACTCATCTATTTCACCAAAAACCCAACTCCAAACATTCACCCATAAAAGCATTAAATTCATTTTCCCCAAATCTACACTTCAAACCCAACAAATTTATTTTCCACACAAGCAATAATAAGTCCCTAAATACAAACTAAAAGTTTTGAAAGAGCCCTTACCTTAACGTTAGCTTTAACGAGCGATTACGATACCGCGATTAATTCTGATAAATCTCTGCTCGCAACGCCGCTTCCAAAGCTAGTTCACTAGCACCGTAACATGGAGGTGAACAACTTTGCCTTCTATCACTTCTTGAAACGAAGCTTAGATCTAGAAGAAAAGTGAAGATTTGTGTTTGCGGGTTTTAGTTTTTCGTGAAACAGAGAAAAGAAGAAGAAGTTCTCGCAAAGGCTGGGAGGAATGATTTTCTTTCTGTTTTCCTTTCTTCATTTTTCCTTCCTTTCTATTTCCTTCTTTACTTATATATATATATAGATAACAAATATCTAAAAATATCTAGACGTTTCATAAAATTACCATTTCGCCCATAACTTCTCAAACCACTTTTTGTTAAAAATATCAACTCTCCTCGCAACTCAATTGACAGATACAATTTTCAGCAACCCGAGATAGTTTTAACAAAACTGCCCGGTATTAAATTCTTCGTAACATAAATAAATTATTCTTCAACAAAAGATTTACCGTAATTAATCTAATTTATATATCAATGAATAATTTTAATTGGGGCGTTAAAAGATATTTTTGGGCATTAAACTCACAAAATAACAATAACTGGCCAAAAAAGCCTCAAAGTTCAACATAAAAACACACCAAAATACAAAAATTAGAATTTAAAACTATGGGCCTTACAATGGTCATCTTATAGGTTCTGAATTTATACACGGTTACAATGTTTGGGTAAACCATCGAGAGGAAATAACATTGTCTATGGAAATATAAGATCGTGTGAAAGATAAAAAGGCCTCACATGACGACATTGGCTTACTTTACAACATATTTATGCATGTGAAAGAAGTAGAGGGAAGCCAAAAATGCGCTAACGAGGATGATTAGAAGTTTTATAATTTGAATAACTAGGCAAAGCGAGAGTTGTATCTATGATGTGAAAAATTCACTAATCACATATAATTTGACATTACTTGTTAAATTATCTTTATGGATAGAGCAATGCAATGCTCTTTTGGAGTTATTGAAAGAAGCAATGCCTAAATTGAATAATACAAAAGCCATGATAAAAAATTTAGGCCTTGATTATAAATAGATTCATGTATATCCAAATATTTGTATGTTGTATAGGAAAGAGAATGAAACTAACGATACATGAAAAACTTTTAAAGCTTCACGATGGAATGAATTACTCAAGTAGGTTTAGAGTTTGAGGATACAAAGTATGATCATAAAATTCCTAAAAAAGTTTTGATGCACTTTCAACTTATTCTAAAACTTCAAAGACTATTTATGTCTTCAAAAACAACCGAGTCAATGAGATAGCATGAAGAAGGCTACATAAAGAATGGTAAATGAAGGCATCCTGCTGATGGCCAAGCATGGAAGGACATTGACATGCTTCATTCCAATTTTTCTTGTGAGCATCGTAATATAATGCATGGCTTATCAAGTGATGGATTCAATATATATAGAACTATGAGCATATGACACAGTACATGGTCTGTCATGATGCTGGTATACAATTATCAGTCTTTGTTGTGCATGAATTATGAATATACAATGATATCGTTATTGATTATTGTAGCACAATCATTAGGAAACGACATAGAAGTGTGTATAAATTTAGTTCCATAAAGCAACATTAGAAAATATTAATTAGTTTTTAGTATTTTGATATGATTGATTACTCATAAAATATTTAGGCCTTGATTATAAATATATTCATGTATATCCAAATGTTTGTATGTTGTATAGGAAAGACAATGAAACTAACGATACATGAAAAACTTTTAAAGCTTCACGATGGAATGAATTACTCAAGTAGGTTTAGAGTTGGAGGATACAAAGTATGATCATAAAATTCCTAAAAAAATTTTGATGCACTTTCAACTTATTCCAAAACTTCAAAGACTATTTATGTCTTCAAAAACAAATGAGTCAATGAGATGGCATGAAGAAGGCTACATAAAGAATGGTAAATGAAGGCATCCTGCTGATGGCCAAGCCTGGAAGGACATTGACATGCTTTATTCCAATTTTTCTTGTGAGCAACATAATGTAATGCATGGCTTATCAAGTGATGGATTCAATCTATTTAGAACTATGAGAATATGACACAGTACATGGTCTGTCATGATGATGGTATACAATTATCAGCCATTGTTGTGCATGAATTATGAATATACAATGATATCGTTATTGATTATTGCATCACAATCGTTATTGATTATTAATTAGTTTTTAGTATTTTGATATGATTGATTACTCATAGATTCACACTACGCGAAAAATAGGATTTTACAGCGCTTTTTCAAAAAAAATAAGCGCTGTAGAATCTAGCGTTGTAAAAAGATACAACAACGTTTTTTAAAAGAAAAAAGCAATATAAAATACGTAGATATATTGTGCGCTTGTTATGCACCTTTTACAGCGCTTATTTGAAAAAACGTTGTAAACGGTTCATTCAATATATGCATTATTATGTACCTTTCACAGTGCTTATAGACAAGAGCGTTGTAAAACGTGCACTCAATATATGCATTACTATGCACCTTTTACAGCGCTTATTTGAAAAACCTCCGTAAAAGGTGCATTCAAAATATGCATTATTATGCACCTTCTACAGCGCTTTTACAAAGAAGCGCTGTAAAAGGTTTCCTTTTACAACGCTTTTTTCAAAAACCGCTATAAAAGGTGCATTCTTATTTTAGTTTTATTTAAAAACGTGGTAAATGAAATTTTGAAAAAGTGATTTTTGGTTTTTTATGGCATTTTTTTAGAAAGTGCTGTGTTTTAATTTTTTTTCCAAAATCCTTTTCATCCTGAATTAGTTCACAATCAGTTCACACAATCATTTCACAATTAGTACGCAACAACAAAACTATATAACTTAACTTTATAACTTTACACAGCAACATAACTATATTCATATACATATTCAGATATTGACAACATCACATATTCATATAATTACATGTGATGTTATTTGACTTTTGCTTCAACACTGTAGCACCTCTTTGAGCTTGAAAAACTTGTAAAGCCCTATCGAATAAATAAATGTGTTATTATAGCATTAACAAACACATTATTTATATATATATGTAAGAAATGAATGAATATTACTTACGTGTCGAACATAGTCTTATATCGGAGTTATTGTTGTAATTGATGTGCAAGGGATATAAATAGTATATAACTTCAGAGGTCGCATTGATTGAAAATAGCACCCAATGTGCCCTACACCAACAAAAATTTGGTTGACAATTTTGTTTATACAACTAATAAATTAAGATCTCATAAATTAAAAAAGATATAAATAAATAATATATAATTATTTACCCTGAATTATATGGTGCAAGGAACAACTTATCCTTCTCTATATTTCCTAATAGGATATCTACAATGTATTTCTTTACTTTCACTAGATCGAGTTTACACATCGAAAGCTTATGCGAATACAAGAATGAAAATCTATTTGACAATATGTGCGTGCAAACCAACTTCTCATACAAAAACCTTCATTAAAAATTTCAAATTAGATTAATCACCAATAAATAATTAATTACCAATAAATGCAATTAAAAGTAATTTTTACCTAATGTATAAGCTGATGACAGTAGCACTCAGCTCCTTATGGTTGAGAAGTTCGTATATGTGCTCTTTTTTCATGTAGTTATTCATACTCATCTCCGAATATAGCTTTATTCATGCTTATGATGCGTGAATCATTGCTGCTGCCCATATTCCTTTTTTACTTGTATGTCAAGACACGACCCATATTTAGCAAGGCATGGCTAACTTATTTTAGGAGCAGCAGCAATTGATTTTCCGCAATCTAGTTTTTTAGCATCTACTTTAGCAGCTTTATTACCCTCCAGCTTCTAAAGTTTTCCAGCTTTATTATCCTCCAATTTGTGAAGTTTGCCAGCTTTATTTTTACCACGAACATCCAATTGTGTTGCAACAGCTAGTTTATTCTGGCAACTGGTTTGTTGTGCGGGTGGTTTATTGGATTGAATCTGAAAAAAAGGAGGTTAAATGTTAGTTTATTGAATCTGAAAAAATGACAAACCTTACAGAATAAATGTGATAAACCTTTTCTGACGATGTAACTGGCTCGTTTCTGGGAATCTTCTTATCATTCCCTTTAGGCTTTGTCTGAATCTAAATAAATGTGAAATTAGTATGTAGTAATTAACATAAAATTCATGTCTTAGATGTGGAGACCTTGTTTGTATCACATAAACCAAATAACTTTGCTTGTTATTTGGTAGTTTTCTTTCACATAATTATATTGATAGTTCTTATTTAAATTAATTGAGAAAATTAATGCTCATTTATTTTTCAACAATTTAAATGACAGTTCGGGTTATGATTCTGAAATTTGAATAGTTATAATTTTCATGTTTTTTTCTTTCAAATAACAAGTTTCATGTTGAAATAAGATTCTGGATTCTAAATAACAAAATCTTAATTTCTTTGTGTTAAAACACTAGTTTTGTTGTTGTGATGAAAAATTTTAATTCATTCTTTTAATATTCATAACTATAATGGTATATTTTCTCTTTACTTCTATTAATATGATAATTTTTTTAGGTTGGACCCGAAGATCATCACTATGATAAATGAAGCTAGTGGAATGCATAGAAAGACTTGATTGTTTTTTAGGAGTGCAAAGCTTGGTTGTTGCTTTTATGGAATAAAAAGTTGGTGGTTGTAACACTTTATTAGTAGGAAACAATTTTGAGTTATTTAGGATATCACATTGCTCAAAATACAAATGGAACACTTTAAACTTTTTTCCTCTTATAAAACAATGCAATCTCAATGAACTCAATGTAACTATAATTTCTTACTAGATGGTACATGGAATCCATCAAAATAAAATGTCAAGCTGACAATATTGGTATAGGTACAGTCTTCCAAATTAAAATAAACACAACCCAAAAACAAAGAGATCTAGTCCCTATACGTCAACCTAATCTAATCATTCTACAAAATCTATACATCCCGGATGATCTTCACGCGCCCCGCAAGATCCTCCTAACATAGCTCCAATCAGGTGTGTCCAACTATCTTCCCATCTACAGGATACTAACCGGTAGGATGGTCCTGGTTCTCATCAACCGAAATAATTGTAAAGGGTCACCAACCAAAATTAAATAATAACACATAACATTTAAGTGTTTAAATACACAAAATAACCTTTCAACTTAGCATGCACCTTAAAATGGTTTCCATATGCCAAACATGCATAAACAAGGTTGAAAAATGAAGTTTTTAACAAAACTGCACTATTGTATTCGAATACAGCATCTCTGTCTTCAAATACAAGGCTGTTTCAACAGTCAACAGCAAAAACAATATGATTGTATTCGAATACAACCTTCTATATTCGACTACACATAAGTTAGCAACATCAGACAACATGTTTGTATTCGGATACAACCTTCTGTATTCGAATACACATTAGACAACAGCAAAAACAACAAAATTCAGCTTTTAAAAGGGTTTCGAAATCAATCAACACTTACACACAAATCCAAACAATCACACTTAGCAATTATAGCACAATCACCAAGACGACTTAAGTTTTGATAAGGTTTTGCAATCAATCACACTTACACACAATTCTAAAACATTCACACTTAGCAATTATAGCACAACCACCACGACAACTTGAGTTTCGAAATGGTTTTACAATCAATCACACTTACACACAATTCCAAAACATTCGCACTTAGCAATAAAATTAAAACCGTAGGTATAAATTTTGTAAATAATGGATAAACTATATACCAACAGTGATATATGAGTAGGTAAAATCAAATGTTTCACTACGCCAAAAATGACATTTAACAGCGCCTCTTTTACAGCGCTTGCAAAACACAAGCGCTGTTGTAAATATAATTGAAAAATAACGGAGCCTTTTACAGCGCTTTTATTGACAAGCGCTGTTGTAGGTCATATAACGTTTGCGCATAATGTTATAAGGCTTTTACAGCGCTTTTCAAAAAAGCGCTGTAAAATGAAGCGTTTTCGCGTATGATTTTACAGCGCTTTTTTCACAAGCGTTGTAAAATACGTGCGCTTTAAAATAATTGAACCACCTATTACAGCGCTTTTTTCACAAGCGCTGTAAAATACAAGCGCTTTCATTGAATTTAACTACCTATTACGGCGCTTTTACTACAAGCGCTGTAAAATATATAAATTTCAAATAATTATATACGTTGGGAACCCTCATATCCTCTACATCTTTCATCACCTCTACTCTGGGAACCCTCATACCCTCATATCCATTACGTACTGTGCCGTCATCTACGTTGTATCAGGTATTTTTTTTTAACTAGATTTTTTTTATCAAATTAAAAATTCATACCACATAATCTGTGTTCTGTTTTGAAATTGTTATATATATATATATATATATATATATATATATATATATATATATATATATATATATATATATTAAATCTCTTCTACTAGTCAAAAACTCATACCACATGATCTGTTCTGTTTTTGAAATTGTTAGTTGATATTGGTTTCTTTTTGAAACTTGTTGATATGTTTTGAAAGCTTATTATTTTTGTAACTGCATTTATATAGGTGGTATAATATGGATAGGAAATGGATGTCAGCCAATTGATTGTCAAAAGAGTATGAAATTGGAGCGAAGGAGTTTGTTGAGTTTGCAGTGAAGAATGCAAAAGATCCAAATAGAGTAGTTTGTCCTTGTTTAAAATGTTGTTTTGGCAAACGTGTTAGAGAAGATGAATTAGAAGGACATCTAGTATGTAATGGAATTGATCAAAGCTACACATGTTGGATAAGACATGGTGAGAAAAAAAAAAGGAAACATTAATTTTGAGAATAGTTCGACATATGCTTCAACTGACTTCGATACAGATACATATGAGCCGGACCGA
Organism: Cicer pinnatifidum; assembly: GCA_037974775.1. NCBI lineage: Eukaryota > Viridiplantae > Streptophyta > Magnoliopsida > Fabales > Fabaceae > Cicer > Cicer pinnatifidum. The sequence goes on from JBBPBR010000004.1 coordinate 39,418,024, forward strand.
GTTGATGAGATCGCAAAATCAGTTGAAGAAGATCTTCGAGATTGTCCTAAAATGTTTGAAAGTTTGTTGAGTGATGCAGAGAAAGAATTATATAATGGTTGTACTAAATTCACAAGACTGTCGGTGATATTTAAGTTGTACAACTTAAAAGCGAGTAATGGATGGTCTGATAAAAGCTTTGCATAATTATTAACACTCATAAAAGATATGTTGCCAGATGATAATGAACTTCCCAGTCGAACCTACGAGGCTAAATGGATTTTGTGTTCTATTGGCATGAGTTACGAAAGGATTCATGCGTGTCCTAACGATTGCATTTTATTTCGAAATGAATATGAACTACTTAAGGCGTGTCCGAAATGCAATGTCTCTCGATATAAGAAGAAAGAATCTACTCCAGCAAAAGTCGTGTGGTATTTTCCTATAATACCAAGATTTAGGCGCATGTATCGCAGTGAAGAAGATTCAAAACACTTGACATGGCACGTAGATGAAAGAATTAGAGATGGAATGTTTCGACACCCTGCAGATTCCCCACAATGGGCAAAAATTGATCACGAGTATCCTGAATTCGGGATAGAGTCAAGAAATCTAAGACTTGCACTTTCTACTGATGGAATGAATCCACATGGTCTTCAAAGCACTTGGCTTGTGATTTTGGTAATATATAACCTACCTCCATGGTTATGTATGAAGCTTAAGTTTATGATGTTGTCTCTGTTAATTTCTGGACCCAAACAACCAGGGAATGATATCGACGTATACTTGACTCCTCTAATCGAAGATTTAAAATGTGGGAGACACGTGTGGAAGTTTATGATGGGTATAAGAAAGAATGTTTCAATTTAAGGGCTATGTTGTTCGGCACAATTAATGATTTTCCAACATATGGTAATTTATCAGGATATAGCATTAAAGGTCAGTGTGCATGTCCTATATGTGAAGAGAGTACAAATTGGATGCGGTTGAAACATTGTAAGAAGAATGTGTTTCTTGGACATCGTAGATTTTTACCTTATAGTCATCAGTATCGTTGGTGGAGAAATGCATTTAATGGAAAATCAGAGGAAGGTAAAGCTCCTTTAGCACCGACTGGATATCAAATACTTGAAAAAGTACAAGGTTTGACCAATAAATTTGGCAAACCTTTTGCGGGAGAGCTGGTCAAAACTGGGTGGAAGAAAAAGTCAATTTTCTTTGAATTGCCATATTGGAAGTCATTGTATATAAGACATTTCCTCGATGTGATGCATATTGAAAAAAAATGTATTTGATAGTGTTATTGATACGTTACTCAATGTTCCAGGAAAGTCTAAAGATGGCATCAACGCAAGATTGGACTTGGTCGATATGGGAATAAGAAATGAATTGACTCCAGTAAAGAAAGGAAATCGCACATATCTACCTCCAGCCGCTCATACTCTATCTAGAAAGGAAAAATTTGTTTTATGTAAATTTCTACACGAAGTTAAAGTTACAGAAGGATACTCTTCGAACATTAGAAATTTGGTTTGTATGAAAGACCTCAAGTTAAAAGGTTTGAAGACCCATGATTATCATATTCTAATGGAGCATTTGCTACCAATAGGTATACGTTCCATTTTACCTGAAAAAGTTCGACTAGCATTAACTAGATTATGTTTCTTCTTCAGGGAAATATGTAGTAAAGTGATCGACCCTCAGAAATTACCGACATTGCAGAGGGAAATTGTTGTTACTTTGTGTGAGCTTGAAATGTTTTTCCCACCATCATTTTTTGATATAATAGTTCACCTTACTGTTCATTTGGTTAAGGAGACATAACTTTGTGGGCCAGCTTATATGAGATGGATGTATCCGATAGAACGATATATGAAAATATTAAAAGGGTACGTAAAAAGTAGAAGTCGACCAGAAGGTTGTATTGCTGAACGATACATTGTTGAAGAGGCTGCTGAATTTTGTACTGAATATCTGTCCAATGTTGAATCCATAGGGCTTCCCATGTCTCGTCATTTAGGAAGACTATCAGGAGAAGGGACAATTGGAAGGAGACTACTGACTATATCAAGGACAAAATTGGAGTAGGCACAATTGTATGTTCTGCACAATGATGATGAGGTTCAACTGTATGTTACAATACACATGGATCAGTTATCTCGTTTGAACATGAATAGGAATCAAAATTGGATAACTCGAGAGCACAATCGAAGTTTTATAACATGGTTAAAAAATCACATAAAGTCAAAATTTGATTTAGACCCCGAATCAATTTCACAGAGATTGAGGTGGCTAGCAAATGGTCCGAGCTTACATGTCTTTTCTTACACTGGTTATGTTATTAACGGCTACACATTTTATACCAAAGAACAAGATGATCAGACCACTATGCAAAATAGTGGAGTCACTCTCGTAGCTGAAGCGATGCATGTCTCAAGTGCAAAAGACAAAAACCCAATATATGCAAATCTATCATATTTTAGGGTTATCGAGCGCATATGGGAGTTAGACTACACAATGTTTCGTGTTCCCATATTTGGTTGCAAGTGGGTCGATAATAATAATGGCGTTCGGATTGATGAGTCAGGATTCTTGCTTGTTGATTTTAATAGGGTTGGATACAAAGACGAGCCTTTTATTTTAGCGTCACAAGCTCAACAAGTGTTTTATGTCACTGATCCTTCTAATGATAAATGGTATGTTGTCCTATCGACCAATAAAATAAGTGATGATAACAATAATGATGAAGATGTTGGTAATGATCTTTTATTTGCAACATCACAACAACCACATGAAATTGATTCAACTGATGATGGTTTATATCATAGAGATGATCATGATGAGGGAATTTGGATTAATCCATCGTTTCTTATTGTAAATGGACAAACAAATGTGAATCCCACTAGGAAAAGAAGAAGGGCATCTTAATGTACATGCATGTAATCTGAATTATTGTGATAAATATGCATGTAATCTGAATTGAGTGTTTTATAATAAGTTCTGATTAATTTATTTTCTGATTAATTTATTTTCTGCTTATATTTAGCTTGATTTGAGTGTTTTATAATAAGTATATTGTAACAATTAATGAGTGTTTTATATTTAGCTTGATTTACATCAACTGAACTGAGTATTTACATGAACTGAATATAAATTAGTCTCTTTTGCTTCTGCTGCTACTAGTTATGATAATGCCACCTATATAATGTAAATTAAGTGCCATCAAAAGGAACATATATGAGTTACTGGGTTACAGTCATCCAATATTGAACCCAAATAAAACAAACACAAAAATAACATAATGAGGCCTTTTACAGCGCTTTATTTAAAAAGCGCTGTAAAAGGCCCTTTATTAAAAGGGCCTTTTACAGCGCTTACATTAACAAGCGTTGTAAAAGGCCCTTTTAAAAATAAAATAGAGATACATTTTACAGCACTTACATTAAAAAGCGCTGTAAAAGACTCTTGTAAAAGAACCTTTTAAAAGCGCTTACATTTACGAAGTTCACTTAATTCAGATTCGAACCGAGGCCTTCCAAGTGTGGACATTTTAAAAATAAAATAAAGAGACATTTTACCGCGCTTTTTATAAAAAGCGTTGTAAAAGGCTTTAAAAATAACATTCATCAGACACCTAACAGGACCTTATCTAACAGGATTTTCTTCAAACACCTTGTACGCATTTTTCGCAAAAACACATTGTTAACAAAAACATCATACTCACTCTAAAGAGATAAAAAGGGTGTTAAACCTGAAGACCAAGTTTCGATTTAAGAATGAAAGGGAATGTAAAGAGATAAAAAGGGCGATTGATAAAAAGGGAATGTAAAGGGAGTAAGCTTTGATGTTTGTGAAGAAGATGCATAAAAGGAGAAGAGTTTGGTGAAGAGGAAGAGTTTAAAAAATAACATAACAAAACACAAAAATAACATAAAAAAACAATAAGATTGTAAAAAAAACATTCATATAACATAATAAAACAAGGAGGTCTATTACAGCGCTTATTTGAACAAGCGCTGTAAAAGGCTTTAAAAAAAAACATTATATAACATTCTAAATCAATGAGGTCTTTTACAGCGCTTATTTGGAAAAGCGCTGTAAAAGAGCCTTTTTAAAGCCTTTTAAAAAATTAAATAAGGACGCCTTTTAGAGCGCTTTTTTAACAAGCGCTGTAAAAGGCCTAATCCTTTTAGAGCGCTTTTCAAACAAGCGCTGTAAAAGGCTTATAAAAAAGCGCTGTAAAAGGGTTATATATATAACAGTAACCTCTTTAGTTTCCTCTTCATTACGTAAACTACACTATCATCTCAACCTTCATCGTTCTTCTCTTCTTTTGCAAACCCTATAATCTCGTCCATTACGAACTGTATTTCCATGATCATCTCCTTCATTTCGAACCTTATTTCCATCCAAGATCATTTCGAACCTTATATTTTCATTGAAATACGTAACCCTCATTACGTATTTCTTCAAACCGTTTTTCTGTGAACCTTATTTCTGTGAACTTTCAGCGTTCGCTCTTTTCTTCGCATTTCATCTTTCTTCGAACCATTATTCAGGTATTGATGTTATTAATTATTTGTAATCATTAAAATGCATGTTGAGCTTGTTTAAAATATATATAGTGATACATGTTGAGCTTGTTTAGAATAATGCATGATGCATGTTGAGCTTGTTGATGTTATACTAAACTGCATGTTGAACTTGTTGTAGTTAAATGGATACAAACAGAGATTTAGAATGTCAAAATGAAGAAGTTGGCACCAGTAAGGCTTATGAAAATGAAGTCAAACGTGGTGCAACTATAATGCAAAATGTTATTAAAGCAAGGAGCAATGGCATCAAGTTTGAGGTTATACTATACTATACTCTATTTTCTGTGTATTTTTTTAGCTTTTTTTAATAGCATGTACTTACTATATGAGTTTATTAGGTTGGCTGGAATGAAAGTGGTCAGCCAATTGACCCCAACAGCTCAATTTTTGTAAGTTACATTGGGGCTGTTGTTCGACAAAATATTCCAATCACGATTGACGACTGGAGAGATAAGGCGTTGAAGGATGCCAAAGACATAATATGGAATGACATTCAAGTAAATTTTTTGATCCAATCTTTTGTCATTTATAAATATTTTCATTGAAATACTTTACTTATAATTTTTTTCATTGCAGACAACTTTTGTCCTTGATGAGGGACGAAAGAGTTACATTTTGAGAGTTGTTGGGAAAATCCATCGGGGATTTAGATCGCATCTCTCAAATTTCTATCTAAAAGATAGAGAAGGAAACACAACTGCTGAACCTCCAAAAATATATCAACATTATATATCAAATGATGAATGGAAAGCATTTGTTTCCAAACGTTCTGACCCCGCGTTTGTCGTAAGTGATTAATTTATTAGCATTTGTGTGTTTTATTATTCATATTCGTAGCGTATTTTAAATTTTTACATAATTGCTATTTTTTTATATAGAATATTAGTAAGGCAAATCGCGAGAGGGCAAGCAATCCGAAGCACCCATACAGAAAATCACGTATGGGATATGCCCGCCTTGATCAAGAGCTTGTAAGTAATTAAACATCACTTTTATATAATGAAGGAATTTGTATTATAAACTATAGTTTCTAACTAATATTTTGTTTATGATCTTAACGAATAGTGACAAGAGATCCAATCCGATCAACCGTTGGGTCGTCATATCTTGTGGAAGGAAGCTCGTGTAAATAAGGATGGAGTGGTTGATAACGAAAATGTCAAAAAAATAGTAGAACTTTGTGTAACTATATTATGACTTTAATATTTTTCAATATTGTATTTATCACTTGAATACTTTTTAATATTGTATTTTAAAAATGCTAATGAACTTAACTATTTTAATGTTACATGTATTTTAGGAGACCATCGAACAAAGTTCTGAAAATGAAGAGGGCAACAAGGCTAGTTGTAGGAACATTCTGGGCAAAGTTTTTAATGTTCCTGAATATTTCGGTCGAGTTAGGGGGAAGGGATTTGGCGTAACTCCCAAAAGCTTTTTTCCTCAAGAGAAGCGCCAAAAACCTTCCAACGAGGAAGTATTAGAGAAGCTCAGAATCCTATCAGAGCAAGTGGCACTCTTGGTGAATACGAATAAAGACAAGCAACTTCCGAATCAGCTCCAACGTGAAATACAAATGGAGAGTGAAACCGGGAGTTGCAACGTCGGTTTGAAAATTATTCCCGAGGTAATTAATTACTTACTTGCTTATGTAATTACTTATGCATTAAACAATATTATATATTAACTGTACTTATGTTTTAACTATTGATTTAGGGTGTCACTTCATGTTTCCTATACTTGTCCTCGCCCACTCATCAGAAGGTGGGAAAAGGAAAATTGTACAATACTTTGGGAGAAGTATTGCACAATACTCCGATCCCTGCCGGCCCTGTCAAAGTATCGCCTATTGTTGCTTTCGAACCAACTGCACCGTTGCCGATACCGGATAACGACGGAGATATGCAGACATTGGGCGAAGCTATTGGTAGTTACGTGGCATGGCCCACAAACCTTGTTGCCCTCGTTAAAAGCCATCCCAGAAACGTCTCCCGGAAAGGTTTGTCACATTTATTGCACAAGCTTTGTCAATTTTTTCAGATTCAATAAACTAACATTTAACCTCATTTTTGTAGGTCCAAATAAATAAACCACCCGCACATCCAAAAAAAGGCAGCAAACCTCCAAAATTGGAGGTTATTAGAGCTGCCAAATTACAAAGGCCGGAGGGCAATAAAGTTGCCAAACTTGCAGCTAGAAAAAAACTGGATCGGGGGAAATCAGTCGCTGCTGCTACTGCTCCTAAAATAAGTCAGCCACGCCTTGGTAAATACGGGGCGTGTATTGACATCGAAATAAAAAAGAAAATGGGCAGCAGCGACGATTCACGCATCGTACACATGAATAAAGATTTATTCGGAGATGAGTATATTGAATATCTCGGAAAGGAGCACATATACGAACTTCTCGAACATAAGGAGCTCAGTGCTATTGTAATGAGCCTGTACATAAGGTAAAAAATACTTTTAATAGCATTTATTGGTAATTAATTAAATGTATTGGTAATTAATCTAGTTTAAAATTTTCATTGAAGGTTTTTGTATGAGAAGGTCGTGTGCCCGAGGAAATTGTCAAATAAATACTTATTCTTGTCTCCGCATAAGACGTCCATGTGGAAACTCGATGAAGACAATGTAAAGAAATACATTGTAAATATGTTTTTAGGAAATATTTCAAAGGATAAATTGTTCTTCGCACCATATAATTCAGGGTACGTAATTTTATCTTTTTTAATTGATGAGAATTTAATTTATTAGTTGTGTATAAACAAAATTGCTTAACCAATTTTTTGTTGTTGTAGGGCACATTGGGTGCTATTTGCAATCAATGCGGTCTCTGAAGTTATATACTATTTGGATCCCGTGCATGGCGATTACAACAACCACTCCGAAATAAAGACTATGTTCGACACGTAAGTAATATTCATTTATTTTTGTTACACATATATATAAATAAGTGTTTGTTCATGCTAAAATAATCACATTTATTCATTCTATAGTGCATTAAAAGTTTTTCGAGCTCAAAGAGGTGCGGTAGTGTCGAAGTAAAAGTCTAATAATATTACATGGATCCCAATAAAGTGCCATCGTCAAACAAACAACATCGACTGTGGGTACTACGTATTGAGATTCATGAAGGAGATTGTTGACATGAATAAAACTATTATCCCAAAAATGGTACGGTATTTTGATTATATGATTTTCATATATAAATTATCTATATATTTGATACTAACTTAATATAATATGTTCAATTTTTATATTGCAGTACTTTAAAAATTCCAGTCCATCATATTCTGAGCAAGATCTGATGGAATTAAAGGAGGAATGGTTGAGTATGTGCTTGAAATGAAAATTATTTGATTTTCTGGGAAATAACATGCTGCTGGGCAAGGGATCTGAATATTATATGGTGCATAGTTATTATATGTATATGATCATAGGACAATATATAAACATGCATATGAATATGTTGTAAATTAGGTTCAATGTATATTTAGTTACTTATGTTGTAAATTACTGTGTTACAGGGGAATATATATGTATCATATTGTGTGAACTGCTTATTGTAAATTACTGTTACAGGGTAATATATATGTATCATGTTGTAAATTACTGATTCTGGTTGTGTTGTGTGAACTGGTTCAAACTAATTTTGGATAAAAAGATAAAAGACAGCGATTTATAAAAAAAATGCCATAAAAAGCTAAAAAGCGCTTTTCAAATATATACAGGGCTTTAAAAAAAAACACCTTTTACAGCGCTTTTTTGAAAAAGCGCTGTAAAATGTGCATTGGGTGGATATTTTACAGCGCTTTTTATAAAAAGTGCTGTAAAAGGTACACCAAAATATGAATTATGGGAATGCCTTTTACAACGCTTTTTATAAAAAGCGCTGTAAAAGGTACACCAAAAATATGAATTATGGGTATGCCTTTTACAGTGCTTTTTATAAAAAGCGCTGTAAAAGGAGCATAACAAGCGCGCATTATATTTACATGATTTATAGCGCTTTTTGAAAAGCGCTGTTGTATCTTTTACAGCGCTCGATTCCACAGCGTTTTTTTTTTTTTGGAAAAAGCGCTGTAAAAGGCTTAAAAAAGCGTTGTAAAAGGCAAATTTTGGCGTAGTGTTTAAAGCAAATGGCAACAAACTGTCCCAATCTTATAGTGATGGCAAAAATCGGTAGGTATTAGGCAATTATAAACAAGAGTACAAACCTCCATTGTTATTGATAATTATCGCTATACTTACAAGTTTTATACATTCACCGAAAGGTAAAGTTTCTTGTACTGTGAATATGATTCAAATATGGTAATTTTATTTAAAATATCATGTAAACACATATTTTACTTTTTTACAAACATCTTTTAACATATTAGAAATATCTAATATATAAATATCTAATACAAAATTGTTAAACAATAATCGTGTTTGGATGAGATTATATATAAATATTCTTAAATAAAATTGTTTATTGCATCATATTTTGTATTCACATCATATCAAATTGAGTTTTTTTTATAAAACAAAATTTAGAATGCAAAGGCATCACATGATAACATAGACAACTTAGCTATGTTGGCACTCTAATCTCATGAAATATCATTTTCACTTGTTAATAAAATTAATATAATACAAAGAAGTGAACATGGAGTGATTAGGGCAAACCCAAAATGCAAGTGTAACGCCTCCATTTTTATTAGCGAAAGTTTTTGTTTTTGTTTAAAAAAAAACAACTTAAACTGTTTGAAACTTTTATTAATGATCTAGACATACAGGCAAAACCATTATTCCTCTTTCTCTCTCTCAAAGCTCAAAATCGTCATCAATACATTCACAAAAAAAGGATTACTTAGATTTAAAGTGTCAACAAACATTTTTTCAATCAAATGATCAAGAACAATGGTATAGATGCAAGGTCAACCATAAAAAATAAAAAAAATCTCATTCATGAAATTTAGAAATATATGAGAAGATCAGAATGTTCGCATTAAAGGATAAAACTTAAAAACACCTTTACAAAGTACTAAGTGAAGTGACTACTACTGTTAAAAAAGATACTTTCAGCTACCAAATCACTATAAAGAAATGTGCATAATACTTTCACTTAGTTGTATTGAACTATGAGCAATCAAATCAAAATATTCTGATGTCTTGAGTTTTAAATAAAATCATTGTTAAGGAAGAACAACAAATTTCCTATATAGATGATATGTTTCAACGAACATATTGCCTCTCATATCAACAACTCTAAAATCCATCTTGCTCTTATATATAAAGGAAACATCATAACCTAAATGATCAAGAGTTTTGCAGTGAATCATATTCCAATTAATCAAGTGATCATCAATTTAAGAACTTTTATAAAAAAAAAAAAAAAAAAAACAAACACTTTTAATCTCATTTTAAGATTTTAGGCTAAATCTTTGTGAGTGTATTTTTATTCCAAAAAATCTTATCCATCCAAAGGTTTGAATAATTACAATTGTTCTATCTCATCCTAGAAGTGTAATAATAGAGGTTAAATGATTTAAATTATTGTATAGTCTGTTGTGACATAGAAATAGAGAAATCACGTTGAGATAAAGAGAAAACAACTTGAAAAAAAAATCTATGAGGCATGTATTATTAGTGCAAAATATCACCAAGTGTGATGACTGGACATAGTCCACTTTGAATAAATTTTGATGAATAGTTGGGAATTCTCACAGGTGATTGAAAACACACAAGAAAAAGTGTTTTGAATTGTGTTGCCAATTATAAATATTATCTCAATTGCTTAACTAGAAAGATATGATTTTATCAAATTATTCAAATTATGATTGTAAAACAATTTAAGACAAAAAAAAGTTGAATCATAAAGAACACATATTCGAGAGAGTGAAAACGGACACAAGAATTTTTATACTAGTTCACAACATGTTGTTGCTACAAAGTATGACGACTAGACCTAGTCCAATTTGGGTGAATCAAGATACTTCTTGTATGCGGTTCTATCCTTTAACTTTTTACCTTATCTTCTTTATATTTATATCAGACATATATACTACATTACTTTTCTGCACTAGTACTTCAGAACATTCTAAACTCAATTTACTCTAAAATTTCAACTTGAGAATCATTTATCTCTCAAAGGTAGCTGCTATACAATTCTCGCCACTTTTGTATACCCATTTTCATAAGGATACTTCACATACTTCAGATCCACAACAAAATCTATAAAATATCCATGATTATAAATCTCTGATACTTCCTACTTTATGATTGATAAAACTTTAGTTTTCATTGTGACTATTTGTGCCCGATATGATGTGAATTGATTATGTGATTGAGTTTGGTTGATTATATATATATATATATATATATATATATATATATATATATATATATATATATATATATATATATATATATTTTGATGTGTTGAACATAGTGGAATGACTGATATATACGTAGACGCAAATTTTGATGAATAGTTGGGAATTCTAGAAGGTGTTGGAAAACACACAAAAAAAAGTGTTTGAATTGTGTTACCAATTATAAATATTATCCCCATTGCTTAACTAGAAAGATATGATATTTATTAAATTATTCAACTTATGAATATAAACAAATTTAAGAATAAAAAAGTTGAATCATAAAGAACACAAATATCGGAAAGTGAAAAGGGACACAAGAATTTTTATACTAATTCGCAACATATTGTTTCTACAAGTAGGCCTCCCCAATCATAGAGATTCTTCCTCACTATAGTCGAGGACATAATCCACTATTCATTCTGTATTGTTCTTGTTTTTACACATCTTGAAGTTATATTGATATTATAATTTCATTTTTGTTAAGCTTCATTCTATAGAATATTATTATTATTATTTATTATATTTAGAGAAATGGAATAAAAGTGGACAACACATCATAGACTTAATTCAAATAATCGAGAAGTTTAAAAACCCATTTTTGGATTTTTCCATCACCAAAGTAGAACATTAAGAACACACAACTTTTTGTCCTTGTTCTAAGTGTATAAAGCGTTATTAGAAAAGAAGTTTGTGGTCATCTTAGATGTTTTGAGTTTATACACGGTTACAATGTTTGGGAAAACCATCGAGAGGAAATAACATTGTCTATGGAAATAGAAAATCGTGTGAAAGATAAAGAGACCTCACATGACGACATTGGCTTACTTTACAACATATTTCTACATGTGAAAGAAGTAGAGGGAGGCAAAAAATGCCCTAACGAGGATGATAAGAAGTTTTATAATTTGAATAACTAGGCAAAGCCAAAGTTGTATCCATGATGCTAAAATTTCACTAATCACATATAATTCGACATTACTTGTTAAATTATCTTTATGGATAGAGCAATGCAATGCTCTTTTGGAGTTATTGAAAGAAGCAATGCCTAAATTGAATAATACAAAAGCCATGATAAAAATTTAGGCCTTGATTATAAATAGATTCATGTGAGGTCTCTTAAAATTCTTAAAGCTTCACGATGGAATGAATTACTCAAGTAGGTTTAGAGTTTGAGGATACAAAGTATGATCATAAAATTCCTAAAAAAGTTTTGATGCACTTTCCACTCATTCCAAAACTTCAAAGACTATTTATGTCTTCAAAAACAACCGAGTCAATGAGATGTCAGGAAGAAGGCTACTTAAAGAATGGTAAATGAAGGCATCCTGCTGATGGCCAAGCATGGAAGGTCATTGACATGCTTCATTCCAATTTTTCTTGTGAGGATCGTAATGTAATGCATGGCTTATCAAGTGATGGATTCAATCTATTTAGAACTATGAGCATATGACATAGTACATGGTCTGTCATGATGCTGGTATACAATTATCTGCCTTTGTTGTGCATGAATTATGAATATACAATGATATCGTTATTGTTTATTGGAGCACAATCATTAGGAAATTATATAGATGTGTACATAAAGCAACATTAGAAAATATTAATTAGTTTTTAGTATTTTGATATGATTGATTACTCATAGATTCACACTATGCGAAAAATAGGATTTTACAGCGCTTTTTCAAAAAAATAAGCGTTGTAGAATCTAGCGCTTTAAAATGATACAATAGCGATTTTTAAAAGAAAAAAGCAATATAAAATAGGTAGATATATTGTGCGCTTGTTATGCACCTTTTACAGCGCTTATTTGAAAAAACGATGTAAACGGTGCATTCAATATATGCATTATTATGCACCTTTCATAGTGCTTATAGAAAAGAGCGTTGTAAAAGGTGCACTCAATATATGCATTATTATGCACCTTTTACAGCGCTTATTTGAAAAACCGCCGTAAAAGGTGCATTCAAAATATGCATTATTAGGCACCTTTTACAGCGCTTTTACAAAGAAGCGCTGTAAAAGGTTTCCTTTTACAACGCTTTTTTCAAAAACCGTTATAAATGGTGCATTCTTATTTTAGTTTTATTTAAAAATATTGTAAATGAAATTTTGAAAAAGCGATTTTTGGTTTTTTATGGCATTTTTTTAGAAAGTGCTGTGTTTTAATTTTTTTTTGTCAAAATCATTTTCATCCAGAATTAGTTCACAATCAGTTCACACAATCATTTCACAATCAGTACGCAACAACAAAACTATATAACTTAACTTTATAACTTTACACAACAACATAACTATATTCATATACATATTCAGATATTGACCACACCACATATTCATATTATGGATGGCAATAAAATCCGCACCCGCAGGTACCCACCCCAACCCGCTTGATTTGGGCGGGGAAAACCCGCTTGATTTGGGTGCGGATGATGATATCCACCCCGCACCAGCACCCGCATCCGTCCCGCAAGTAATATTATTGCAATTTTTACATTTTATACACATATATATATATATTTAATATATTAATATTTTCTTAAATATTAAAAATTTTAATTTTATCTTTATAAAAAAAATATTTTTTAATTTTATTATTATTTAGTAACTATTATTTTATTATAATAAAATATGATTTTTCAATTTATAATTTTATTTATATGAGTGGGTGCGGGTGCGGGCTGGGAAACCCGAAACCCGTAGCTGGCGGGGATGGCTGTCTAAATTTTACACCCGCTATGAAACGGAGGCGGGTGCGGGTTTTCCTTGATTAGTCGGGTGTGGGTGTGGAGAATGCGTATTCCGCCCCCGCCCCGCCCCGTTGCCTTGCCTAACTCATATAATTACATATTCACAACTTTTCAAATGTGTCGTATTCATATACATATAACTAACAGAACTACACATAACAGAACTAGCTACCATATATTCAGATCCCTTGCAGCATGCTATTTCCTTGCAAATCAAATAAATTTCATTTCAATCACATTCTAACACCAGTCTTCCTTTAATTCAATTATATCTTTCTCAGAGTATGTTGGACTGAAATTGTCAAAGTATTGTGCAATATAACATAAATAAGTTAGAATCAAATATATACATAGTTTATATATGAAAATCAAATAATGAAAATACTATACCGTTTCTAGGATAATAGTTTGATTCCTATCAACAATCTCCTTCATGAATCGCAATATATAGTACCCACAGTCAATGTTGTTAGTTTGACGAGGCCACTATAAAATAAATCATATAAGTCAATAAAATATTTGTGCATTGATTGTAAATGAAATTTTGAAGGCATAAATTTCAAACCTTTATTGGAATCCATGTGATGTTATTTGACTTTTGCTTCAACACTATAGCACCTCTTTGAGCTTGAAAAACTTGTAAAGCACTATCGAATAAATAAATGTGTTATTATAGCATTAACAAACATATTATTTATATATATATATGTAAGAAATAAATGAATTTAACTTACATGTCGAACATAGTCTTTATATCGGAGTGATTGTTGTAATTGTCGTGCAAGGGATCTCAATAGTATATAACTTCAGAGGTCGCATTGATTGAAAATAGCACCCAATGTGCCCTACAACAACAAAAATTTGGTTGACAATTTTGTTTACACAACTAATAAATTAAGATCTCATAAATTAAAAAAGATATTAATAAATAATATATAATTATGTACCCTGAATTATATGGTGCAAGGAACAACTTATCCTTCTCTATATTTCCTAATAGGATATCTACAATGTATTTATTTACTTTCACTGGATCGAGTTTACACATTGAAAGCTTATGCGAAGACAAGAATGAAAATCTATTTGACAATATGCGTGTGCACACGAACTTCTCATACAAAAACATTCAATAAAAATTTCAAATTAGATTAATTACCAATAAATAAAGTTAATTACCAATAAATGAAATTAAAAGTAAGTTTTACCTAATGTATAAGCTGATGACAGTAGCACTCAGCTCCTTATGGTTGAGAAGTTCGTATATGTGCTCCTTTTCAAGTAGTTATTCATACTCATCTCCGAATATAGCTTTATTCATGCTTATGATGCGTGAATCGTTGTTGCTGCCCATATTCCTTTTTACTTGTATGTCAAGACACGACCCATATTTAGCAAGGCATGGCTAACTTATTTTAGGAGCACAAACTACTGATTTTCCGCAATCTAGTTTTTTAGCAGCTACTTTTGCAGCTTTATTACCCTCCAACTTCTAAAGTTTTCCAGCTTTGTTACCTCCAATTTTTGAAGTTTTCCAGCTTTATTTTTACCACGAACATCCAGTTGTGGTGCGGCAGATGGTTTATTCTGGCAACTGGTTTGGTGTGCGGGTGGTTTATTGGATTGAATCTGAAAAAGGAGGTTAAATAGTAGTTTATTGAATCTGAAAAAATGACAAACCTTACAGAATAAATGTGACAAACCTTTTCTGACGATGTAATTGACTCGTTTCTGGGAATGTTCTTATCATTCCCTTTAGGCTTTGTTTTAATCTAAATAAATGTGAAATTAAAGTTAACAGCGGAAAAAATTAGTATGTAGTAATTAACATAAAATTCATGTCTTAGATGTGGAGACCTTGTTTGTATCACATAAACCAAATAAATTTGCCTGTTATTTGGTATTTTTCTTTCAGATAGTTGAATTGATAGTTCTTATTTAAATTAATTGAGAAAAGTAATGCTCATTTATTTTTCAACAATTTAAATGATAATTCGGGTTATGATTCTGAAATTTGAATAGTTATAATTTTGAAGTTTTTTTCTTTCAAATAACAAGTTTCATGTTGAAATAAGATTTTGGATTCTAAATAACAAAATCTTAATTTCTTTGTGTTAAAACAGTAGTTTTGTTGTTGTGATGAAAAATTGTAATTCACTCTTTTAATATTCATAACTATAATGGTATATTTTCTCTTTACTTCTATTTATATGATAATTTTTTTAGGTTGGACCCGAAGATCATCACTATGATAAATGAAGCTAGTGGAATGCATAGAAAGACTTGATTGTTTTTTAGGAATGCAAAGCTTGGTTGTTGCTTTTATGGAATAAAAAATTGGTGGTTGTAACACTTTATTAGTAGGAAACAATTTTTTCTCCTTCAATTTTTATTGTTACGACGCATTTGGTAATTCATTTGGTACATAATTTGACTCCATAAACTTTAAAATAATATATATAATATTTTTTTCAATTTTTCTATAAATGTTTTCAACGCATAAAGAAAAAATATTTAAGAGAAAAAAACAATTTTTTGAGTTATTTAGGATATCACATTGCTCAAAATACAAATGGAACACTTTAAACTTTTTTCCTCTTATAAAATAGTGCAATCTCAATGAACTCGATGTAACTATAATTTCTTACTTGATGGAACTATAATTTCTAAATTTAATTTCAAAAACATATATCCATACAAGAAAACGCAGGGTAGAGCTTCCTAGTCTTCATTTCATTTTTAATTAAGGAAAATCTTATTGATATTCATTTCTCTCTATTTTAATTAAGGAAAATAGAGGGTGAGATAATAATTCTAGTGGACTTTTAAAAAGTGGAGGGGCAGTTTGAAAAAAAAATATCTAAAAAACAATGAAAAGTTAATATTAATATGAAAAGTTTTATTAGTTATAGACCAAATATTTAAAATATGTTCTTTTCTTTAACTATAAAAATGTATTATAAAAACTTGATTTAAGTATAATTACTTGATTTAATTATAAAAACTTACTAGTACTTCTAAGGTTTTCATACAAAAATTCAATTCAAATTAAATAAGTAAAATACAAGTTAAAACTCTTATTCCCGGTATCACCTATCAGAGCGGAGTTCCTCCCAAACTTGAACTTCAAGACTCATTAACCTGCAATAACTGCGATTTTGCAAACGCAGGGCCCAGCCAATCAAACACAAACAACGAAGGAGGTGAGTTTTGAAATCATGATGACAATATAATACAAGTAAGAAGAACACACAAATAATCATAATAGGACCGTATCATTACACAAATATTCCATCAAGAAAATATCACATTCAAAGGTCAAAATCACTCAAGGAAAATCAATAGATTTCACTGTATCATCAAATTGTATAGGAGAAATTATCACCACACACGATACATATTAATAACAACAAAAAAATTACAATAAAATACAATGCTATGCATGAGCTTAGACTCTACTTCACAATGTGGTACCATTCTATTTCTGAAGTACTTGGTTAGGAGGCTTGATACTATGCCCCCATCCCGGTGGACGGACAATTCAAATTGGCCCTGTCCTCATAGATCCTCTTAACTCAACCTGAGACACATATATGTGTCAGTCGAGGTAAACGTGTGTTGCATGGTAGCTCTTGACATTTGGAGTGCGACCTCCAAGTCACCTAGGAATTCCCCACCTGAATACCTCCAAGGTCTAACAATCCTGCCTTAAGGCTCGACAGCAGATCGCCACGATCAGGCACATTCAGTTGTACTTCCCCAGAATCACTAGGCTTGTCAGGCCCGACCTATATGATGACAAAATAATCTCCACTTCACAAATTCAGAATATTTATTTTCTCCCCTCGTTGGTTTATGATACTCCATTAAAACCGTCATCTCAAACACAAATTGAAATCACTTTTATTTCATCAACTATATATGGAGTTAATTCACTATTCTCATCACAGTTTAGAACATCACTATCATTAATCATACATCATCATCATCATCACATAAACTACTCACAAATTTATAGCATCACTATCATCAATCAAACATCATCACATAAAATTATCACAACACATCAATCTTTTGTTATCACACCACATAAACTCATCTAATCACACATATATATATAAATTTAATTCGACACCCAATATCACAATAATATCAATTTCACACATTCAAAGAAATTAAATCAATCAACACCCTACAAATATTTCTATTCTATATTTTAATCTCACAATTTCCATATTTGTAAATTAATTAATTTATCTCTCAAAGGGCTACTTCCATACGTAGCGAGCCCCAAATGAATCATTGGGAAATACGGTTTTCCCGTTTATCTCACAATATATTATACTCATGAACTCAAACGCTCTCTCACCCCTTACCGTATTTTGATGCTTTCAGACACGAATACGATTCCACGAGCAAACAACCTTTGTCCATTGACTCTTTATCCTTCAATCGATCTAACTCGACAATTTATGGGTAAACGTTAAAAATAAATTATGAGAAGATACTCTAAAAACTAAATTCGAAATTCGGTTAAGGAAAATTATCATAAATCAGAAACCCAATCAGTGGATAATATAGCCACTTTTCACACGGTCATTTTGGCGTTGGTTTCACTCAAATCGGACTTACGGTGAAGGAGAACGGTGCAAAATAACGAATTCTACAAATGAAGAAGTCGGGTATTTAATTTAGAGAGAAATTGGGGTTCTTAAAAATCTGGAAAATTATGTTTAATTGACGAGTTAAATGAATGAAATAACAAACTCAAATTTGGGCAAAAATAGAGAAAGTTTTCTGGAACAATTATCGATCACCGATGTCAAACGATAGGGTTATTGTTGTGTTTTCTCTTTGATTTTATGGCTGCCCTTCCAACTCTCTTCCCTTTTTTGTTGGTTTTATTTTATTAACAATTAGGGTTCACACATGGGTTCAAAAAATTGGTCCCTTTATTTATTTTTAAATAAAACTAATAATTCCTAAAACTAATGTTTTAACATAATTTAATTACTAAATATTACTAATATTTCAAAATTAATATTTTATAAAATAATTTAATTAATCTTCTAAAATATGTTAATAATAAAAACTCTCATATTCAAAATAATCACCATAATGATATATTTTTTTATTTAAATACTCACATTAAAATACTATCGTCATTAGAGAATATTCAAAATTATAAAATAAATTAGTGTTAAATCAGCACTTTATGTTAATTACTAAATCATACTATATATATA
>JBBPBR010000004.1:39437337-39456175 GCA_037974775.1 Cicer pinnatifidum
ATATAATCACAATATCATAATAAGTATATAAAAATAAAGAAAATCAAACACAATATTACCTGTATCTCAAGATAATTATTTACAGAATAAATAATTAAGATATATTTTGAAATAATTAAATTAAGGGATACTTAAAAATGATTAAAATATAAATATGTACGCACTTAACATTAGTCAAACAAATAATAAAATATCATATAATTAATTACCAACTCACATGTACACTTAAAATCATATAAAATCTTGTTCTTTAAAATATTACACTAAAATACTATTATTTTTATAAAAATATATAAAATAATAAAATAAAATATTTATTATTTATATTGCTCATTAAATATAATATCTATCAAACCAACACATCATAGAAAGCATACCTATAAGAAAAATTACTCACAAAATTTATCAACATATAGTCTAAAATAATTTTAACATCAAATTAATTATTTAAATTCCTATTTAATTAATAAAATAGTTTATTATCAAATTTCAGGTGTTACAGTAATAGCCTGAATTATTATGCAGAAGTGCATAATAGGGACGTAAATAGTTGTTTGATCAAAAATCCATTTTCTGGTAACTATAAAAGTCTTTAATGAACAAATAATTTATTTTACTCATCTCCATTGTAAATTTTTCTCAAAAATACTAATTTCAACATAATATTATTCTTCCTTAACATAAATAGATAAATAAATAAACAAATATAATATTAACCACTAAATCAAATATCTAAAAAAATCATCACATCATAGCAAACACACATATAAAGAAAATTAATCCTAATATTTTAGTTAATTAAATAGTATACTATGAAATTTGGGGTGTTACACATCAAGTTGTACAATATCAATGGATGTATTCATTGATAGTTATGAATAGTTTATAACAATTTGTTTAATTCAAAGTGTTAAACAGGCTTTTTAAGATGTTGAGAGCATAGATATATAAAGTAAATTACCTTTGCAGGTTTTCTTATTCTTATGTCCTTTGTACATAAGAAAGTTCATTTTGAAGGATGAAGTGTAGAAGCTTTTTTGGTCGTTCAATGTTTGACGTTTTGCTTGCAATATCTATATAGGTGGAAATTAGGTTCAATAAACCAAGCAGGAATGGCGATGAAATAGATTCTACGTCAATCGGTAATGTGACCTTTTTACAGCATATTAGAATACCTTTTCATTGAAATATATAGAAATAAAAACAAAACCTTCGGTATAAATTTTGTAAATAATGGATAAACTATATACCAACAATGATATATCAGTTAGTAACACCAAATGTTTAAAGCAAATGACAACAGACTGTCCCCATCTTATTGTGATGGCAAAATTCCGTAGGTATTAGGCATATATAAACAAGAGTACAAAACTCCATTGGTATTGATAATTTTGGCTATACTTACAAGTTTTATACATTCACCGAAAGGTAAGGTTTCTTGTAATGTGAATATGATTCAAATATGGTAATTTTATTTAAAATATCATGTGATCATGTGAATACATATTTTACTTTTTTGCAAACATCTTTTAACATGTTAGAAATATATAATATACATATTTATCTTTAGAGCCACATTATACAAACTATTCATATCATCTTATCATATAAAAAATATAACAATTACTATTATGTAAACTAACAATTTATAATAAAAATAAACTAACAAAATTTTTTGTTGAAACATTTAGTTCAAGTTACTAAAATTTATAATAAAAAAAACTAACTAACTTAGCATAATATATTTTGTTGTATGGATATTTTGATACCAAACTTTTCTCATACATGGTACTTGTTATATACTATTTTATGATATATTTTGCAATAATTATCATAAACATAAAAGTCTTAAATATAATATTTTATAATCATAGTCATTTTCACTTTACTGAAAAATATATATGTATCATAAATGTCCACTACACAAAAAATATTATTTTATCGCGCACCTTTTACAGCGCTTACTAAATACAAACGCTGTTGTAAATATATTTTAAAAATAACGGAGCTTATAACATCGCTTCTTTGACAAGCATTGTAGTAGGGTCATATAGCGTTTGCGCATAATGTTTACGAGGCTTTTATAGCGCTTTTACACAAGCGCTGTAAAATGAAGCGTCCTCACATAATGTTTTATAGCGCTTTTTTAACAAGCACTGTAAAATACATGCGCTTTCAAATAATTAAATGACCTATTACAGCGCTTTTGTTACAAGCGCTGTAAAAGACATGAACTTTCAAATAATTAAATGACCTATTAGAGCGTTTTTGTTACAAGCGTTGTAAAAGTATTGCGCTTTCACATAATTAAAGAATCTATTACATCGCTTATTTTACAAGCGCTGTAAATCATTAACTTTAAATAAAAATCATTTACTTTAAATAAATAAAAACAAATTTAAAACAAATTTACGAACCCTCATCACCTCTACTCTGGGAACCTTCCTCTCCTTTACATATTGTGCGGCCAACAAATTGGATACGTTGTCTCAGGTACTGTATTCATTAATTTGTTGTTGTCAAAAAATCTTTATTTTTTTAATAATTAAAAACTAATAAATTGTTATATAATAAATCTTTTCTTTTTGAAATTTGTTGATCTGTGCTGTTTTGAAATATTTTCTGTTTTGAAATTGTTACATAATGATGGTATAATGTTATCAGTAGCTTATTATTTGTGTAACTACATTTATATAGGTCATATAATATGGACCGGAAATGGATGTCTGCCAATCGATTGTCAAAAGAGTATGAAAATGGAGTGAAGGATTTTGTTGAGTTTGTAGTGAAGAATGCAAAAGATCCAAATAGAGTCGTTTGTCCTTGTTTAAAATATTGTTTTGGAAAATACGTTAGAGAAGATGAATTGGAAGGACATTTAGTATGGAATGGAATTGATCAAAGCTATACATGTTGGATAAGACATGGTGAGAAAAAAATAGGAAACATTAATTTTGAGAATGGTTCGACATATGCTTCAACTGACTTCGATACAAATACATATGAGCTGGACCGAGTTAAGGAGATTACAAAAGCAATTGAAGAAGATCTTCATGATTGTCCTAAAATGTTTGAAAGTTTGTTGAATGATGTAGAGAAACCATTATATAATGGTTGTACTAAATTCATAAGACTGTCGGCGATATTAAAGTTGTACAACTTAAAAGCGAGTAATGGATGGTCTGATAAAAGCTTCATAGAATTATTATCACTCTTAAAAGATATGTAGCGAGATGATAACGAACTTCCCAGTCGAACCTATGAGGCTAACCAGATTTGTGCTCTATTGGCATGAGTTACGAAAAGATTCATGCATTTCCTAACGATTGCATTTTATTTCGAAACGAATACGAATTACTAAAGGCTTTCCAAAATGCAATGTCTCTAGATATAAGAAGAAATAATCTGCTCCAGCAAAAGTCATGTGGTATTTTCCTATAATACCAAGATTTAGGTGCATGTATCGCAGTGAAGAAGATTCAAAACACTTGACATGGCATTCAGATGAAAGAATTACATAAGGAATGTTTCGACATCCTGCAGATTCCCCACAATGGGAAAAAATTGATCACGAGTATCCTAAATTCGGGATAGATTCAAGAAATCTAAGACTTGCACTTTCTACTGATGGAATGAATCCACATGGTCTTCAAAACATCTCACACATCATGTGGCTTGTGATTTTGTTGACTTATAACCTACCTCCATGGTTATGTATGAAGCGTAACTTTATGATGTTGTCTCTGTAAATTTATGGACCCAAACAATCGGGAATGATATCGACGTATACTTGACTCCTTTAATTGAAGATTTAAAAATTATGTGGGAGACAGGTGTGGAAGTTTATGATGGGTATAAGAAAGAATGTTTCAATTTGAGGGTTATGTTGTTCACCACAATTTAAGATTTTCCAGCATATGGTAATTTATCAGGATATACCATTAAAGGTCAGTGTGCATGTCCTATATGTGAAGAGAGTACAAATTGGATGCGGTTGAAACATTGTAAGAAGAATGTATTTCTTGGACATCTTAGATTTTTACCTTATAGTCATAAGTATCGTGGGTGGAGAAATGCATTCGACGGAAAATCAGAGGAAGGTAAAGGTCCTTTAGCACCAATTGGATATCAAATACTTGAAAATTACAAGGTTTGACCAATAAATTTGGCAAACCTTTTGCGGGAGAGCTGGTCAAAACAAGATGGAAGAGAAAGTCAATTTTCTTTGAATTGCCATATTGGAAGTTATTGTATATAAGACATTTCCTAGATGTGATGCATATTGAAAAAAATGTATTTGATAGTGTTATTGGTATGTTACTAAACGTTCCAGGAATGTCTAAAGATGGCATCAATGCAAGATTGGACTTGGTCGATATGGGAATAAGAAATGAATTGGGTCCATTAAAGAAAGGAAATCGCACATATCTACCTCCAGCCGCTCATACTCTATCTAGAAAGGAAAAATTGTTTTATGTAAGTTTCTACCCAAAGTTAAAGTTCCAGAAGGATACTCTTCAAACATTAAAAATTTGGTTTGTATGAAAGACCTCAAGTTAAAACAAATATTGAGGTGGCTAGCAAATGGTCTGAGTTTACATGTCTTTTCTTACACTGGTTATGTTATTAACGGCTACACATTTTATACCAAAGAACAAGATGATCAGACCATTATGCAAAATAGCAGAATCACTCTCGTAGCTGAAGCGATGCATGTCTCAAGTGCAACAGACAAAAACCCAATATATGTAAATCTATCATATTTTGGGGTTATCGATCCCATATGGGAGTTAGACTACAATATGTTTCATGTTCCCATATTTGGTTGCAAGTGGGTCGATAATAATAATGGCGTTCGGATTGATAAGTCAGGGTTTTTGCTTGTCGATTTTAATAGGGTTGGATACAAAGGCGAGCCTTTTATTTTAGCATCGCAAGCTCAACAAGTGTTTTATGTCACTGATCCTACTGATGATAAATGGTTTGTTGTCCTATCGACCAATAAAATAAGTGATGATAACAATAATGATGAAGATGTTGGTAATGATTTTTATTTGCAACATAACAACAACCACATGAAATTGATTCAACTGATGATGGTTTATATCTTAGTGATGATCATGATGAGGGAATTTGGATTAATCCATTGTATCGTATTATAAATGGACAAAAAAATGTGAATCCCACCAGGAAAAGAAGGCATCTTAATGTACATGTTTAATTGTTTTATATAAGCTATGTAATCTGAACTGAGTTAATGTAATTTAATTGTGTAACATGTTTAATTGTTTTATATAAGCAGCCATGTATTTGATTTTCTGATTAATTTATTTTCTGCTTATATTTAGCTTGATTTGAGTGTTTTACACTAAGTTCATGTAAAAGGCTTTTAAAAAAAACATTCATATAACATCAGAAAACAAGGAGGTCTTTTACATTCTACAAGCGTTGTAAAAGAGCCTTTTAAAAATAAAATAAGGAGGCCTTTTAGAGCGCTTATTTGAAAAAACATTGTAAAAGGCTTTTTAAAAAAACATTCATATAACATAAGAAAACAAGGAGGTCTTTTACAACACTTATTCTAAAAGCGCTGTAAAAAGTCCTTTTAAAAATAAAATAAGGAGGCCTTTTATAGTGCTTATTTGAAAAAGCGCTATAAAAGGCTTTTAAAAAAAGCATTCATATAACATAAGAAAACAAGGAGGTCGTTAACAGCGCTTATTTGAAAAAACGCTGTAAAAGAGCCTTTTTAAAATTAAAATAAGGAGGTCGTTTACAACGCTTTTCCCACAAGCGCTGTAAAAGTGCCTTTTTAAAAATAAAATATGGAGGCCTTTTAGTGCGCTTTTCCAACAAGCGTTGTAAAAGGCTTCTAAAAAAGCGCTGTAATAGGATTTTATATATAACAGTAAACCGCTTCAGTTTCCTCTTCATTACGTAAACTTCACTATTGTATAATTTTGAATTATACTTTATGTATTTTAGTGTATTTTGGTATTAAACTCAGAGGCTTTTTAGCCAAAGTTATTAATATTTTGGAAGTTTAAATGACCAAAAGGATATTTTGATGCCCGATTAAAATTACTCGTCGATGAGTAAATTAAATTAACTGCGGTGAACCTATCATGCATAATTTAATTCTGGGGAGTTTTGTTAAAAATGTCTCGAGTTGCTAAAAATTGTATATGTCAATTGAGTTGCGACGAGAGTAGATATTTTAACAAAAAGTGGTTTGGAGAGGTTATGGGTGAAGTGGTAATTTTAATGAATATTTAGATATTTTGAGATATTTGTTAAGTTATAATTAATATTATATAAATATATATATATGTTTGTGTGGAGGGAAAAGAAAAGGAATAGAAAGGAAAGAAAAGGAAATAGAGAGAGAAGAAAATAGGAGAAAAGAAAAGGGAAAGAAAAGCAAAAGATTCTTCCTCTCTCTCCCTACCTCGCGACACTCATCCTTCTCCCTCTTTTCTTCTTCTTGGTTTTTGATTTCTTTTTCTTTCTTTGGCTTCAAGAATAGAAACCCAAGGATTAGTGTGTTGGAAAGAACAAATTCCCAGCTTCTTCCTTCTTCTCAAATTCGAAAACGGTGTTAGTGATTTCAAAACCGTCAAATGCAAACCTCCACATTTCATCTAGATCTAAGCTTCGTTTCGCAAAAGATAGAAGGGAAAGTTGCTCACCACCACGCTACGGTGTTAGGGAACCAACTTTGGAAGCTACGTCGCGAGCGGAGATTTTACCGGATTTACTCGCGGTACCGTAATCGCACATTAAAGCTAACGTTAAGGTAATGGCTCCTTCCAAACTTTTAGTTTGCATTTAGGGACTTATCTGTGGTTGTGTGGAAAAGAATTTGGTTAGGGTTGAAGTGTTGATTTGGGGAAAATGAATTTAATGCTTTTATGGGTGAAATTCTAATGTGGGGTTTTGGTGATATTGATGAATGTTTCGTGGAAAATGAATTTAACTCATTTATGTATGATTTTGAGTAAATGAAATTTGTTGTGTTTGAGTGGTGGGTTGTGTTGATTTGTGTCGTCGTATTCGACGTGTTCATAATTAATACTTATGAAATTTGAGATGTGTTTGTGTGGATTTTATGGAAAAATGAATTGATGTGATTTGGTGTGAATCATGGATTGAATGTGAAAGTATGTCTGAGTATGTTCGGTGTGGAATTTGAAAATCATTAGAGTTAAATGAGTATTAAAAATGGGGAATCTTTTAATATCTCTGTTTACTTAATGTTTGTAGTGAAAATCGTTTAAGTTAAATGAGTATTAAGAATGGGGAATCTCTTAATATTTTTTTTTACTTAATGTTTGTCGTAAAAATCATTAGAGTTAAACGAGTATTAAAAATGGGGAATCTTTTAATATCTCTGTTTACTTAATGTTTGCAGTGAAAATCGTTTAAGTTAAATGAGTATCAAGAATGGGGAATCTCTTAATATCTACATTTACTTAATGATTGTCATGAAAATTGTTAGAGTTAAATGAGTATTAAAAATGGGGAGTCTTTTAATATCTACATTTACTTAACGATTGTCGTGGATAGAGTCAGAGTATGCTCATGCATTTCATAGTACATGGCGACCGGATGGGCCATGGTGATAGTGGTGACCGGATGGGCCATGAGATTATTTCATGTGATTTGTTGGTTCATCTTATCCATGGGCCACGAGATGATTCCATGTAATTTGTTGGTTCATCTTATCAATGGGGCACGAGATGGTTCCATGTGATTTGTTGGTTCATCTTATCCTTGCGGGGATTGTCGCATCGTGCAAGGTCTGCGATAGACTGCACATTTTTGGTAAATCGTGCTGACCCATGATAGGTGGCACCTCGGTAAATAGTACTTCGGCCTGTGATAGGCGGTACATTTACGATTTACGTTTTTAGTAAATCATGCTGACCTGTGATAGGCGGCACCTCGGTAATTTAGTACTTTGGCCTGTGATAGGCGGTACAATTATGATTTACGGCCCTTCGAGGAGGGTTTTGGTTTGGAATTCCGAGTCCATGCATTTTGGCTTATACGCATTGCATTAGGGTGCTTGGCACACAAGTCGTGTTTGATTCAAGTTTATGATTGAGTGTTTGAACTTGAGATGTCGTAGGGATTGTGTTGAAATTTCTAAGTGTTATGTTTTGAAATTGTGTGTAAGTGTGATTGATTTCAAAACTATTTCGAGACTCAAGATGTCGTGGTGATTGTGTTGTAATTGCTAAGTGTTCGTTTTGGAATTGTGTGTTGTGTGAAATTGTGATTGATCCAGTTTATGTAGTTGATAAAAACTCCAGAGAAATCGATTTCCCAATCTATTCTGTTAAAAGATATTGAACAAAATCGATTTGGCAAGTTACAGGGGCTCAGCTATTTAAGAAATCGATTTGGCAATAGATTTGGTAAGTTACAGGGGCTCAGCTATTTAAGAAATCGATTTGCCAATCGATTTGGCAAGTTACAGGGGCTCAGCTACTTGAGAAAATCGATTTCCCAATCGATTTATTTAAACCCAGAATACAGGTTTCACTAAAAACCTTTAAGAAATCGATTTCCCAATCAATTTTTTTCGTAAAAACTTTTATTCTGAGTCAGACAATCGATTGCTCAGTTGATTCATCAATTGGTTGGTTAGTTGATTTATTACTTGATTGTTTAAAACCCTATTTTGATTTCATTTTATTTGACAAGTATTATATGAATGTTTAGCATATGGAAAACCCTTTCAAGGTGCATGCTAAGTTGAAAGGTTATTTTGTGCATTTAAAAGCTTAAATGTTATGTGTTAATTGTTAGTTTCGGTTGGTGACCCTTTACAACTATTGTGGAAATCTGGGCTTTGCCCTCAGATGAGAGCCAAGACAATCCTACCGGTTCGTACCCTGTGGATGGGGATGTAGTTGGAAACACCTGACTGGAGCTATGTTAGGAGGATCTTGCGGGGCACGTGAATATCACTCAGGGTGTATAGTTTTTTGTAGAATGATCAGATTAGGTTGACGTATAGGGACTAGATGTCTTTCTTTTGGATTGTGTTTAATTTAAATTGGAAAATTGTACCTATACTAATATTGTCAGCATGACATTGTATTTTCGATGGATTTCAGGTACCACTTTTTGATGTGTAAATACTTTGGATTCATATTTCAAAAACTATTCCGCTGCTTGTAAATTATATTGACTTAAATATTTATCCAAAGGTATTTCCCTTATTTATTTCTTGGTTTTATTTTAATTTCATTTGAAAAAAATAAAAATACACTCTCGCATTAGAAATCGGGGTGTTACATTGTGGTATCAGAGCTTTGGTTTTGGATTTCTTTGGGGCTGTGGAGTTTTGGTTATAGATTGTAGGTCAACCTGTAGTTTAGAGTCGTTATCTGATCATGCATCAGGATAATTGGTCTGAGTTTTCAGATCAGGGGTAGTTATTATGTGTTGATATAGTCGAAAGTTAGTTATGGAATTATTCAAAGTAGCGTTAACACTCTTCTTGATGTTGGTCTTGGGGAAAACTACCTCCAAGAAGGAACGACGTTGCAAGAATGAACGTCAGTGGGGATGATCAAATGGTTGAAGCTACAAATAACATGGATGTTTCTGCTGTTGCACAGACAACTGCAAAGACTTTGCGGGATCTAGAGAAGAGGGGAAGAGAGGTATATGCTATTGAGTCAAGAGGATTGAAAGATTTTTGTTGTTACCATCCTCCAAAGTTCAAGGGTGATGAGAACTCAGGAAAAAGGCTGATTAGTGGATTCAAGAAATGGAAAAGATCTCGAGATGACGGATTGTCAGGCAGAGTTGAAGCAAATCATGACGGCATGGAATTTATGAAATGGTTCCAAGGACACAGAAGCTATGTGTAGGTGTTAACTCAAAGATGATGAGTATGGATGTATTAACACTAGACTAATAAGGGATTTCAAGTAGAGATCTAAGTGGAGGACTTTTGTTAAGAAAAGTATTAGATGTTTTCCTGGTAGATTTCAGGATGAAACTGGATGAAGTTTGACAATTGTCAAAGAGATGTGAACATCATAAAATTGTTGAGAAGAGGAGGCTTCCATTTTGAATAGCATTTGGTGCTTAGGTGTCAATGAAAGAGACTGGTATTGAAGTTAAGGGAGCGCTGCACATTAGGAGTAAATGCTCCTTTGGTTAGATAAAATACGCTTTGAGGAATAGTCGATACCTTGAGGGATAAAGTCGAGCATTCGAGTTAGACTAGATTCGCAACATGGATTATTAATATGAATCTCATGACGAGTATAAGAGTGAGAATATATATTTTGTTGATAAGTAACAAATCTCTTTGTTGTTTACGAGATAGTAAATATGGATAGTGATATTGGATGAAACTATAGACACGTAAGTGTGAATTTTGAGCGATGTTCGGAAAAACATAATGAGTTAAGCCTTGATGTATTGAACTCTATGTTACCATTAAGTGGAATTTGAAGTATCGAGTACGAGAATACTTGAGATTGCGGTAATATAAGTTTTGAGAGTCTATTAAAGGGTGGAAATTACTAAGAGGACGTTAATATTTTGATAGGTTGGATGGAGGACCAAGTAATGCCTAAAACTTTCATAATTGAAGTAATTGAGGTAGGCCAGGGATAAATAGTTCAAGTTATGGATGAGAGTGTTTGAAGATCTACTAAAAATGTTATGATTAGAAGAGTTTTAATTAGTGAGATTACTAAGACGATAAGAGTCAATGATCAAAATGACATGGTATTGTATCTTAAGATGAAATGAATGAAATTAGACGGGTGATGAGTATTTAGAGAGTTCGAGGATCAAATTTTATAATATTATTCAATGATAGGAAGTGAAAAAGAAGAAATGTAACAACTGATTAATAGTTTAGTTTTTGGTTGTAACACCCCGATTTTCAAAGCGATGGTGTATTTTTTTTTCAAAACAAATTCATAAAACCAGGAAATAAATAACGGAAATACCTTGAGATAAATGTTTAAGTCAATATAATTGATACGAAGCGGAATAGTTCTTTTGAAATATGAATCCAAAGTATTTACACAACCACAAAAGATACATGGAACCCATTCAAATACGATGTCATGCTGACAATATTAGTAAAGGTACAGTTTTCCAGTTCAAAATACACGTAATCTAAAAGAAAGACATATGTTCCCTCTATGTCATCCTAATCTGATCATTCTACAAAAAAAATTATTGCTATACACCCTGAGTGATCTCCACGCGCCCCGTAAGATCCTCCTAACATAGCTCCGGTCATGCATTCTGATAGCGTTTCAGCAAGTGTACTGAATCATTGCAAGTAATTATATTTAATTACTAAAATTGAACAAAAGGTTCCCAATTTGATTGAAATAATATTTGAAATTAACAACAGTAGTAAAATTGATCTTTTATAATGAGAAAAATGTCAGGGATGAGTTTCACTTCGAATCCAACCTTGGTGTCTAATTTGATCCTAGTTACTGAATTCCTTTATTGAATTATTACCGAATTCTCCTTATTATTCTTGCCCTAATGTCTTAGTGACAGAACCTTTGATTCCAAAGTAACCCATAATTCCTTAGTAGATTTAAGATTAGAATTAAGCATTACCGTATAGAAATTTTGTTGTAAATTATTGCTTTGCAACTAATTTAATTGGTTTCATGACCTGCATCTATCCCTAGACTACAAATTCATGAATTTCTCATCTCAAACATTCGTAAAGTCCACTTCCGTTTCAAAATACAAATCGTAGAACATTTTAATGTTGATCAAGCAATAAAAACCATTAAGCACAGAGATGAGAAAAATAATTCAATAAACTCATTCATATAACTAGAAATCAAATCAGAAAAATAAGGGTTTCATCTGGTTACACTCATCCCTAACAAATAGGGTTTAGTTACTCATGACAAAGATACAAAAGATAGAGATTAGAGAAGAGTTACAAGAAGAATTCATGAATGATTCTTGATAAAACTGCTCCAATGGCGTTAGAAACGGTCGTCTTTGAGTTTCTATGCTAGGGCACAAGTCTCCCAACTTCCCAAGAGTCAAAAAAGATCCCTAAACAGTAAAAATTTGCGTTTTTATGAATGCTGATGCGCATCGCGCGCCCCAGGCGCAGGATTTGCGCTCCGGGCGCGTATTGGCAGTGAACAATGGCTGGAAATGCGCTTCAGGCGCACAGGGCGCGCTCCAGGCGCACAACATCTGCTATCTGACGTATTTTGCATTTTTCTCACCTTTTAAGTCTGAATTTGGTCCCGATGTCTTCATGAACGTTGTAGATATAGATCTTAGCTTTCATTAGAACTTTAAGTGACACTAATTGGACATCTAGAACTCCAGATATGGCTGAAATACTCCACATATGTCATGTTGATTTTTCACCAAATTTCAGCACTGCACTTAAAAGAAAACGCAATGTAAAATTACGAAAAATTCCTACTTAATCACTGAAATACAAGCATAACATATTTATAAATTCAAAGAACAAAAATAAACCGAATGTATCAAATAAATCCTTAATTTAACTAATGATTGAAGATAAATAAGACTAAAACAATGGAAAAATATGCATATGATGAAGAGTTATCACATTCCCATCTACATTTCCATCCATGGGGTACGAACCGGTAGGATTGTCCTGGCTCTCATCTGAGGGCAAAGCCCATATTTCCACAATAGTTGTAAAGGGTCACCAACCGAAATTAACAGTTAACACATAACATTTAAGTTTTTAAAAGCACAAATAACCTTTCAACTTAGCATGCACCTTAAAAGGGTTTTCCATATGCTAAACGTTCATATAATACTTTCCAAATAAAAAGGAAATCAAAATAAAGTTCTCAATCCTTCAAGTAATACATAACTGACCAAAACATTGATAATTTCAATTGAGCAATCGATTATCTAACTCAAAATAAGAATTTCTACTAAGCCAATCGATTGGGAAATCGATTTCCTGAAAGTTTTTAGTGAAAACTGAACTCTGGGATTAAATCAATCGATTGGGAAATCGATTGAATGAAAAATTGAACCCCTGTATTGAAGCCAAATCAATTTCCAAATTGATTTTGTCAATTTTGCTGAGCTCCTGTAATCGCCAAATCGATTTCCAAATCGAATTCTTAAATGGTTTTGAAAAACATATTATAAAATCGATTGGCAAATCGATTTTGTCAAATTAGCGAAGTTCTTGTAACTCATCAAATCGATTGGGAAATCGATTTCCCTGCATATTCTTCCAAAAATACATAAACTAACTCAATCACATTCATACACAACTCCAAATCTTAACACTTAGCCATTCCCACACAATCACCACGACAAATTGGGTTTCGAAATAGTTTTACAATCCATCACACTTACACACAATAATCAATACACAACACTATCAATTTCAACACAATTACCACGACA
Source organism: Cicer pinnatifidum (assembly GCA_037974775.1). Taxonomy (NCBI): domain Eukaryota; kingdom Viridiplantae; phylum Streptophyta; class Magnoliopsida; order Fabales; family Fabaceae; genus Cicer; species Cicer pinnatifidum. The sequence continues at coordinate 39,450,772 of JBBPBR010000004.1, forward strand.
ACTTGAGTTTCGGAATAGTATTACAATCAATCACACTTACACACAATAATCAATACATAACTTGATTCAAACACGACTCGTGTGCCAAGCACCCTAATGAAATGCGTATATGCCAAAATGCATGGACTCGGAATTCCAAACCAAAACCCTCCTTGAAGGGCCGTAAATCATAATTGTACCGCCTATCGCAGGCCGAAGTACCAATTACCGAAGTGCCACCTATCACGGGTCAGCATGATTTACTAAAAAACGTAAATCGTAAATGTACCACCTATCACGGGTCAGTACTATTTACCGAGGTGCCACCTATCACTGGTCAGCACGATTTACTAAAAGAAAAAGCATAAATCATAAATGTACCGCCTATCACAGGCCAAAGTACTATTTACCGAGGTGCCACCTATCACGGGTCAGCAAAATTTACCAAAAACGTAAATAGTAAACGTACCACCTATCACGGGTCAGTACTGTTTACTGAGGTGCCACCTTTCACGGGTCAGCACGATTTACCAAAATGAAATGCATGAGCATACACTAACTCTATCCACTACAATCGTTAAGCAAATGCAGATATTAAAAGATTCCCCATTTTTAATACCCATTTAACTTAAACGATTTTCACCACAAACATTAAGTAAACAAGGATATTAAGAGATTCCCCATTCTTAATACTCATTTAACTTAAGCGATTTTCACAACACACTTTATGTAAACAGAAATATTAAGAGATACCCCATACTTAATACTCTTTTAACTTAAACTATTTTCAAAACAAACATTAAGTAAACAAGACATTAAGAGATTCCCCATTCTTAATACTCATTTAACTTAAACGATCTTCACAAACACCCATTAAGTAAACAAGACATTAAGAGATTCCCCATTCTTAATACTCATTTAACTTAAACGATTTTCAAAAACACACATTAAGTAAACAAGACATTAAGAGATTCCCCATTCTTAATACTCATTTAACTCTAATGGTTTTCAATTTCCACACGAAACAGACTAAAACATATTATCAAATCCAATCCACAATTCACACCAAACACATCAAATCATTTCTCCACAAAATCCAACCATACACATATGAAATTTCATAAGCATTAATTATGAACACGTCAAGTACGATGAACACAAATCATCACAACATACCACTCAAACACCTCAAATTACATTTACTCAAAATCATACACAACGAGTTAAATTCATTTTCCACGAAACATTCATCAATATCACCAAAACCTAACTCTAAGATTTTACCCATAAAGCCTTAGGTTCATTTTCCCCAAATCAATACTCCAACCCTAACAAAATTATTTTTCACGCAGCCACAGATAAGTCCCTAAATGCAAACTAAAAGTTTGGAAGGAGCCCTTACCTTCACGTTAGCTTTAACGTGCGATGACGGTACCGCGAATAAATCCGGTAAAATCTCCGCTTGCAACGTCGCTTCCAAAGTTGATTCCCTAGCACCATAGTGTGGTAGTGAGCAACTTTCCCTTCTATATCTTCGCGAAACGAAGCTTAGATCTAGATGAAATGGGGAGGTTTGTGTGTTTGACGGTTTTGAAATCCCGAACTCTGTTTTCGAATCCGGGAGGAAGGAAGAAGCTGGGAACTTGTTCTTTCTCACCCACTAGCCTTGGGTTTCAATTCTCGAACTTAAAGGAAGCAAAGAAATACGAAAATGGAAGAAGGAGGGAGGGAGGGTCTCGCGCGGCTGAAGGAGGAAGAAGGGAGTTCTGTTTTTTCTTTCCTTTCCTTTTCTCTTCTTTCTATTTCTATTTCCTTTCTATATCCTTTCTTTTTCCCTCCACACAAACATATATATATATATATATATATATATATATATATATATATATATATATATATATATATATATATATATATATATATATATTAATTACTTTTAACAAATATCTCAAAAACTAGATATTTATTAAAATTACCATTTCACCCATAACGCATTAAATTCTTCGTAAAGGATTCACCGTACTTAATTTAATTTATTTATCGACGAGTAATTTTAATCGAGCATCAAAATATCATTTTGATCATATAAACTCCAAAATATTAGTAACTTTGGCTAAAAAGCCTCCGAGTTCAATACCAAAATACACTAAAATACATAAAGTATACTTTAAAATTATGGGTCTTACATTGGTCTTGGGAAGTCAAGCGTTAAGATTTCAGATGAGTGTTTCATTGACTAGATGGATGATAAAAGGTATGTGGATCTCTGAGATATTTTACTGCAAAGTATGAGGATGAAGTTTATAGATAATTATTTCTTAGGAAATATTTATTGGGAACAGTTGAGAAATCGTTCTTTAGAACGTTCGAATGTTAGGATTCTTTCAGTTTATATCTCGGTGAAGGTTGAGAAGGAATTAGAATCCAGCGAGTGAACCAAATTTTGGAAAATGTGCCAAGAAAACTTGTTGGAGCAGCACATAGAGATCTAGCTTATGTCGGTTAAAGATTGATGAAAGGAATTATCTCCCCTATAATTCAGACAATGTTATTAGAAGGGTATGTCAATGATATACAAAGCACTACTTAAGTGCATGTCATGGAGGTTGCTATTGTGTTCACCAATCAACAGAGTTAAATGTTTGCTTGGTAGGGAAGAATTGAGCATTAAATGGAAAAAGTTAGGTGGAAATTAGCAATGCTTGATTTATTGAAATCACTACAATGAAGATGTATCATGGTTCAAGGTAAAAATTTAAGTTTTGTATAAATGGAAAAGTGATGGAGTGAATACAATGCGTTTGACTTGTCATAATGAAAGGATAATCATCAAGTTGCAAATGAAGGACGCAACGAAATTGAGAAGTATCCGAATGAATGTTGGCAGTAGATGTAGGAGAATTATTTTTGAGTTTGTGCATCATTGCGAAGTATGTAAGGAATTTTCTAGTGAAGCGTGAATTTGAAGTGTTAGGCATGAGACAAATGTAGACCTTGATATGTGAATTAAATTCAAGTTGGATTATGTTGGAAATGTGACTCTTGAAATGAAGTACTAAACTAAAAAGAAGGTTGTGTGTCCTAAGTAGTATAGTCTTGGGCATGATTTCGAAAATATTTGAGGAAGCTTGGATTACCAAACAGATGTGGGGATAGAATTATTAAAGTTATAATTGGAATAACATACTGATAAGAACACTACGGTTGACATAGTTGTATGACTAAAGAAAAATCGAGGATTTGTGAACAATGGAGAAATTTAGGAGTCCTCGACTGTAGTGATTGTTTTGTGCTCAGTGTGTTGGTGTCATACTTATGTTTCAGTTTGTTACCAAATGGATCTTTTGTACCAAGTGGATGCAAATGAGGCTATGTGACATAGCTATGGGAAATTGTACTTCGTCGACAGAATCAAAGTTATAGGAAAATAAGGGAAACTCAGTGGACTTTGAGAAGATTGTTGACTACTTGTACATTAGAGTAACCTCAGTTGTAAGTTGCAAGGAGCGCTATTACAATTCGGTTAAGAGAGTCTAAGCCACCATCATGGTTGTTGGTTATTTATTGAAAAATTAAGGGATTGGTCATCCTTAATCTCTTGTTGATAGTAGACAAAATCATGTTTAATGGAATGGACGAGCCTTACCGACTATGAATGGGTGCAGAGTTATTAAGCACCCTATGAAAAGGGTTAGGCAACCCTTTCTTCAAGTAGGCCGGGTGAAACAAGTTATGACATGTATGTTGAATTTGAGTACAAAACTAGTGTGGATTGCTACTCGTACTTTAAGTTTCGAGGAAGAAACTAATTTTAGGGGGGTAGTAATGTAAGACCCATAATTTTAAATTATACTTTAGGTATTTTAGTGTATTTTGGTATTAAACTCGGAGGATTTTTAGCCAAAGTTATTAATATTTTGGGAGTTTAAATGACCAAAAAGATATTTTGATGCCCGATTAAAATTACTCGTCGATGAGTAAATTAAATTAACTGCGGTGAACCTATCACGAAGAATTTAATTCTGGGGAGTTTTGTTAAAAATGTCTCGAGTTGATAAAAATTGTATATGTCAATTGAGTTGCGACGAGAGTAGATATTTTAACAAATAGTGGTTTGGAGAGGTTATGGGTGAAGTGGTAATTTTAATGAATATTTAGATATTTTGAGATATTTGTTAAGTTATAATAAATATATAATTTATATATATATATATATATATATATAAATATATATATATATATATATATATATATATATATATAAGTTATAGTCGTCCAAATTAAAATAAACACAACTCGAAAACAAAGACATCTAGTCCCTATATGTTAACCTAATCTGATCATTCTAAAAAAACTATACATCTCGGATGATCTTCACGCGCCCCGCAAGATCCTATAACACAGCTCCAATTAGGTGTGTCCAACTATCTTCCCATCTACAAAATACTGACCGGTAGGATGGTCCTGGTTCTCATCAACCGAAATAGTTGTAAAGGGTCACCAACCGAAATTAACAATTAACACATAATATTTAAGTGTTTAAATGCACAAAATAACCTTTCAACTTAGCATGCACCTTAAAATGGTTTTCATATGCCAAACATGCATAAACAAGGTTGAAAAATGTAGTTTTTAACAAAACTGCACTATTGTATTTGAATACAACATCTCTGTATTCGAATACAAGGTTGTTTCAGTAGTCAACAACAAAAACAACATGTTTGTATTCGAATACATCCTTCTATATTCGACTACACATAAGTCAGCACCAAAAACAGCATGTCTGTATTCGAATACACATTAGACAGCAGCAGAAAAACAACAAAATTCAGCTTTTAAAAGGGTTTCGAAATCAATCAACACTTACACACAAATCCAAACAATCACACTTAGCAATTATTGCACAATCATCATGACGACTTAAGTTTTGAAAAGGTTTTGAAATCAATCACACTTACACACAATTCCAAAACATTCTCACTTAGCAATTATAGCACAATCACCACGACAACTTGAGTTTCGAAATGGTTTTACAATCAATCACACACACAATTCCAAAACATTCACACTTAGCAATAAAATTAAAACCGTAGGTATAAATTTTGTAAATAATGGATAAACTATATACCAACAGTAATATACCAGTAGGTAAAATCAAATGTTTAAAACAAATGACAACAGACTGTCCCAATCTTATAGTGATGGCAAAAATCCGTAGGTATTAGACTATTATAAACAAGAGTACAAACCTTCGTTGGTATGGATAATTTTCGCTATACTTACAAGTTTTATACATTCACCGAAAGGTAAGGTTTCTTGTACTTTGAATATGATTCAAATATGGTAATTTTATTTAAAATATCATGTAAACACATATTTTACTTTTTTGCAGACATCTTTTAACATGTTAGAAATATATAATATA
>JBBPBR010000004.1:39456627-39479486 GCA_037974775.1 Cicer pinnatifidum
ACTAGTTATATACTATTTTATGATATATTTTGCAATACTTATCATAAATATAAAAGTCTTAAATACAATATATTATAATTGTAGTCATTTTCACTTTATTGAAAAACATATATTTATCATAAAAGTCAAAAATGTATAAGTCTTTGAATATAATATATAGAATTATATTTAATACATTAATTTGAAAACCATTATGTTTACCTTTCTAGCAGTATTAAAAAAACTATTTCAAGTTCAATGTGGGTTACCATTTGATTGTATTTAAAATATTAAAAATATTTAAAGTCTGGTAAAATATTTTACTTTTTAATAGTTATATAATAAAAATATTTTATAACACTACCATATTTATAGTCATGCATCTGTAAAAGTTATTGAATGTTCAAGGTGGGACATCGCCTATATAAATGTACTTGTAGACAACATATTCAAATAAAAAAAAAATGGAAATTCTAAGAAATTCTTCTATGGCTGTGGCATTTTTGTTGGCATTTTTTATCATTTCATCAGGTATAATAACATTGAGTAATTTATCGTTGATTATCTTGTTAATTTTTCACTTTAACCAATTTATAAAAAAGAATCATTTTTTTATATAACAATATTCTAATGTCCATGTAATGTTTGTGTATGTAGATATTCATATGGAATCACATGCTAAAGAAGTAAGTGGTCATTGTCCACCTGGTTATGTTAAGAGATGTAATCTATTTGGGTGTTTATGTACACCCGGAGAACAAACCAAGCAAGTGAGTGATGAGATAAATGAATTATGTCACACAGATGCCGATTGTGAACGTATAAGACCTTGTCCACCTAGTCTTATTGCCGTATGTGCTGCAAACCATTGTACATGTGTACACTAAATTAAGTTATAAACTGTATCAGTTATAAACTGAATAATACAAAATTGTGAAACAATAATCATGTTACGATGAGATTATATATAAATATTCTTAAATAAAATTGTTTATTGCATCATATTTTGTATTCATAATATGAAATTGAGTTTCTTATATAAAACAAAATTTAGAATGCAAAGGCATCGCAAGATAACATAGACAACTCATCATTGTTGGCACTCTAATCTCATCCAATATCATTTTCACTTCTTAATCAAATTAATATAATCCAAAGAAGTGAACAAGGAGTGACTGGGGCAAACCCAAAATGCAAGTGTAACGCCTTAATTTTTATTAGCGAACGTGTTTGTTTTTATTAAAAAAAACAACTTAAACTGTTTGAAACTTTTATTAATGATGTAGACAAGCAAGCAAATGCATATTTTAACAGCCGTGTTATTACGTTAGAAAATATTTCTAACTTTAAATTAATAAATTTATTTATTTTATATGTAATACTCTATTTTAGTAATAGTCGACAAATGCCACTTATTTTCTATCTCCTTCTTATCATTTATCAGTATTAATTGATGTTTCACTTTTCATCCCACTCATTCTAGATATACACTTCCATAAATAATAAGAAAAATTGGTGAAAATTTAAAAAATTTATTTATCTAAAAGATATCATACCACTTGTAAGAGTATTAGTTAAAGTTTTTCAAAACACATCTAATTTCGTCAATATTCTAAAACCTCTTGTCTTTTGGTTAGAACCAGATGTAACTATAATATAAAGACTACAAATCCTAAACATTTGACGTCACATTGAGAGAGCTTCGAGAAGATCTATACACCCTAACACATTTGAAATTTTTTGTCAACACTGTGAGAATTACAAAGCAAACATATAAGAACCCTTTGAGCGTGAAAAACGTGATTCAGTACAATCAACACCAATATCAAATAAAAATGAATAAAGCAAGCTCTAATCAAGAAGCAAAACCATTATTCGTCTTTCTCTCTCTCAAATCTCAATTGTCATCAATACATTCACAAATAAGGATTACTTGGATTTAAAGTGTCAACAAACATTTTTTCAATGAAATGATATAGAACAATGGTATAAATGCAAGGTCAACCATAAAAAATAAAAAAATCTCATTCATGAAATTTAGAAATATATGAGAAGATCAGAATGTTCGCATTAAAGGGTAAAACTTACAAACACTTTTACAAAGTACTAAGTGAAGTGACTATTACTGGTAAAAAGATACTTTCAGCTACCAAATCACTCTAAAGAAATGTGCATAATACTTTCACTTAGTTGTATTGAACTATGAGGAGTCAAATCAAAATATTCTGATGTCTTGAGTTTTAAATAAAATCATTGTTAAGGAAGAGCAACAAATGTCCTATACAGATGACAGGTTTCAACGAATATATTGCCTCTCATATCTACAACTCTAAAATCCTTCTTCCTCTTATATATAAAAGAAACATCATAACCTAAATGACCAAGAGTTTTGTTGTGAATCATATTCTAGTTAATCAAGTGATCATCAATTTAAGAACTTTAAAAAAAAAACACACACACACTTTCAATCTCATTTTAAGATTTGTAGCTAAATATTTGTGAGTGTATTTTTATTTAAAAAATATCTTATCCATCCAAAGGTTTGAATAATTACAATTGTTCTATCTCATCCTACAAGTGTAGTAATAGAGTTTCAATGATTTAAATTATTGTATAGTCTGTTGTGACTTAGACATAGAGAAATAACGTTGAGGTAAGGAGAAAACAACTTGAAAAACATTCTATGAGGCAAAATTGTAAAGTGAAATAGTTGAGATATTCTTTCAAGTATTCTTAGTGCAAAATGTCACAAAGTATGACGATTGGACATAGTCCACTTTGAGTGAATCAAGATACTTCTTGACTGTGGTTCTATCCTTTAACTTCTTACCTTATATTCTTTATATTTATATCACGCATATATAATACATTACTTTTATGCACAAGTAACTCAGAACATTCTGAACTCAATTTACTCAAAACTTTCAACTTGAGAATCATTTTTCTCTCAAAGATGGCTGCTCTACAATTATTGCCACTTTTGTATACCCATTTCATAAATATACTTTACATACTCCAGATCCACAAAAAAAGTCTATAAAATATCCATGATTATAAATCTCTAATACTTCCTACTTTATGATTGATAGAACTTCAGTTTGCATTATGACTATCTATGCCTGATATGTTGAGAGTTGATTGAGATTCGATGATTATATATATATATATATATATATATATATTTTGTTGTGATGAATATTGTGGAATGGCTGATACATACATAGGTGTAAATTTTGATTAATAGTTGGGAATTCACAAAGGTGTTACACAAAAAAAAAAAGGTTTGAATTGTGTTGCCAATTATAAATATTATCTCAATTGCTTAACTAGAAAGATATGATATTTATCAAATTTTTCAACTTATGATTATAAAACAATTTAAGAAAAAAAAAAGTTGAATCATAAAGCAAAAAAATATTAGAGAGTGAAAAGAGAGACAAGAATTTTTATACAAGTTCGCAACATATTGTTGCTACAAAGTGTGACGACTGGACATAGTCCAATTTTGGTGAATCAAGATACTTCTTGGCTGTGGTTCTATCCTTTAACTTTTTAACTTATCTTCTTTATATTTATATCACACATATATACTACATTAATTTTCTGCACTTGTACTTAATAACTGTAAGACCCATAATTTTTAAGCATAATTTATGTATTTTAGAGTATTTTGGTATAGAACTCGGAGGCTTTTTAGCCAAAGTTATTAATATTTTGGGTGTTTAAAGGACCAAAAAGTTATATTGATGCTCGATTAAAATTACTCGTCGATAAATAAATTAAATTAAGTACGGTGAATCCTTTACGAAGAATTAAATTCTGGGCAATTTCGTTAAATTTTGAGATATTTGTTAATTATATTTAATATATATATATATATATATGTATATAATGAATATTTGTTTTGAGAGAAAAATAAAGGAAAGAGAAAGAGAAGAAAAGGAAAGAGAAAGAGAAGAAAAGGAAAGGAAAGAAAAACAAAAGAAAGAAAAAACAGAACTTCTTCTTCTTCCTCTGCCTCGCGAAGGTTTCTTTCTTCTCCCTTCTTCCATTTTAATTTTCATTGCTTCTTCGGCTTGAAGAATCGAAACCTAAGGCTTGGTGGGTAAGAAAGCAAGGATTTCTCAGCTTCATACTTCCTCGTTGATTCGAAAACGAAGAAAAATGGTGTTAGGGATTTTAAAATCGTCAAACAAAAACCTCCCTGTTTCATCTAGATCTAAGCTTCGTTTCACGAAGATAGAGAAGGGAAAGTTGCTCACCACTACGCTACGGTGCTAGGGAACCAACTTTAAAAGCGACGTCGCGAGCGGAGATTTTATCGGATTTACTCGCGGTACCGTAATCGCACGTGAAAGCTAACGTTAAGGTAAAGACTCCTTCCAAACTTTTAGTTTGCATTTAGGGACTTATCTGTGGTTGTGTGGAAGAGAATTTTGTTAGGGTTGAAGTATTGATTTGGGGGAAAATGAATTTAACTCCTTATTGTATGATTTTGAGGAAATGAGATTTGATGTGTTTGAGTGGTATGTTTTGATGATTTGTATCGTCGTATTTGACGTGTTCATAATTAATGCTTATGAAATTTGATATGTGTATGATTGGATTTTGTGGAGAAATGAATTGATGTGTTTTGGTGTGAATTGTGGATTGAATTTTTGAATATGTTTGAGTATGTTTCTGTGTGAAATTTGAAAACCATTAGAGTTAAACGAGTATTAAGAATGGGGAATCTCTTAATGTCTACGTTTACTTAATGTTTTCGTGAAAACCATTAGAGTTAAACGAGTATTAAAAATGGGGAATCTTTTAATATCTCTGTTTACTTAATGTTTGTTGTGAAAATCGTTTAAGCTAAATGAGTATTAAGAATGGGGAATCTCTTAATATCCTTGTTTACTTAATGTTTGTCGTGAAAACCATTAGAGTTAAAAGAGTATTAAAAATGGGGAATCTTTTAATATCTCTTTTTACTTAATGTTTGCAGTAAAAATCATTAGAGTTAAACGAGTATTAGAAATGGGGAATCTTTTAATATCTTTATTTACTTGACGATTGTTGTGAAAATTGTTAGAGTTAAATGAGTATTAAAAATGGGGAATCTTTTAATATCTGCATTTGATTAACGATTGTAGTGGATGGAGTCAGAGTATGCTCATGCATTTTCATTTTTTTTGTAAATTGTGCAGACCCGTGATAGGTGGCACCTTGATAAATAGTACTTTGGCCTGTGATAGGTGATACATTTATGATTTACGTTTTTGTAAATTGTGCAGACCCGTGATAGGTTGCACCTTGGTAAATAGTACTTTGGCCTGTGATAGGCGGTACATTTACGATTTACGTTTCTTTTTAGTAAACCGTGCAGACCCGTGATAGGTGGCACCTCGGTAAATGGTACAAGCCCGTGATAGGTAGTACGTTTATGGTTTACGCTTTTTAGTAAATCGTGCAGACCCGTTATAGGTGGCACCTTGGTAATTGGTACTTCGGTCTGCGATAGGCGGTACAATTATGATTTACGGCCCTTCGAGGAGGGTTTTGGTTTGGAATTCTGAGTCCATGCATTTTGGCATATACGCATTGCATTAGGGTGCTTGGCACACAAGTTGTGTTTGATTCAAGTTTATGATTGAGTGTTTGAACTTTAGATGTCGTGGTAATTGTGTTGAAATTGTTAAGTTTTATGTATTGATATTGTCTATAAGTGTGATTGGTTGTGAGTGTTTGAACTTGAGATTTCGTGGTAATTGTGTTGAAATTGCTAAGTGTTATGTATTGATATTGTGTGTAAGTGTGATTGGTTGTAAAACTATTTCGAAACTCAAGTTGTCACGGTGATTGTGTTGAAATTGCTAAGTGTTATGTTTTGGAGTTGTGTGTGATTGTGATTGAGTTAGTTTATGTAGTTTTAGAAAAACATTCAGGGAAATTGATTCTGTGAAAAGCCATTGATAAAAATCGATTTGCCAATCGATTTGATGTGTTACAGGAGCTTAACTATTCAAGAAATCGATTTGCCAATCGATTTGGCAAGATACAGGGGCTCAGCTATTTAAGAAATCGATTTGCCAAGTTATAGGGGCTCAACTATTCAAGAAATCGATTTGCCAATCGATTTGGCAAGTTACAAGGGCTCAACTATTTAAGAAAATCGATTTCCCAATCGATTTCCCAATCGATTGATTTAAAACCAGAATACAATTTTCACTGAAAATATTTAAGAAATCGATTTCCCAATCGACTTTCTGAGTAAAAACTTTTATTCTGAGTCAGACAATCGCTTGCTCCATTGGTTCATCAATGGATTGGTCAGTTATTTATTACGTGATTGATTAAAACCTTATTTTGATTTCATTTTTTTTTTGGCAAGTATTATATGAACTTTTAGCATATGGAAAACCCTTTTAAGGTGCATGCTAAGTTGAAAGGTTATTTTGTGCATTTAAAAAATTAAATGTTATGTGTTAAGTGTTAATTTTGGTTGGTGACCCTTTACAACTATTGTGGAAATCTGGGCTTTGTCCTTAGATGAGAGTCAGGACAATCCTACCAGTTCGTACCCTGTGGATGGGAATGTAGATGGGAATGCCTGACTGCAGCTATGTTAGGAGGATGTTACGGGGCGCGTGAAGATCACTCATGGAGGGAACAAATGCCTTTCTTTTGGATTGCGTTTATTTTAAATTGGAAGACTGTATCTGTACTAATATTGTCGGTACGACATGTTATTTTCGATGGATTCCATGTACCACTTTTTGATGTGTAAATACTTTGGATTCATATTTCGAAAAACTATTCCGCTGCTTGTAAATTATAATGACTTAAATATTTATCCAAAGGTATTTCCTTATTTATTTCTTTGTTAAATGATTTTGTTTTGAAAAAAAAAATATACACCCTCGCTCAGAAAATCGGGGTGTTACATTGTGGTATCAGAGCTTTAGTTTGGTTTTCTTTGGGGGCTGTGGAGCCTTTGGTTATAGATTGTAGGTCAACCTGTAGGTTGGAAGTTGTTATCTGATCATGCGTCGGTTTAGGTGGTTTGAGTTGTCAAGTCCAAAATAATTGTTATGTGTTGATGTGGTTGGAAGTTAGTTTTGGAATTATTTGAAGTATTGTTAAGACTCTACTTGATGATGGTTTTATAGGAAAACCATGCCACCAAGAAGGAATGATGCTCCGAGAGCCAATGCTAATAGGGATGATCGAATGGCGGAGGCCATGAATAACATGGCTGCTTCTGTTGCTGCACAGACTGCTGCCAAGACTCAACGTGATCTTGAAAAGAGGGAAAGAGAGATTCGTGCTGCAGAGTCAAGAGGATTAGAAGACTTTCGTCGTTAAAATCCTCCCAAGTTTAAGGGGGATGAGAATTCAGAGAAAGCGGATCAATGGATCCAAGAAGTGGAGAAGATCTTCGAAATGATTAACTGTCAGGCAGGAGTGAAGGTCAACTATGCCACTTATATGCTATTAGGGGATGCTGAGTACTGGTGGAGGAGTGCAAGATTTTTGATGTGATCAGCTCACGAGGAGGTGAACTGGGAATCATTCAAAAGGAAGTTTTTAGACAAATACTTCCCGATGAGTACTAGGACTAAACTGGGTGATGATTTTCTGAAACTGCATCAGGGGAACATGACCGTGGGCGAATATGCTGCTAAGTTTGAATCACTATCAAGACATTTCAGGTTTTTCCGTGAAGAGATTGATGAATCATTCATGTGTCATCGTTTCCAAGACGGACTAAAGTATGAGATTCAAGACTCTGTCTTGCCCTTGGGAATTCAACGTTTCCAAGTTCTTGTGGAAAAATGTAGGGAAGTTGATGACATGAAGAATAAGAGGGCTAGCCGAGGAGGGAATTTTAGTGCAGGAGGGCCTAGTCGGGTGAATTATCAGAACAACAAGGGGAAACAAGTTGCTAAACCTTATAACCGACCACAAAATAACAACGGTGGGCAGAATCGCCCAGGGAACTAGAATTTCGGGAGACAATTGGGACAAGTTGTTCGATGTTTCCGATGTGGGGAAGAGGGACATTATGATAACGCTTGTACCCTTAATATTCTCATCTGCTACAATTGTCAGAAGCCAGGACACATGGCAAAGGATTGCACGGCTCCGAAGGTGGAACCAGTTGTGAATGTAACTAGGGCTACTCGTCCTACTGCTAGAGGACGCATTTATTGTGTGAGTGCTGAAGATGGGAATCCATCTGGCAATCTGATTCAAGGTGATTGTGAGATTGCAGGTAACACTCTAACTGCACTTTTTTTATTCGGGGGCAACCCATTCCTTCATTGCTATAGACTGTGTGAATCGTTTGAAGTTATATGTGTTTGCTTTACCTTTTGATTTGGTTGTTTCCGCACCTCCTAGACTTTGACAATAAATTATGCATGTTTACATTGTCAAATAACTATTCATAATAGGGATTTCTTGGTTAATTTGATTTGTTTACCTCTACAATCACTCGAGGTCATTCTCGGTATGGATTGGATGTCTTACCATTATGTGATCTTAGATTGTGCTCGTAAATTGGTTCTTTTCCCCGAACTAGGAGTTGTAAAGTATCTAGCCGCCAACAAGCTCCGAGTGTCGCTAAGAGAAGGAACTCATGAGTTTTTGTCTCTGGCTAATGTGGAGGCAAAGATAAATGTGGACATAGAAGATGTGATGCTCGTCAATGAGTACCGGGACGTATTTCCAACGGAAATCCCAGGACTGCCACCGGTAAGAGAAGTGGAATTTTTCATTGATTTGCACCCAGGAATTGGACCTATTTCAATTGCACCATATTGAATGTTGCCATTGGAATTAAATAAGCTCAAAAGCCAAATTGAAGATTTGTTGGAGAAGAAATTTATTAGACCAAGTGTATCGCCATGGGGAGCCCCAGTTTTGCTAGTTAAGAAGAAGGACTGAAGGTCGCGCTTATGTGTGGATTATAGACAGCTTAATAAAGCAACTATTAAGAATCGTTATCCTTTGCCACACATCAATGATTTAATGGATCAATTGAGAGGTGCCGCGATATTTTCGAAGATTGACTTGAAGTCGGGGTACCATCAGATTCGAGTAAGGGAAGGAGATATTCAAAAAACTGCTTTAAGAACCTGTTACGGACATTATGAATATCTTGTTATGCCGTTTGGAGTTACCAATGCACCAGCAATTTTCGTGGACTACATGAACAGAATCTTTAATCCATTCCTTGATATATTTGTTGTGGTGTTCATTGATGATATATTAATTTATTCAAGAACTGAAGAAGAGCATGGAGAACATTTACATAAAGTTCTTGAGATTTTACGCGAGAAGCGATTATATGCCAATCTGTCGAAGTGTGAGTTTTTGCTAGAGAAAGTGAATTTCTTAGGACATGTGATAACCAAGGAAGGAATCGTTGTAGATCCGACTAAGATTGAGGCGGTTCTTGCTTGGAAACAGCCTCAAACTGTCACTGACATACAAAGTTTTGTAGGACTGGCAGGGTACTACAGGAGGTTTATTGAAGGTTTTGCTAAGATTGTGACTCCATTGACACAACTTACCAGAAAAGACCAACCGTTCGCATGGACGGAGAAGTGTGAGGAAAATTTTCAGTTACTAAAGAGAAAATTGACGACCTCACCAATATTGGTATTACCGCAATCAGATGAACTTTATGAAGTTTATTGTGATGCATCTCACCAAGGTTTGGGATGTGTTCTGATGCAACACAAGAAAGTTGTAGCTTATGCCTCAAGGCAATTGAAGATTCATGAGAGAAACTATCCTACTCATGATTTGGAGCTTGCTGCTGTTGTTTTTGCATTGAAGATCTGGAGGCACTATTTATATGGGTGCACGTTCACAGTGTTCAGTGACCATAAAAGTTTGAAATATTTGTTTGATCAGAAGGAATTGAACATGCGCTAGAGACGATGGATGGAGACTCTCAAGGATTTTGATTGCACACTGCAGTACCACCCTGGGAAGGCCAAAGTAGTGGCTGATGCATTAAGTAGAAGAAGTGTATCAGTGTCTTCCACAATTATGGCTAGACAACAAGAGTTGTGGGAAGCTTTTAGAGACCTACACTTGAACGTAGAGTTTGCCCCGAGAATTTTGAAATTCAGAATGATTAAGATTTCGAGTGGACTGCTTGAAGACATTGCAAATTCTCAAGATGATGTCTTAATTCAAGAGAAGAGGAATCTAATAGTGCAAGGGAAGACAACAGAGTTCAAGATTGGATCAGATAATATTTTGCGATGTAATGGTAGGATTTGTGTACCATAAATTACAGATATGAGGAAAACACTTTTAGAAGAGGCTCATAAGAGTAAGTTGAGTATTCATCCTGGACCAACAAAGATGTATTAGGATTTGAGACAGAATTATTGGTGGCCAGGAATGAAGAAACATGTAGCGGAGTATGTATTAACTTGTCTAACTTGTCAGAAAGCGAAGGTGGAACATCAGCGACCTGCTGGGATGTTGCAACCTTTAGATATACATAAATTGAAGTGGGATAGCATTTCCATTGATTTTATAACTGGATTGCCTAAAACAAGGAGAAAGAATGATTCTATATGGGTGATAGTAGATCGACTGACTAAATCCGCACACTTTATGCCAGTAAAGACCACCTATAAGGTAGATAAGCTAACAGAGATCTACATTGCTGAGATTGTGAGATTACACGGAGTACCATCGAGTATTGTATCAGACCATGATCTGAAGTTCACATCACATTTTTGGGGAGCATTGAACGAAGCGTTGGGGACGAAACTATGATTGACTTCAGCTTACCATCCACAAACGGACAGACAGACTGAAAGGACGAATCAGTCCCTGGAAGATCTGTTGAGAGCATGTGTATTAGATGATAGAGGAAGTTGGGATGATGTACTTCCATTGATTGAGTTCACCTACAACAATAGTTTCCACGAAAGTATTGGAATGGCACCATATGAGGCTTTATATGGGCGCAAGTGTCAAATGCCCTTATGTTGGTATAAGGACGGTGAAAATATGATTGTCGGACTGGAGATGGTGCAACAGACTACAGCTAAGGTAAAAAGATCAAGGAGAAAATGAAGACTTCACAAGATCGTCAGAAAAGTTACGCGGACAGGCGTCTCAGACTTTTAGAATTCGAACAAGGTGACCATGTATTTCTATGAGTCACACCTACTACTGGAGTTGGTAGAGCATTGAAATCGAAGAAGTTGACTCCGAAATTCATTGGACCATATCAGATTTCTGCACAAATAGGGCCTGTTGCTTATCGGATTGCATTGCCTCCGATACTGTCCAATATTCATGACGTGTTTCATGTGTCACAGTTGAGGAAATATCTTGCAGGTCCATCTCATGTGATCGAACCAGACACAATCCAGCTAAAGGATAACTTGTCATTCGAAGTACCAACTGTGAGAATTGATGGCAGGAAGATTAAGCGATTGAGGACCAAGGATGTTTCGTTGGTCAAGGTGATTTGGAACCCAATTACTGGAGATGCGACTTGGGAACTGGAGAGCAAGATGAGAGAACAACACCCAGAGTTATTTATCGACGCGTAGTTTCGAGGACGAAACTAATTTTAGGGGGGTAGTAATGTAAGACCCATAATTTTTAAGCATACTTTATGTATTTTAGTGTATTTTGGTATTGAACTCGGAGGCTTTTTACACAAAGTTATTAATATTTTGGGAGTTTAAAGGACCAAAAAGTTATATTGATGCTTGATTAAAATTACTCGTCGATAAATAAATTAAATTAAGTACGGTGAATCCTTTACGAAGAATTAAATAAATTACTCGTCGATGAATAGTTGGGAATTCTAGAAGGTGTTGGAAAACACAAAAAAAAAAAAAACGGTTTGAATTGTGTTACCAATTATAAATATTATCTCCATTGCTTAACTAGAAATATATGATATTTATCAAATTATTCAACTTATGATTATAAAAAAATTTAAGAAAAAAAAAGTTGAATCATTAAGAACACAAATATTAGAGAGTGAAAAGGGACATAAGAATTTTTATACTAGTTTGCAACATATTGATGCTACATGTAGCCCTCCTCTATCATAGAGATTCTTCCTCACAACAGTGGAGGACATAATCCACTATTTAACAAATGACATACAAGTATTATTTATTCTGCATTGTGGTTTTTTTTTTTTTTACAAATCTTAAAGTTGTATTGATATTATAATTTCATTTTTGTTAAGCTTCATTCTATAGGAT
Source organism: Cicer pinnatifidum (assembly GCA_037974775.1). Lineage (NCBI taxonomy): Eukaryota > Viridiplantae > Streptophyta > Magnoliopsida > Fabales > Fabaceae > Cicer > Cicer pinnatifidum. Next base: position 39,468,852 of record JBBPBR010000004.1, read on the forward strand.
ATTATTATTTTTTTATTATATTTAGAGAAATGGAATAAAAGTGGAAAACGCGTCATAGAATTAATTCAAAGTTTCGGGAAGTTTAAAAAACCTTTTTTTGGATTTTTCCATCACCAAAGTAGAACATCAAAAATATACAATTTTTTGTCCTTGTGCTAAGTGTAGAAAATGTTATTGGAAAAGAAGTTTGTGGTCATCTTATAGTTTCTTAATTTATACACGGTTAGAATGTTTGGGTAAATCATCGAGAGGAAATAACATTGTCTATGGAAATAGAAGATCGTGGGAAGGATAAAGAGGTCTCACATGACGACATTGGCTTACTTTAAAACATATATATTTATGCATGTGAAAGAAGTAGAGGGAGGCAAAAAATGCCCTAATGAGGATGATAAGAAGTTTTATAATTTGAATAACTAGGGAAAGCGAGAGTTGTATCCATGATGCTAAAATTTCACTAATCACATATAATTCGACATTACTTGTTAGATTATCTTTACAGATAGCAATGCATCGTTCAATGCTCTTTTGGAGTTATTGAAAGAAGCAATGCATAAATTGAATAATACAAAAGCCATGATAAAAAATTTAGGCGTTGATTTTAAATAGATTCATGTATATCCAAATGTTTGTATGTCGTATTGGAAAGAGCATGAAACTAAAAATACATGCAAAACTTGTAAAGCTTCACGATGGAATGAATTACTCAAATAGGTTTAGATTTTGAGGATACAAAGTATGATCATAAAGTTCCTAAAAACATTTTGATGCACTTTCCACTTATTCCAAAACTTAAAAGACTATTTATTTCTTCAAAAACAACTGAGTCAATGAGATGGCACGAAAAAGGCTACTTAAAGAACGGTAGATGAAGGCATCTTGTTGATGGCCAAGCATGGAAGGACATTGACATGCTTCATTCTGATTTTTCTTGTGAGCATCGTAATGTAAGGCATGGCTTATCAAGTGATGGATTCAATGTATTTAGAACTATGAGCTTATGAAACATTACATGGCCTGTCATGATATTGGAATACAATTATCAGCCTTTGTTGTGCATGAATTATGAATATACAATGTTGTCATTATTCTTTATTGGAGCACATTCTTTAGGAAATCATATAGATGTGTGTATAAGTTTGGTTACATAAAGAAACATTAGAAAATATTAATTAGTTTTGAGTATTTTGATATGATTGATTATTCATAGATTGAACATCTAGAAAACAGAGAGAAATTAGTACGTAGTAATTAACATAAAAGTTTATGTCTTATATGTGGAGACCTTGTTTGTATCACATAAACCAAATAACTTTGCTTGTTATTTGGTAGTTTTCTTTCAGATACTAGTTGCTATATTAATAGTTCTTATTTAAATTAATTGAGAAAATTATTATTCATTTATTTTTCTACGATTTAAATGACAGTTCGGGTTACGATTATGAAATTTGAATAGTTATAATTTTGAAGTTTTTTTTTTCAAACAACAAGTTTCATGTTGAAATAAGATTATGTAATCTAAATAACAAAATCTTAATTTCTTTGTGTTAAAAAACTAATTTTGTTGTTGTGATGAAAAATTATAATTCATTCTTTTAATATTCATAACTATAATGGTATATTTTCTCTTTACTTCTAATAATATGATATTTTTTTAGGTGGGACTCGAAGATAATCACTAAGATAAATGAAGCTAGCGGAATGCATAGAAGACTTGACTGTTTTTTAGGAATGCATAGCTTGGTTGTTGCTTTTTTGGAATAAAAAGTTGGTGGTTGTAACACTTTATTTGTTGGAAATTTTCCTTCTTCATTTTCCTTCTTCATATTTTATTGTTATGACACATTTGGTAATTCATTTGGTATATAATTTGACTCCCTAAACTTTAAAATAATATATATAATATTTTTTTTCATATTTCTATAAATATTTACAACGGATAATTTAAAACTATTTAAGAGAAAAAAAAATAATCTTCTGTGAGTTATTTAGGATATCACATTATTGAAAATACAAGTGGAACACTTTAAACTTTTTTCGTCTTATAAAATAGTACAATCTCAATGTACTCGATGTAACTATAATTTCTTATTCGATGTAACAATATTTTCTTAATTTAATTTCAAAAACTTATATTCATACAAGAAAATGCAAGGCAGAGCTTCGTAGTCTTCATTTCATTTTTAATTAAGGAAAATCTTATTTATATCCATTTCCCTCTATTTTAATTAAGGAAAATAGAGGGTGAGATAATAATCTGGTGAGCTTTTAAAAAGTGGAGGGGCAGTTTGAAAAAAATATCTCAAAAACAATGAAAACATAACATTATAATGAAATTTTTTATTAGCTATAGGCCAAATATTTAAAATATGTTCTTTTCTTTAAGTATAAAAATGTATTATCTTTCTTTTATTGATTTAGAAAAGCCTTCTAGTTTTCATTTTTGTGTTTTTATTGAAAGAAATATTAATTATATCCATTTCCTTTATAAGGAATAGGTTTCTGGTCTTCATTTCATTTTTAATTAAGGAAAATCATATTGATATCCATTTCCTTTATAAGAAAAAGCTCCTCGAATTTCAAGTGTAAGAAAGAAAAAACCAATTCAACCACAATAATAGCCTAAATTATTATGCAGAAGTGCAAAATAGGGGTGTAAATAGTTGTTTGATCAAAAATTCATTTTCTAGTAACTATAAAAGTCTTTAATGAACAAATATTTTATTTTACTCATCTCCATTATAAATTTTTCACCAAAATACTAAAATGAAATATCTAAAAGAATCATCAGATCATAGCAAACACACATATAGAAAAAATTAATCCTAATATTTTAGTTAATTAAATAGTATACTATCAAATTTGGGGTGTTACACATGAAGTCCAACTTGACGGACCGATACAATATCAATGGATGTATTTGATTAATAGGTATGACTAGTTTAACGGGCTTTTTAGGATGTTGAGAGCATAGAACGATAAATTAAATTACCTTCCAGGTTTTCTTATTCGTAAGTCCTTTGTACATAACAAAGTTCATTTAGAAGGATCAAGTGTAGAAGGTTTTTTGGCTATTGAAAGTTTCACATTTTGCTTGCAATATCTATATAGGTGGAAACTAGGTCCAATAAACCTAACAGGAATGGCGATGAAATAAATTCTACGTCAATCGGTAGTGTGACCTTTTTACAACCTATTAGAATACCTTATCATTGAAGATTATTATCTCGAATAAATCCTTACAACTGGAAAATATTTAATAATTAAAGATTTTCAAGTTGTTAGGATTTATTTTGAGATTTCATAATATTACTTCTTTCTAACAATTCATTATTTATTAGAGTACCGTATTCTCTTATATAATTTTGAAAAAATTTCGGTTATTATCTCAATTTTTATAGCCACATAATTAGTGTTACACCTTAAATTTAATAATAAACTATTTTATTAATTAAATAGGATTTTATATAATTAATTTGATGTTAACATTATTTTAGAATATATGTTGATAAATTTTGTGAGTAAATTTTGTAAGTGTATATGTGAGTTTGTAATTAATATAATATTTTCTTTTATGTTTGACTAATGTTAAGAGTGTACATATTTATATTCTAATCATTTTTAAGTATCTCTTATTTTAATTATTTCTGAATATATCTTATTTTAATTATTTTTTCTATAAATAATTATCTTGAGATCGTACTAATATTGTGTTTGATTTTCTTTGTTTTTATATAATTATTTTGGAATTGTGATTATATATATATATATATATATATTTATTATGATTTAGTAATTAACATAAAATATTATTGTTATATTTATTTATTTTATAATTTTGACTATTTTCTTATATGATGATATTATTTTATTATGAATATTTTGAGAAATAAGTATAATTGTAGAGATTATTTTGAATCTGAAAGTTTCAGTCAGTAGTAATATGTTTTTTTATATATTGATTATTTTAATTACTCTAATTTATAAAATATTAGTAATGTTTGAAAAACTAAATGGTGTTTGGAGGAATATTAAAAAGGAGATTAAACAATTATTAATTTTATTTTAACAAAATAAATGTAATAATAGTAAAACATAAATAAAGAGGCCAATGGGTTTGACTCAATGAACCCTGATTGTTAATAAAATAAACCAAAGAAAAGAGAAGGGAGTTGAACGGACAACCGTAGAACCAAAGAGTAAACACAACAACAACCTATTGTTTGACACCGGTAATCAATAACTGTTCCGTAAAAGTTTTTCCATTTTCATCCAAATTTGAGTATGTTATTCCATTCATTTAACTCATCAATTAAACATAATTTTCCAGATATTTAACAATCCCAATTTCTCTCTAAAATATCCAACTTCTTCGTTTGTAGAATTTGTTATTTTGCACCGTTCTCCTTCACTGTAAGTCCGATTTGAGTGAAAACAACACCAAAACGACCGTGTGAAACGTGGCTATATTATCCACTGATTGAGTTTCTGATTTATGGTAATTTTCCTTGACCAAATTTTCGAATTTAGTTTTTAGAGTATCTTCTCATAATTTATTTTTAACTTTTATCCATAAATTGTCGAGTTAGATCGATTGAAGGACAAAGAGTCAATGAACAAAGGTTTGTTGCTCGTAGAATTGTATTCGTGTGAGAAAGCGTCAAAATAAGGTAAGGGATGAGAGAGCTTTTGAATTTATGAGTATAATATAATTTGAGATGAACGGGAAAACCGTTTTTCCCAACAATTCATTTGAGGCTCTCTACGTACGACAGTAGCCCTTTTAGTGATAAATTGATTAATGTAAAATTATGGTAATTGTGAGATTAAAATATGGAATAGAAATATTTATAACGTGTTGATTGATTTAACTTCGTTAAATGTGTGGTATTTGATATTATTGTGATGTTTGATTTATTTTTATTAAATGTGAGATATTTGATATTAGTGTGATATTGGATGTCGAATGGATTTTATGTATATGTTTGATTAGACATGTTTATGTGATGTGATAATAAAAAGTGAATTCATTTTGATTAGTTTATGTGATTATGATGATGTATAATTAATAATAATGATGTTATAAATTTGTGATAAGCCTATGTGATGATGTATGGTTGATGATAGTGATGCTATAAATTTTTGATGAGTTTATATGATGATATGATGAGATATGATTAATGATAGTGATGATGTGAATTTGTGATGAGAATATTAAAGTAACCCCATAGTTGGTGAAATAATTTTGATTCAAATTTGTGTTTCAGATTACGGTCTTAATGGAGTATCATAGGCCAACGAGGGGAGAAAATAAATATTAAGAATTTGCGAAGTGAAGATTATTTTGTTATCATATAGGTAGGGCCTGACAAGCCTAGTGATTACGGGGAAGTACAACTGAATGAGTCTGATCGTGGCGGCCTGCTGTTGAGCCGTACGGCAAGATTGTTAGACCATGGAGGTATTCAAGTGGGGAATTTCTAGGTGACTTGGAGGTAGCACTCCAAATGTCGGGAGCTACCATGCAACACACGTTTTACCTCGACTTTCACGTATATGTGTCTCGGGTTGAGTTGAGGGGATCTTTGAGGATAGGGCCAATTTGAATTGTTCGTCCACCGGGATGGTGGCATAGTATCAAGCATTCTAACCAAGTACTTCAGAGTTAGAATGGTACCACATTGTGAAGTAGAGTCTAAGCTCATGCATAGCATTGCATTGCATTTTATTGTAATTGTTTTGTCGTTATTAATATGTATCGTGTGTTGTGATAATTTCTCTTAGACAATTTGATGTTACAGTGAAATCTATTGATTTTCCTTGAGTGATTTTGACATTTGAATGTGATATTTTCTTGATCGAATATTTGTGTAACGATACGGTGCTATTATAATTGTTTGCGTGTTCTTCTTACTTGTATTATATTGTCATCATGATTTCAAAACTCACCTCCTTTGTTGTTTGTGGTTGACTGGCTGGGCCCTGCTGCGACGCCCTAAATCCAAAAATAATATATATAATAATTTATATCATATTCCTATAAAATTTGCAGCGGATAAATAAAAACTTTATATTTAATTTAGGATATCACGTTTCTGAAAAATAAAAATAAAAACACTTTAAATTTATTTTATCCATTAAAATAGTGCAATCTCGATAAGCTTGATTTAAGTATAATTACTTGATTTAATTCTAAAAACTTACTAGTACTTTTAAGGTTTTCATACAAAAATTCGATTCAAATTATATAAGTAAAATACAAATTAAAACCCTTATTCCTCGTATCACCTATCAGAGCGAGGTTCCTCCCAAACTTGAACTTCAAGACTCATTAACCTATAATAACTGCGATTTCGCAAACGCAGGGCCCAGCTAGTCAAACACAAACAACGAAGGAGGTGAGTTTCGAAATCATGATCACATTATAATACAAGTAAGAAGAACACGCAAACAATCATAATAGCACTGTATCATTACACCAATATTCGATCAAGAAAATATCACATTCAAATGTCAAAATCACTCAAGGAAAATCAATAGATTTCACTGTAACATCAAATTGTCTAAGAGAAATTATCACAACACACGATACATATTATTAACAACAAAACAATTACAATAAAATGCAATGCTATGCATGAGCTTATACCCTATTTCACAATGTGGTACCATTCTAACTTTGAAGTACTTGGTTAGAAGGCTTGATACTATGCCACCATCCCGATGGACAAACAATTCATATTGGCCCTATCCTCAAAGACCCCCTCAACTCAACCCGAGACACATATACGTGAAAGTCGAGGTAAACGTGTGTTGTGTGGTAGCTCCCGACATTTGGAGTGCTACCTCCAAGTCACCTAGGAATTCCCCACCCGAATACCTCCAAGGTCTAACTATCTTGCTTTAAGGCTCGACAGCAGACCGCCACGATCAGGCTCATTCATTTGTACTTCCCCAGAATCACTAGGCTTGCCAGGCCCTACCTATATGATGACAAAATAATCTCCACTTCACAAATGCACAATATTTATTTTCTCCCCTCGTTGGTATATGATACTCCATTAAAACTGTCATCTCAAACACAAATTGAAATCACCATTATTTCATCAACTATGAGGTTAATTCAATATTCTCATCACGGTTTAGAACATCACTATCATCATCATCACATAAACTCATCACAAATTTATAGCATCACAATTATTAATCATACATCATCATCATTACATAAAATTATCACAACACATCCATATTTTGTTATCACATCACATAAACTCTTCTAATAACATATATATATATATATATATATATATATATATATATATATATATATATATATATATATATATATATAAATTTAACTCGACACTCAATATCACAATAACATCAATATCACACATTCAAATAAATTAAATCAATCAACACCCTACAAATATTTCTATTCTATCTTTTAATCTCACAATTTCCATATTTGCATATTAATTTATTTATCCCTCAAAGGGCTACTGCCATACGTAGCGAGCCCCAGATGAATTATTGGGAAATAAGGTTTTCCTGTTCATCTCACAATATATTATACTCATGAATTCAAACGCTCTCTCATCCCTTACCTTACTTTGACGCTTTCACACATGAATATGATTCCACGAGAAAACAGCCTTTGCCCTTTGGCTTTTATTCCTTCAATCGATCTAACTCGACAATTTATGGGTGAACGTTAAATTAAATTATGAGAAGACACTCTAAAAACTTAATTTCGAAATACGGTCAAGGAATAATTAGTGGATAATATAGCCACTTTTCATACGATCATTTTGGCGTTGGTTTCACTCAAATCGGACTTACAATGAAGGAGAACAATGCAAAATAACGAATTCTACAAACGAAGAAGTCGAGTATTTCAGAGAGAAATTGGGGTTGTTAAAAATTTGGAAAATTATATTTAATTGACGAGTTAAATGAATAAAATAACATACTCAAATTTGGATGAAAATGGAGAAACTTTTACGGAACACTTATCGAACACCGGTGTCAAACGATAGGTTGTTGTTGTGTTTATTGTTTGGTTCTATGGCTGCCCGTCCAACTCCCTTCCCTTTTCTTTGTTTTGTTTTATTTTAGTAAAAATCAGGGTTCACAAGGTTTCTTTATTTATGTTTTTGTTTTTTACTATTATTATTTTCATTTTGTTGAAATAAAATTAATAATTATTTAATCTCCTTTTTAATATTCCTCCAAACACCATTTAGTTTTCCAAACGTTACTAATACTTTATAAATTAGAGTAATTAAAATAATTAATATATAAAAAAAATATATTACTAATGAATGGAAGTTTCCCATTCAAAATAATCCCTACAGTTATACTTATTTCTCAAAATATTCATATTATAATAATACCATCATAATAGAAAATAGTCAAAATTATAAAATAAATAGATATAACAACAATATTTTATGTTAATTACTAAATCATAATATATATATATATATATAATAAAAATTCCAAAATAAGTATATAAAAAAAAAATCAACACAATATTACTACGATCTCAAGATAATTATTTATAAAATAAATAATTAAAATAAGATATATTTAAAAATAATTAAAATAAGAGATACTTAAAAATGATTAAAATATAAATATGTACACACTACACATTTGTCAAATATATAAGAAAATATCATATTAATTACCAACTCACATATACACTTAAAATCATATAAAATCTTGTTCTTTAAAATATTACACTAAAATACTATTATTTTTAGAAAAATATATAAAATAATAAAATAAAATATTTATTATTTATATTGCTCATTAAATATAATATCTATCAAACCAACACATCATAGAAAGCATCCATATAACAAAATTTACTCACAAAATTTATCAACATATATTCTAAAATAATTTTAACATCAAATTAATTATTTAAAATCTTATTTAATTAATAAAATAGTTTCTTATCAAATTTAGGGTGTTACAATTCTCCCCTTGTAAAAGAATTTCGTCCTCGAAATTTGCGATAAGTGAACTAATATCTAACTTACCACCCTCAAGATTCAAACTTAATCTATAAATATATTTAAGACATTCAATCTCCAATTAAGCACAACATGTAGAAAATCAACTAAACATAGCATGAAAGACTAACATGACAAAATAAATCAATTAAACACACAACATTTATCGTTCAATTATGAAATAAAATACTTATCACATTTACTATTCATTTATGAAATAAAATACCATAGATTTTGTCAATAAAATAATGTAGTTAATTTAGTTTGGTTAAATGAAACACATTTCAAGTATGTTGTCAATTTCAACACTTTCTTTTAAACAAAATATTAGTAGTTTTACTCCTTAAAATAAAGTCTAAATCATATCATGAAACATTTAACAAATTTAACTTAGGTCTGACAAAGAGAGTAAATTTTAAAATATAAAACACATCTAACAACTTTATAATACTATAATAGAATTACAATCAATTACTCTATAAAAACATATTACATATATATACAAGGAAAAAAAATAATGATGGAGATACTATTTCCCAATAACTTATATTTAATAGTTAAATTCATTCAATTGATATAAGCAGTGAACATGTTTTTCAATTATTTAAAAATTAAATTAAAAGGTACTTTTAACAAAATAATGAGTCATCATTGTCTCTTTAATTGACGATGAGTCATCGGGGTAGCTAGTCCCTCCTACTCATGTTGTCAACTACTTAAGTAACTATAACTGCAGTCATTCAAATTCATTCAAATATGGATAATTAAAAGTATCTTTAACGTGGTTCAGGAGTGCGAAGGCGGCGCCACAACTCTTATTCCTTACTTCAAGTTAAAAATTCAATTAATTACACCTTCACATAAATTTATTTGTAATTTACTATTAGTTACAACAACAAAAGAAAGGTCACTAACATCAATATATAACCAATAATTTAGACGCTCTCGACTACTCTAACTCTATACACCAATTCCCAACAATTAGAACACTTGAAACACAAACAATTTAATATTTACATAATCATATACACACTCAAATAATTAATCCAAAAATTAGCACCAAGATTTTACGTTCATCTCATAACTCAAACGATGATTCTAAAAATGAAACTTATTCTCATAGAGGTATAACTACTCCAAATTGATCACGATTAAATTTTCTTTTGAATTAACCATCACATAAAAGTTACAACAAATGGAAGCGTATATAGATTTTCCAAGTAGAAGATAAGATAAATAATTATTTAATAGAAGATACAACACATTACCAAACCAAATTGAACCAGGTAGTGCAAAAAACGGTTACACATCATTCTAAAAATTGATTTCTTGACTTAAATTATTATTAATAAAAATATCACTAACCATTTAGCACCCAAAAAACAAAAATCATTGAGAATTCCAATTTTTCCCTTAAATTATTTTTCAATAATTCAAGCCTAAATAAAACAACTAAGATAAATCACGTTTCTAAATACAATACAAATAAAATAAATCACAGATATTTTTAAAATCTATAAGATTTCTAAAAATTCATTCGTACTTTAATCATCAAAAACACATTTCTAGATAGTTAACCACTGTAAAAATTATTATTTTCAACTTATAT
>JBBPBR010000004.1:39479763-39507689 GCA_037974775.1 Cicer pinnatifidum
TATATATAGGAAATTTTACAATTAATTAACACTTCTAAAATAGTTCCAATTTATTTTCTTATTTTATCAAACTTAAGAAAAAATGCATATTTATATACATTAAGATAGTGCACATGACACAAAACATAAGACATATGATAATGATAATGAATTACACTAATTCATAAATCTACAACATAGTAGCCTCCTCTCATAGTAACTACTCAACATGCTTATAGATACATTAATCAGTTTCTATTAAGCCAAAAATTGGTCCAAAACATAACACATCATCAATTTTAAATATTTTGGAGTTTTGTTCTAATCTTAAAAATTGAGTCTCAAATAAAAATTGCAATTTTATAATTAATAAAAAAATTTGATAAAATAAATTTTAGTTTCTATACGCATACCAATTTACATGATGCACTCTACACATATCAATCTACATGATGCACTCTACACATACCAATCTAATGCATACCATTTTGTTATGTTAATTCATATGACAAAAAAAAAAATCTACTTGTAAAATACATCAAGTATAGAATCCAAAATTTAGATAATTTTTCAAAAAGAACTTCACTATTGAGAAGATTTTTAAAAACTTTGTTTTTATTCCCTTCTTTTTCCTTCTCTTTCTCAATTAGTAGACATTTTATCATTAGTACTATGGTAAATCCCTGAAGAGTTCTTAAACTCTAAAACTCTAACATCGAGTCAAACTCTAATGAGTTCGTAATATCATAATCAGAAAATCAATCATTTCAAATAAATATCCCAATACCCTCACGATTCAATATTCCCACCACCCCCCTAAACCAAGATAACAACAACTCTTTTCAATTTTTTTTAAAACAAGACATAGTAAAACATACTATAAATTTTAAATTGTTTTAAACATTAAATAAAATCAGTAGCATATAATTATTGTTATTTTATAAATCAACAAAAATTCAACTCAATTTAATTTCTTTAAAATAATCAAGAGTAATTTAAACAAAAGTTGTTTTCATCATACAAAATAAGTAAACTTTAACTCCATCTAAATGTCATTTTAAACAAATTCTAAGTACTACCAACCTCTAATATTCAAGAATTACTATTGCTAATAATATGAATTTCATACTATCTGAATCATGACGAACATTCTAAATTGTTTTCAAAACCAATATCAAAACTCTACTCATCTAACTACAACCATCAACACTTTCAAGTGATTTAAAGTTAACATTCACAATTAAAATCGATTTTTTTTTAACACAAGGCAACATAAAATAAAAGTAAGAAATTTTTAGTCAAAATTAAAACTTTAAACGTAAGAGACATATTTCCTATCTAACTCAAAGTTTAGAACGAAACATCTTTTTTTCTCTAAATTGAGTTTCAACAGAATAATAATAATTTGTACCTAATAAAAGTCAATACTTAAAGTTTTAAACATATAATCCATACGGAAATCAATACTTCAGTCAATTAGTTATTAGATAAAACACTTTAAACAAATACATATCAAAACTAAATATTTTAAATTGATTAAGGGTGAAAGTCGAACTTTAAAACAACTAACTAGTGAGGTATGACATTTGATAACTAAGATTACCTGAATGAGAATAATAACTTGAAACATACAGCTGGTCGATCAAAATTATTACTTCCATTTATTCATATAAAACAAGAGTGCAAAAATCATAGTTCAATAGACAAGCAATAAGAAACAAGCAACTAACTTAATCTTGTCAACAATTAAAATTAACTCAAATCTTAACAAGTAATTTCATGGTTTATTTACTCACTTAGGTAAGAATTTAGGATCCATAACACAATCAGAGTAAGCAAATAATATACAGTTAATTAGTAATCTCGAAAATATGTATAATAATAAAAAAGCATATAACCCTTAACACAATTATATAACGGGAAAACATTATAGTGAAAATAATTATTACACAAGAAAACACAATTGACACGACTGACATTTGTAATACAAAATCGACATTCGACCCACTCAGCCTGATCGAACAGACCTGCTCTAATACCACTAATGCGACACCCTACATCCAAAAATAATATAGATAATAATTTATATCATATTCCTATAAAATTTGTAGCGGATAAATAAAAAATTTATATTAAATTTAGGATATCACGTTTCTGAAAAATAAAAACACTTTAAATTTATTTTATCCATTAAAATAGTGCAATCTCGATAAGCTTGATTTAAGTATAATTACTTGATTTAATTCTAAAAACTTACTAGTACTTCTAATGTTTTCATACAAAAATTTGATTCAAATTAAATAAGTAAAATACAAATTAAAACCATTATTCCCAATATCACCTATCAGAGCGAGGTTCCTCCCAAACTTGAACTTTAAGAATCATTAACCTGTAATAACTGCGATTTTGCAAACGCAGGGCCCAGCCAGTCAAACACAAACAACGAAGGAGCTGAGTTTCGAAATCATGATGACAGTATAATACAAGTAAGAAGAACACGCAAACAATCATAATAGGACCGTATCATTACACAAATATTCGATCAAGAAAATATCACATTCAAATGTCAAAATCACTCAAGGAAAATCAATAGATTTCAATGTAACATCAAATTGTCTAAGAGAAATTATCACAACACACGATACATATTAATAACAACAAAACAATTACAATAAAATGCAATGCTATGCATGAGCTTATACACTACTTCACAATGTGGTACCATTCTAACTTTGAAGTACTTGGTTAGGAGGCTTGATACTATGCCACAATCCTAGTGGACGGATAATTCAAATTGGCCTTGTCCCCAAAGATCCCCTCAACTCAACCCGAGACACATATACGTGATAGTCGAGGTAAACGTGTGTTGCGTGGTAGATCCCGACATTTGGAGTGCTACCTAAAAGTCACCTAGGAATTCCCCACCCGAATACCTCCAAGGTCTAACAATCTTGCCTTCAGGCTCGACATTAGACCGCCACGATCAGACTCATTCAGTTATACTTCCCCAGAATCACTAGGCTTATCAGGCCCTACCTATATGATGACAAAATAATCTCCACTTCACAAATCCATAATATTTATTTTCTCCCCTCGTTGGTATATGATACTCCATTAAAACTTTCATCTCAAACACAAAATGAAATCACCAATATTTCATCAACTATGAGGTTAATTCAATATTCTCATCACAGTTTACGACATCACTATCATCATCATCACATAAACTCATCACAAATTTATGATGGTACCAGTAACCTCTGTTAAATGAAAAGTATGCGGAAGAATGCCTATTCTTAGAGATATGCGCAGCAGTTTAACAAAATGTAAATCTATTAAACACAGCATCAATCAAGGTCCCAAATATACAATTTTAATGAATGCACAAAGTATATGGATCACAGAATATATGGAGAAATGCATCAGATACAATCTTTCAAGATATTGATTTTTCATGCAATTGTGTTAAGATAATCAAACATATAAATGCACTTAACACAAAAACTTTATCATGCATTCAATCAATATCATAAACGTACTAATTGCAGAAATTTAAACGAGATAAGGGAAAGAAAAGTGTACGCGGAGATTTATACTGGTTCAGCCGTCCCTCGACGACTTACATCCAGTCCCAAGATCCAAAAGGATCTTAGCCTTTCTTATATAACTTCTTAGAATCAATTTACAGATTTTACACAGTGCCTCGCACCAATCTTAAACTATTCTACTTGTTCTATCTTTCCCTCCCTGAATTCCCAAGTTTAAGTCCCATAAACTTTGCCAAGAATTCAGTCAAGCGTCTTCTTGTTGACTACCTTCAACCTCGAAGAACACCACCAGCAACAACTGGATTTTCTCAAAGTAATTTGATTACAGAAAATGGTTTACAGAAATTGAAACATATCAATATTACAAAGTTCTTGATCTTTCTTCTTCTCAAAGCAATCATTCTCAATTCAGTCTTTTTCCATCCTTGTTGATCACAAAGTGTTTCTTGTTGATGGCTGAAAAAGGATATTCAAAGTAATATCAGTTGAGAAAGAATTAGTGGTGTATGATTGCAATTTGATATTTCAAGTTATTGAAGTAATTGTCTTATCATGTTATATTGTTGTTATGAGAAGAAGTGAATGAAAGCAGTTTATATAGTTTCAGGAAAAACAACATATGAATCGATTTACCCAATCGATTCATTAAAGTCACAAAGCTGGCTAATCGATGTCCTCAATCGATTTCGCGAGTCTTGTTTTTCTTGAATCTTGAAACTGAACGTTCTAATCGATTTACCCAATCGATTATTTTAAGTAGTTCTTCAGACTTTGATGATAGTATATAATTGGATCGATTTGCATAATCGACTTGTTGTGTTTTGTTCAAACAACAAGATCAAAACAATCGATGTACTTAATCGATTCAACCATTCAGTCATCTCTGTTTCTAAAACTTTTTGTACCAATCGATTGTGCCAATCGATTGTGGACTTTAAGTCTGAAGCACTTTTCATCAGTTGGTTTATTCAATCGATTTACCAAGTCGATTGAGGCCAACATTTGTAACACCAGATGTATATAAGTAGATTGTAGTAATCAATTGTGTATGTTCCAGACCAAAGTTATTTTGAAACTTGTTTTAGTGAATCGATTGGCCTAATCGATTTAGTAAACAGATTTGGCTCTGGGACATTTACAATCGATTGTGTCAATCGATGTAGACAAAACAAAATTAAAGATGTGATTCGTTCAATCAATTTGCCAAATCGATTGCCTGCAAAACTTGCTACTGACTTGCACATTTTAATTTCAGTAAGTATGCCAATCGATTTGTCTAATCGATGTAAACAATCAGTTCATTCTTGGTGATTTAATCAATCGATTTGCCTAATCGATTTGTGGCAAACTGGCTCTCTGACATGCATAATTTATTTTCTAATAGGTGTACCAATAAATTTGGCTAATCAATTGATAGCCTGTTTGATTTCTTCAAAGATGTGCAAATCGATTGTGCCAATCGATTGGTTAACCCCAGACTTTAAAAAAAATATTCAACCCTGTTACAGAATCGATTGTACTAATCGATTTGTTCATGGATCTTCAAGCTTTTGTTGATTTCTTGAGTTCCAAGCAATTGTCTCGAGTATGTAGGATTGAATTTGTTGTTCCTGAAATTTTTCTCAGTTGACAATGTTAGATTTATTTCAGACTGTATGTTTGTCA
Organism: Cicer pinnatifidum; assembly: GCA_037974775.1. Classification (NCBI taxonomy): domain Eukaryota; kingdom Viridiplantae; phylum Streptophyta; class Magnoliopsida; order Fabales; family Fabaceae; genus Cicer; species Cicer pinnatifidum. The sequence goes on from JBBPBR010000004.1 coordinate 39,484,956, forward strand.
ATGACATCAAAAATGAACATATGTCTAACAATCTCCCCCTTTTTGATTTAAGTGACAAACATGCAATTTTAACTTGAAAAAAATTTCAACTGAAACATTTGTAACAGTTTTAGTGAAGCTCCCCCTAAGTTCAATATTCAAATAAGGATTAGAGCATCAATAACAGAACTGTTAAAAAAAACAAATACAAGTAAATACAAGTTATAATTTCTCTCCCCCTTTGTCAATTAAGGCAAAAAGTGGTGAAAGAGAAATGTTTGCTCCCCCTGAGGTAGCAAACCTAGATACTGCTTTACATAGAAGTTCAGAAAGATTAGTAACAAAAGCAGTACCATAAACTTAGTTTAAAACAATTATGGATAAAAACATAAAACAGATTAAGGCGCGCATTAGACACTATGAAAAAAATGAAATGCAGTAGGTAATATGATAAACAAGCTCAAAGTTCATTAATCAATAATACAAGAAGTTACATTCATCATGTTCATGACAAAAGAAGCAAAACAAAAACAAGAAAGCTAAGAAACCTAAGGTCCTAAACGCCTAGAGTTACTGGTCCTCATTATTAGCAGGGGATGAGGCTGAGACCGCTGTATTATCCTCAGCAGGTGTCTCCTCACCATGAGTTGCAGCAACCTCTACTTGTGTTGGAGCAGGTTCTTCAGCCGCCTGTCTTCCTATTTCAGCAACATCGCTGAAGGACAACTTAATGCCCAGATGTTCCTGAATAGCTGCCGCGTCTTGCGCCATCTGATTCTGATCCGCCTGAATCTTCTGAATAGCAGCTTCAATCCTTTCATGAGATGCCTCCATCTTAGCGTTGTGAACTGCTTGAGCTGCCATAAATTCAAGCAGTTTGGTGAGTACCTCCGATTCTGCTGAAACAGTCTTCGTAGCTGGTGGTTCAACACCTTGCTGGGTTTGTTCAGTAGTGGCCTGAGGTCGCTTCCAAACTCCATTGACCTTTCGCAGCTGCATTTGGTTCACGATGGATTCACCAAATGTTAGGACAGTCTTCAAAACTTCTTCACCCTTCAGAGATACCTTGAAGTGGGTGAGAATCTTCGTGACGAGCTGTGGATACGGAAGTACCAGCTTCCCTTGAGCAGCTTCCAACATGTGCCTGAGAACAATCCATGCCCAGCTCATCTTGAGCTCTTTGCACAGACCCCACAGTAGCACAATATCCAGCCGTTGCACAACTGCGTGATTGCCGGAACGTGGAACCAACATCCGGGTGAGGGCGTACATCAGCATCCATTGCTGAACCTTCATCTGGCCTATAGGGAGTGAAACAGATTCCACGAACCCTTCGACCATAAGATCCTGCACAGCTGCTTGCCTATCCAGATACTCTTCCCATCCGTCGTCATCAGCGTCGGCTTCGGTGCTGCCGTCCACTGAATTTCCAAAATAGGGAAGTCCTGACAGAGTCGAGAACTCTTCGAAGGACATTGAGATCTTCTTCCCTTTGACTGTTGCTTTGAAACCGGTGTCTGTCATCTTGAAAGTAGAGTAGAATATCCGAATAAGATTCGGATACGTATCGAGCGAGCAAGATAAGAAGTCTTCTAAACCATGAAACCGGAGATGGTTTTGAAAAGAAAAACCATCACTGTCGAAGTAGCTGAAGTCCAAGATGCGAGCTTCCTGTATTTTCCGTTTGACGAAAGCTTGTGGAAGTTTGAATTCCTCAGCTTGCTTAGGTGGAGGAGTAGTTGATTTATTTGGAGTAGTCTTCTTCTGTGGAGTACTCTTTTTCTTCTTCTTGTGCGATATTTCCTTCATCGCATCGGCGAGCAATTTCTCAGTCGGAGCTTCTTTTCTCTTTTTGGGTTTACCTTGATCAGGGGCAATACCTTTACCCTTATCTTGAGCTGCAATCTTGTGCGTAGGTATTGGTACCCGTTTTGGAAGAGTGGGTGGTGGAGACGGAGTCCTCCCACTAGATGAAGAAGATGAATGTGAAAGAGAAGGGGTTCGGGGTTGAGTTTGCTTAACACGAGCCATTTGTGAAAGAAGGATTGTGAAAAGATGAAGATTAAAGAAGAAATGTAGTGTTTGGGGGTTGAAAGCAGATAATTTGTGAGAGAATTTGCAGAAAACTGAAGGTGCAATCGATTTGGGAAAGTTATTAGAAGTGGGTGAAAATCGATTGTTACTGTTCCTTTTATAGAGAAAATTCCAGAAATCGATTGGTCCAATCGATTTGATGACCGTTACTGGGGAAGATCAACCAACAGAGCCGTTACATCCTGCAACGGCTAGTAAAAACTGCAACGGTAACTATGTCAATCGATTACCCAAATCGATTCATGAAGTTACTCAATCGATTATCCAAATCGATTTCGTATCAACTCAACAGCTTTCACACCAGTTCAACTCAGAATCCATTTCAACAACCATCTCAGAATCGATGTCCCCAATCGATTCTTTAAACAAGAAAAACAAACCAACTAGCTCAATCGATTTCCCAAATCGATTTCGTGTTCACAGTTTTGATAAAAATAGACATATTATGGGTCACATCGATTAGGGCAATCGATTGTGTAACACATTTTCATGTGTAATCACAGGACAATCGATTTACCTAATTGATTTGACACATAAATCAGATCTGACTAGGATCAATTATGCCTAATTTCATCCTAATGTGATGGAAGCTTTCCTTTGGCAATGCTTTGGTGAAGATGTCTGCTAGCTGTTCAGTTGTGTTGACGTATTCCAACTTGATGTTCCCACACTGAAACTGATCTCGAATGAAGTGATGCCGAATCTCGATATGCTTGGTCCTGGAATGCATAACTGGGTTCTTAGTGATACTGATCGCACTTGTGTTGTCGCACAAGATAGGAACATTTCCTAAGTTCACACCAAAGTCTAACAAATGTTGTTTCATCCACATGATCTGAGCACAACAACTTCCAGCTGCAATGTACTCAGCTTCTGCTGTTGACAAACCGATATTGGTTTGCTTCTTGCTGAACCAAGATACAAGTGAATTACCTAGCAAATGACAAGTACCTGAGGTACTCTTCCTATCCAGATTGCACCCTGCAAAGTCTGAATCCGAATACCCAACCAAAGAACAAGTTGATCCCTTAGGATACCATAATCCAAGGCTCCTAGTCCCAACTAAATACCTGAAAATCCTCTTGACTGCACTAAGGTGAGACTCTTTAGGATTTGATTGATACCTCGCACACAAACAAAAACTGAACATGATGTCAGGCCTGATTGCTGTGAGATAGAGCAATGATCCTATCATGCCTCTATACCTTGTAACATCCACTGGTTTACCCAACTCATCTCTATCTAAAAGGTTTCCTTGGCTCATTGGAGTATCAATGGGCTTGAAGCTATCAAAGGAGAATTTCTTTATCAAATCATTACAATATTTTGTTTGACTAATGAAGATACCTTGCTTGCTTTGGTTAATTTGAAATCCCAAAAAGTATGATAGTTCACCCATCATTGACATTTCAAATTGACCTTTCATTAGATTTTCAAAATTTTTGCACAACTTATCATTTGTGGATCCAAATATTATGTCATCAACATAAATTTGGACCAGCAAGATATCTTTATCAGTAGTTTGTATGAAAAGTGTCTTGTCCACATTTCCTCTCAAAATGTTTTGTGAAATGAGGAAATTGCTAAGTTTCTCATACCAAGCTCTAGGGGCTTGTTTCAATCCATAGAGAGCTTTTGTTAACTTGTACACATGATTTGGAAATTCTGGATTTTCAAAGCCAGGTGTTTGGCTAACAAAAACTTCCTCTTGGATCTCACCATTGAGAAAGGCACTTTTCACATCCATTTGATAAAGCTTAAAGTCCATTATACAAGCATAAGCAAGGAGGATTCTAATGGCTTCTAGTCTTGCTACAGGGGCATAGGTTTCATCAAAATCTATTCCCTCCTCTTGGTTGTAACCCTTGGCCACTAACCTAGCTTTGTTTCTAGTTATAACACCATTCTCATCTAGCTTGTTCCTAAACACCCACCTAGTTCCTATGATATGCTGGTTTTCTGGTTTAGGTACTAGCTGCCACACCTTGTTTCTCTCAAACTGGTTTAACTCCTCTTGCATAGCAAGTATCCACTCACTATCTAGTAAGGCTTCTTTAATGTTCTTAGGTTCAATCTGAGATACAAAGGCTGTAAGGTTACAAAAATGGCTAAGGTTCCTCCTAGTTGCCACTCCTTTAGAAATGTCACCTATGATGTTGTCTATAGGATGGTTTCTATTGAACTTCCACTCCTTAGGTAACTCATCTATTCTAATGGGTTCAACACAATCTCTATTTGTTGGAGGTATAGGTTCCTTTGGTTTTAAAGGTTCAGATTCTATAACATCGTCCAAAGTAGCATCAACAATAGAAGGAGTTTTGTTCAAGTTTTCTTTGAAAAGCTCATCAAATTTCACATGAACTGACTCTTCAATTGTTTTTGTTCTCTTGTTATAGATTCTATAGGCTTTTCTAGTTTGGGAATAACCTAGAAAGATACCCTCATCTGCCTTGGGATCAAACTTGCCTAGGTGTTCTTTACCATTATTCAAAACAAAGCACTTACAACCGAACACTCGAAAATAGGATATATTAGGCTTTCTACCTTTGAACAGCTCATAAGGAGTTTTCTTAAGTATGGGCCTAATCAACACCCTATTGATAACATGTGTGGCAGTGTTAATCGCATCAGCCCAGAAATACTTGGGAATATTTGAGTCTTTCAGCATGGTCCTAGCCAACTCTTCTAAAGACCTATTCTTTCTCTCCACTACACCATTCTGCTGAGGTGTCCTAGGGGCTGAGAACATGTGATGTATGCCATTCTCTTCATAGTAAGTATCAAAAGAATCATTTTGGAATTCACCTCCATGATCACTTTTGATGGACATAATTTTCTGACTTGTTTCATTTTGAACTAATTTTGCAAACTTTTTGAAAACAGAAAAAGTGTCACTTTTATGAGTCAGAAAATAGGTCCAAATGAATCTAGAATAATCATCGATTAACACAAATCCATACAAGTTACCACCAAAACTTCTCACTTGGGATGGTCCAAACAAATCCATGTTGATAAGTTGTAAAACCCTATTGGTTTTGACCAGATCTATTGGGGGAAAAGAAGACTTAACAAGCTTGCTTTGCTCACAGGAGTCACACAGCCTATCTTTAGAAAACTTTCTATTGGGAAGGCCTATGACTAACTGCTTGCTAACAAGTCTATTCAAATGATCAATATGAATGTGTGCAATGCGTTTATGCCATAACCATGTTTCATCAGCATTTGATAATAAGCAACAAACAGAATTAACAGGCATATCAGTTAAATCGAACATGTAGATATTATTAACTCTATTACCTACTAATTTCATGCTTTTATCATGCTTGTTTTCAATTGTGCAAGAGAGTGGTGAAAAGCTTACTTGAAAGCCATTGTCACACAGTTGACTTATACTTAGAAGGTTATGTTTCAGCCCTTCCACATATAAGACATTTTTAATTATGGCAGTTGATCTGCTGCCAATGTTACCTTCACCGCATATCTTTCCCTTGTTGTTATCGCCGTACTTTACGAAACCACCTTCTTTCAGATTAAGGGACATAAACATTGACTTGTCCCCTGTCATATGCTTTGAGCATCCACTATCAAGATACCATTGGTGTTTTGTGGATCTCAAGCATACCTCACTTTCTGATTCAGAATCCGTTTTAGCCATGAGACACAGATTTGCTTCTTCCGTTTCAGAAGATGTGGATGATTCTTCGTTGTCATTCCACGCAATGTATGCTTTTCTGTTTTTCTGAGCTGGTTCCTTGCCTTTAGTTTTGGAATTTCTGTTCTTGTTCTGCAGCTTGTAATAATAAGCTTTTATATGACCAGGTTTGCCACATTCGTAGCATGTAACTGTTTTACCGTCATTGTTTTTCGAGCTGGATTGTTTTCTGAATTTACTGTCTTTCTTTTTCAGAAGTTTCTTAAATCTTTTGACAAGTAGCCCCAGTTCAGGTTCCTCATCATCCTCACTGCTTGATTCATCTGAGCTGGTCTCATGTTCAGATTTGGACTGTTGTGTTTGGGCTTTTAACGACAATCCTTTACGTTTCCTGTCAACTTGCTCTGCTTCATTGGGTCGATGTAGTTCCATCTCATGCTCTCTCAGTTTTCCAAACAATGTAGCTATTGTCATGCTTCCTAGATCCTTAGATTCTACAATCACTACCATTCCCTAGTCAAACATCTCATTATTTTACTGATTTGCTGATCATTATCAATCTCTTTGCCTAAGGCATTTAGGTTGTTGACTATGTGCGTGAATCGGGTCTGCATGTCGTTTACTGATTCTTCTTTCTTCATGCTAAACAATTTGTACTCGTGCATGAGAGTATTTATCCGAGCTCTCTTTACATCTGTGGTTCCTTCATGCGTTTGCTGAAGTGTATCCCACATTTGTTTTGCTGTTTTGCTGTTTTGCAATTTGAGACTCTGAAGAATTCATCATGACTCAAGGCTGCAGTTATGATGTTCTTGGCTTTGGCGTTGTACCCAACCTTCTTTTTGTCTTCATTAGTCCAGTCACTTTTTGGCTTTAGGATTGCTGATTCACCTGTACCTGCTATGGTTGGCACAAATGGTCCATTTTCTACAGCATCTAGAATATCAATACCACTTGCTTCAAGAAAAATTAACATGCGTTGTTTCCAATACATGTATGCGGCCCCGTTAAAAGCGGGAGGCCTAGCTAATGATGCACCCTCTCCTAGGAAATCAGAGAGTTACTCTAACAAAAATAGGCTCTGATACCAATTGATGGTACCAGTAACCTCTGTTAAATGAAAAGTATGCGGAAGAATGCCTATTCTTAGAGATATGCGCAGCAGTTTAACAAATTGTAAATCTATTAAACACAGCATCAATCAAGGTCCCAAATATACAATTTTAATGAATGCACAAAGTATATGGATCACAAAATATATGGAGAAATGCATCAGATACAATCTTTCAAGATATTGATTTTTCATGCAATTGTGTTAAGATAATCAAACATATAAATGCACTTAACACAAAAACTTTATCATGCATTCAATCAATATCAAAAACGTACTAATTGCAGAAATTTAAACGAGATAAGGGAAAGAAAAGTGTACGCGGAGATTTATACTGGTTCAGCCGTCCCTCGACGACTTACATCCAGTCCCAAGATCCAAAAGGATCTTAGCCTTTCTTATATAACTTCTTAGAATCAGTTTACAGATTTTACACAGTGCCTCGCACCAATCTTAAACTATTCTACTTGTTCTATCTTTCCCTCCCTGAATTCCCAAGTTTAAGTCCCATAAACTTTGCCAAGAATTCAGTCAAGCGTCTTCTTGTTGACTACCTTCAACCTCGAAGAACACCACCAGCAACAACTGGATTTTCTCAAAGTAATTTGATTACAGAAAATGGTTTACAGAAATTGAAACATATCAATATTACAAAGTTCTTGATCTTTCTTCTTCTCAAAGCAATCTTTCTCAATTCAGTATTTTTCCATCCTTGTTGATCACAAAGTGTATCTTGTTGATGGCTGAAAAAGGATATTCAAAGTAATATCAGTTGAGAAAGAATTAATGGTGTATGATTGCAATTTGATATTTCAAGTTATTGAAGTAATTGTCTTATCATGTTATATTGTTGTTATGAGAAGAAGTGAATGAAAGCAGTTTATATAGTTTCAGGAAAAACAACATATGAATCGATTTACCCAATCGATTCATTAAAGTCACAAAGCTGGCTAATCGATGTCCTCAATCGATTTCGCGAGTCTTGTTTTTCTTGAATCTTGAAACTGAACGTTCTAATTGATTTACCCAATCGATTATTTTAAGTAGTTCTTCAGACTTTGATGACAGTATATAATTGAATCGATTTGCATAATCGACTTAATGTGTTTTGTTCAAACAACAAGATCAAAACAATCGATGTACTTAATCGATTCAACCATTCAGTCATCTCTGTTTCTAAAACTTTTTGTACCAATCGATTGTGGACTTTAAGTCTGAAGCACTTTTCATCAGTTGGTTTATTCAATCGATTTACCAAGTCGATTGAGGCCAACATTTGTAACACCAGATGTATATAAGTAGATTGTAGTAATCAATTGTGTATGTTCCAGACCAAAGTTATTTTGAAACTTGTTTTAGTGAATCGATTGGCCTAATCGATTTAGTAAACAGATTTGGCTCTGGGACATTTACAATCGATTGTGTATGTTCCCGTTCATCTCACAATATATTATACTCATGAATTCAAACGCTCTCTCACCCCTTAGCTTACTTTGATGCTTTCACACATGAATATGATTCCACGAGAAAAAAGCCTTTGCCCTTTGACTTTTAGTCCTTCAATCGATATAACTCGACAATTTATGGGTGAACGTTAAATTAAATTATGAGAAGACACTCTAAAAACTAAATTTCGAAATTCGGTCAAGGAAACTTACCGTAAATCAGATAAATAATTAGTGGATAATATAGCCACTTTCCATACAATCATTTTGGCGTAGGTTTCACTCAAATGGGACTTACAATGAAGGAGAACGGTGCAAAATAATGAATTCTACACACGAAGAAGTCGAGTATTTTAGAGAGAAATTGAAGTTGTTAAAAATTTGCAAAATTATGTTTAATTGACGAGTTAAATGAATAAAATAACACACTCAAATTTGAATGAAAATGGATAAACTTTTATGGAACAGTTATCGAACACCGGTGTCAAACGATAGGTTGTTGTTGTTAGGCACGGCAATGGGGCGGGGCGGGGGCGGATTTCGCCTCCTCCACACCCGCACACGACTAATCGGAAAAACCCGCATCCACGCCCGTTTCATAGCGGGTGTAAAATTTAAGCACCCATCGCCGCCCGCAACGGGTTGCGGGGTGGATATCACCACCCCATACCCGGCCCCGCCCCCAAATTTTATTGTCGGGGAAAATCCACACCCGCACCCGCACCCAATTAAAGCGGGTTTTTCCCGCCCAAATCAAGCGAGTTTTTCCCGCCCAAATCAAGCGGGTTTGGGTGGGTACCCACGGGTGCAGATTTTATTGCCATCCGTAGTTGTTGTGTTTACTGTTTTGTTCTATGGCTGCCCGTCCAACTCCCTTCCCTTTTCTTTGTTTTGTTTTATTTTAGTAAAAATCAGGGTTCACAAGGTTTCTTTATTTATGTTTTTGTTTTAATATTATTATTTTTATTTTGTTGAAATAAAATTAATAATTGTTTAATCTCCTTTTTAATATTCTTCAAGCACCATTTAGTTTTCCAAACGTTACTAATATTTTATAAATTAGAGTAATTAAAATAATCAATATATAAAAAAATATATTACTAATGAATGGAACCTTCACATTCAAAATAATCCCTACAATTATACTTATTTCTCAAAATATTCATATTATAATAATACCATCATATTAGAAAATAGTCAAAATTATAAAATAATTAGATATAACAAAAATATTTTATGTTAATTACTAAATCATAATATATATATATAATCACAATTCCAAAATAAGTATATAAAAACAAAGAAAATCGAACACAATATTACTACGATCTCAAGATAATTATTTATAAAATAAATAATTAAAATAATATATATTTAGAAATAATTAAAATAAGAGATACTTAAAAATAATTAAAATATAAATATGTTCACACTTCACATTAGTCAAATATATAAGAAAATATCATATTAATTACCAACTCACATATACACTTAAAATCATATAAAATCTTGTTCTTTAAAATATTACACTAAAATATTATTATTTTTAGAAAAATATATAAAATAATAAAATAAAATATTTATTATTTATATCGCTCATTAAATATAATATCTTTCAAACCAACACATCATAGAAAGCATCCATATAACAAAATTTACTCACAATTTATCAACATATATTCTAAAATAATTTTAACATCAAATTAATTATTTAAAATCCTATTTAATTAATAAAATAGTTTATTATCAAATTTAGGGTGTTACACCTGCGTTTGCAAAGTCGCAGTTATTACAGATTAATGAATCTTGAAGTTCAAGTTTGCGAGGAACCCCACTTTGATATGTGATACCGGGAATAAGGGTTTTAATTTGTATTTTACTTATTTAATTTGAATTGAATTTTTGTATGAAAATCTTAGAAGTACTACTAAGTTTTTAGAATTAAATCAAGTAATTATATTTAAATCAAACTTATCGAGATTGCACTATATTAATGGATAAAATAAGTTTAAAGTGTTTTTATTTTTATTTTTGAGAAATGTGATATCCTTAATTAAATATAAAGATTTTATTTTCTTAAAAATATATTTGTATTTGTCCGCTACAAATTTTATAAGAATATAATATAAATTATTATATATATCATTTTGGAATTTAGGGTGTTACAATTAGGCATTACAATTGAGGAGAGAAGTAACAATGGTTGTCAACCTGGTTTTGTTTTCGTATGGGATCCAAAAGGGTTTATATGTTTACACTCACCACAAACCAAGCAAGTGAGTGATGAGATAAATGAATTATGTCACACAGATGGCGATTGTCAATGTATAAGACCTTGTCCACCTAGTCTTATTTCCGTATGTGATACAAACCATTGTACATGTGTACACTAAATTAAGTTCCGAGTCCAATACTATCAGTTATAAACTAAATAATTCAAAATTGTAAAACAATAATCGTATTTGGATGAGATTATATATAAATATTCTTAAATTTGGATGAGATTATATATAAATGTTGTTAAATAAAATTGTTTATTGCATCACATTTTGTATACACATCATATGAAATTGAGTTTTTTTATATAATTCACATGATACCATAGACAACTCATCTATGTTAGCACGCTAATGTCGTCAACTATCATTTTAACTTATTAATAAATTTAATATAATACAAAGAAGTGAACATGGAGTGATTACGATAAACCCAAAATACAAGTGTAACGCCTCAATTTTTATTAATAAACGTGTTTGTTTTTATTAAAATAACAACATAAACTGTTTGAAACTTTTATTGATGATCTAGCCATACAGGCAAATGCATATTTTAATAGCCCTCTTACTACTTTAGAAAATATTTCTTACTTTAAATTATTAAATTAATTTTTTTTTTGTATTAATACTCTATTTTAGTAATAGTCGACTTTAGTTAAAGTAGAAGTAGGAAAGTGGTAGTATTAATAAGGTCCAAGTGTTAGAAGGAGGCTATGCCACTTATTTTGTCTCATTCTTTTCACTTATCAATATTAATTGATGTTTCACTTTTCATCCCATTCATCCTAGATATACAATTCCATAAATAATAAGAAAAATTGGTGAAATTTTAAAACTTTTGTTTATCTAAAACATATCATACAACTTGTTAGAGTATTAGTTAAAGTTTTTCAATACACATCTAGTTTCATAAATATTCTAAAACCTCTTGTCTTTTGGTCAGAAGTTAATGTAGCTATAATATAAAGACTAAGTCTTAAACATTTGACGTCACATTGTGAGAGCTTCGAGAAGATGTATACACCCTAACACATTTGAAATTTTTTGTCAACACTATAAGAATTACAAAGCAAACATATAGCAATCCTTTGAGCGTGAAAAACTTGTAGGGCAATCAGAAATACATATATTTTGTAATGACCACACACATTATACAAATATCAAGTAAAGAGTAAAGATAGTTCTAATCAAGAATCAAAACCATTATTCCTCTTTCTCTCTCTCAAAGGTAAAAACCGTCATCAATACATTCACAAGAAAGGATGACTTGGATTTAAAGTGTCAACAAACATTTTTTTCAATGAAATGATAAAGAACAATGGTATAAATAAACAAATAAAGATTAACTACTAAATCAAATATCTAAAAAAATCATCACATCATAGCAAACACACATTTAAAGAAAATTAATCGTAATATTTTAGTTAATTAAATAATATACTATGAAATTTGGGCTTTTTAGCTTGTTGAGAGCATAGGTATATAAAGTAAATTACAGTGTATAACAGTGTTCATTTAGAAAGATCAAGTATAGAAGATTTTTTCGCCATTGAACGTTTGATGTTTTTCTCGCAATATCTATATAGGTGGAAACTACGTTCAATAAACCTAGCAAGAATGGCGATGAAATAGATTCTATGTCAATCGGTACTGTGACCTTTTTACAACCTATTAGAATACCTTATCATTAAAATATATAGCAATAAAATTAAAACTATAGTTATAAATTTTGTAAATAATAAATAAACTATATACCCACATTGATATACTAGTAGGTAAAATCAAATGTTTAAAGCAGATGACAACAGACTGTCCCAATCTTATAGTGATGGCAAAATTCCGTAGGTATTAGGCAATTATAAACAAGAGTACAAACCTCAATTGGTATTTATAATTTTGGTTATACTTACAAATTTTATGTAAATATCATGTAAACACATATTTTACTTTTTGGCAAACATCTTTTAACATGTTAGAAATATATAATATACATATCATCTTATCATATCATCTTTTAACATCTTTTGCAAATATCTTTAGAGCCACATCATGCAAACTATTTATATCTTCTATCATATAAAAAATCTAACAATTACTATTAAAAAAACTAACAATTTATAATAAAAATAAACTAACAAATTCTATTTATTGAAATATTTTGTTCAAGTTACTAAAATTTATAATAAAAAATAAACTAACTAGCTTAGCATAATATATTTTGTTGTATCCATATTTTCATACCCAACTTTTCTCATACATGGCACTAGTTATATACTATTTTATGATATATTTTGCAATATTTATTATAAATATAAAAGTTTTAAATATAATACTTTATAATTGTAGTCATTTTCACTTTACTGAAAAATATATATATATCATAAATGTCAAAAATGTATAAGTCTTCAATATAATATATAGAATTATATTTAATAAATTAATTTGAAAACCATCATGTTTACCTTTCAAGCAGTATTAAAAAACTATTTGAAGTTCAATGTGGGTTACCATTTGATTGTATTTAAAATATTAAAAATTAATATATATATATATATATATATAATAAAAATATTTAATGTCTGGTAAAAATTTTAACTTTTTAATAGTTATATAATAAAAATATTTTATAACAATACCATATTTACAGTCATACATCTATAAAAGTCATACAACAAACCAATCAAGTGAGTGAGATGAGATAAACGACAATGGTTGTCAACCTGGTTTTGTTTTCAGATGTAATCCATTTGGGTGTATATGTATACCCCGACAACAAACCAAGCAAGTGAGTGATGAGATAAATGAATTATGTCACACAGATGCCGATTGTGAACGTATAAGACCTTGTCCACCTAGTATTATTGCCGTATGTGCTGCAAACCATTGTACATGTGTACACTAAATTAAGTTCCTAGTCCAACACTTATAAACTGAATAATACAAAATTGATAATCGTGTTTGGATGAGATTATATATAAATATTCTTAAATAAAATTGTTTATTGCATCATATTTTGTATTCACATCATATCAAATTGAGTTTTTTTTATAAAACAAAACTTAGAATGCAAAGGCATCACATGATAACATAGACAACTTAGCTTTGTTGGCACTCTAATCTCATCAAATATCATTTTCAGTTGTTAATAAAATTAATATAATACAAAGAAGTGAACATGATGTGATTAGGGCAAACCCAAAATGCAAGTGTAATGCCTCCATTTTTATTAGCGAACATGTTTGTTTTTGTTTAAAAAAAAAAAACTTAAACTGTTTGAAACTTTTATTAACAATCTAGACATACAAGCAAATGTATATTTTAACAGCCCTCTTACTACATTATAAAATATTTCTAAGTTTAAATTAAAAAAATATTTTATTTTATTTGTAATACTTTATTTTAGTAATAGTCGACTTTACTGAAAGTAGAAGTAGGAAAGTGGTAGTATTAATAAGGTCCAAGTGTTAGAAGGAGACCATGCCACTTATTTTCTGTCTCCTTCTTTTCACTTACTAATATTAATTGATGTTTCACTTTTTATTTAAAAAATTTATTTATCTAAAAGATATCATAAAACTTGTAAGAGTATTAGTTAAAGTTTTTTAAAACACATCTAATTTCATAAATATTCTTAAACCTCTTGTGTTTTGGTCAGAACCTAATGTAACTATAATATAAAGACTACAAGTCCTAAACATTTGACGTCACATTGTGAGAGTTTCGCGAAGATCTATACACCCTAACACCAATATCAGTTCAATCAACACCAATATCAACTAAAAATGAGTAAAGCAAGAAAAAGTGTTTGAAAACACACAAGAAAAAGTGTTTTGAATTGTGTTGCCAATTATAAATTTTATCTCAATTGCTTAACTAAAAAGATATGATATTTATCAAATTATTCATATTATGATTATAAAACAATTTAAGAAAAAAAAAGTTGAATCATAAAGAACACATATGTTCGAGAGTGAAAAGGGACACAAGAATTTTTATACTTGTTCACAAATATTGTTGCTACATAGTGTGACGACTAGACGTAGTCCAGTTTGGGTAAATCAATATACTTCTTGTATGCAATTATATCCTTTAACTTTTTACCTTATCTTCTTTATATTTATATCACACATATATACTACATTAATTTTCTGCACTAATACTTTAGAACATTCTAAACTCAATTTACTCTAAAATTTCAACTTGAGAATAATTTATCTATCAAAGATAGCTGCTATACAATTCTCGCCACTTTTGTATACCCATTTTCATAAGGATACTTCACATACTTCAGACCCACAACAAAATCTATAAAATATCCATGATTATAAATCTCTAATTCTTCCTACTTTATGATCGATAAAACTTTAGTTTTTATTGTGACTATTTGTGCCCGATATGATGAGAATTGATTGTGTGATTGAGATTGGTTGATTATATATATATATATATATATATATACCGATGTGATGAATATAGTGGAATGACTGATATATACGTAGATGCAAATTTTGATGAATAGTTGGGAATTCTAGAAGATGTTGGAAAACACACAAAAAAATGTTTTTGAATTGTGTTACCAATTATAAATATTATCTCCATTGCTTAACTAGAAAGATATGATATTTATCAAAGTATTCAACTTATGAATATAAACAAATTTAAGAATAAAAAAGTTGAATCATAAAGAACACACATATCGGAGAGTGAAAAGGGACACAAGAATTTTTATACTAGTTCGCAACATATTGTTTCTACAAGTAGGCCTCCCCAATCATAGAGATTCTTCCTCACTACAGTCGAGGACATAATCCACTATTTAACAAATAACATACACGTATTATTTATTCTGCATTGTTCTTGTTTTTACACATCTTGAAGTTATATTGATATTATAATTTCATTTTTGTTAAGCTTCATTCTATAGAATATTATTATTTTTTTTATTATATTTAGAGAAATGGAATAAAAGTGGAAAACACATCATAGACTTAATTCAAATAATCGGGAAGTTTAAAAACCCATTTTTGGATTTTTCCATCAGCAAAGTAGAAAATCAAGAACACACAACTTTTTGTCCTTGTTCTAAGTGTAAAAAGCGTTATTAGAAAAGAAGTTTGTAGTCATCTTATAGGTTCTGAGTTTATACACGGTTACAATGTTTGGGAAACCCATCGAGAGGAAATAACTTTGTCTATGGAAATAGAAGATCGTGTGAAAGATAAAGAGACCTCACATGACGACATTGGCTTACTTTACAACGTATTTCTGCATGTGAAAGAAGTAGAGGGAGGCAAAAAATGCCCTAACGAGGATGATAAGAAGTTTTATAATTTGAATAACTAGGAAAAACGAGAGTTGTATCCATGATGCTAAAATTTCACTAATCACATATAATTCGACATTATTTGTTAAATTATCTTTATGGATAGAGCAATGCAATGCTCTTTTGGAGTTATTGAAAGAAGCAATGCCTAAATTGAATAATACAAAAGCCATGATAAAAATTTTAGGCCTTGATTATAAATAGATTCATGTATATCCAAATATTTGTACGTTGTATAGGAAAGACAATGAAACTAACGATACATGAAAAACTTTTAAAGCTTCACGATGGAATGAATTACTCAAGTAGGTATAGAGTTTGAGGATACAAAGTATGATCATAAAATTCCTAAAAACGTTTTGATTCACTTTCCACTCATTCCAAAACTTCAAAGACTATTTATGTCTTAAAAAACCGAGTCAATGAGATGGCATGAAGAAGGCCTTCTTAAAGAATGGTAAATGAAGGCATCCTGCTGATGGCCAAGCATGGAAGGACATTGACATGCTTCATTCCAATTTTTCTTGTGAGCATCGTAATGTAATGCATGGCTTATCAAGTGATGGATTCAATCTATTTAGAACTATGAGCATATGACACAGTACATGGTCTGTCATGATGCTGGTATACAATTATCAGCCTTTGTTGTGCATGAATTATGAATATACAATGATATCGTTATTGATTATTGGAGCACAATCATTAGGAAATGATATAGATATGTGTATAAATTTGGTTACATAAAGCAACATTAGAAAATATGAATTAGTTTTTAGTATTTTGATATGATTGATTACTCATAGACTCACACTACGCGAAAAATAGGATTTTACAGCGCTTTTTCAAAAAAATAAACGCTGTAGAATCTAGCGCTGTAAAAAGATACAACAATGCTTTTTAAAAGAAAAAAAGCAATATAAAATAGGTTGATATATTGTGCGCTTATTGTATACCTTTTACAGCGCTTATTTGAAAAAATGCTGTAAACGGTGCATTCAATATATGCATTATTATGCACCTTTTACAACGCTTATTTGAAAAACCGCCGTAAAAGGTGCATTCAAAATATGCATTATTATGCACCTTTTACAGCGCTTTTACAAAGAAGCGCTGTAAAAGGTTTCCTTTTACAACGCTTTTTTCAAAAACTGCTATAAAAGGTGCATTCTTATTTTAGTTTTATTTAAAAATGTTGTAAATGAAATTTTGAAAAAGCGATTTTTGGTTTTTTATGGCATTTTTTTAGAAACTGCTGTGTTTTAACTTTTTTTCCAAAATCATTTTCATCCAGAATTAGTTCACAATCAGTTCACACAATCATTTCACAATCAATACGCAACAACAAAACTATATAACTTGAATTTATAACTTTACACAACAACAGAACTATATTCATATACATATTCAGATATTGACAACATCACATATAATTACATATTCACAACTTTTCAAATGTGCCCTATTCATATACATATAACTAACAGAACTACACATAACATAACTAGATACCATATATTCAGATCCCTTGCAGCATGCTATTTCCCAGCAAATCAAATCAATTTCATTTCAATCACATTCTAACACCAGTCTTCCTTTAATTCAATTAGATATTTCTCAGAGTATGTTGGACTGAAATTTTCAAAATATTGTGCAATATAAAAATTGAACATAAATAAGTTAGAATCAAATATATACATAGTTTATATATGAAAATCAAATAATGAAAATACCGTGCCATTTGTAGGATAATAGTTTGATTTCTATCAACAATCTCCTTCATAAATCGCAATATATAGTACCCACAGTCGATGTTGTTAGTTTGACGAGGGCACTATAAAATAAAACATATAAGTCAATAAAATATTTGTGCATTGATTGTAAATGAAATTTTAAAGGCATATATTTCAAACCTTTATTGGAATCTATGTGATGTTATTTGACTTTTGCTTCAACACTGTAGCACCTCTTTGAGCTTGAAAAACTTGTAAAGCACTACCGAATAAATAAATGTGTTATTGTAGCATTAACAACACATTATTTATATATATATATATATGTAAGAAATAAATGAATATTACTTACGTGTCGAACAGTCTTTATATCGGAGTGATTGCTGTAATTGCCGTGCAAGGGATCTAAATAGTATATAACTTCACAGGTCGCATTGATTGAAAATAGCACCCAATGTGCCCTACAACAACAAAAATTTGGTTGAGAATTTTGCTTACACAACTAATAAATTAAGATCTCATAAATTAAAAAAGATATAAATAAATAACATATAATTACGTACCTTAAATTATATGGTGCAAGGAACAACTTATCCTTCTCTATATTTCCTAATAGGATATCTACAATGTATTTCTTTACTTTCACTGGATCGAGTTTACACATTGAAAGCTTATGTGAAGACAAGAATGAAAATCTATTTGACAATATTCACGTGCACACCAACTTCTCATACAAAAACCTTCAATAAAAATTTCAAATTAGATTAATTACCAATAAATAAAATTAATTACCAATAAATGAAATTAAAAGTAATTTTTACCTAATGTATAAGCTGATGACAGTAGCACTCAGCTCCTTATGGTTGAGAAGTTCGTATATGTGCTCCTTTTCAAGTAGTTATTCATACTCATCTCCGAATATAGCTTTATTCATGCTTATGATGCGTCAATCGTTGTTGCTGCCCATATTCCTTTTTACTTGTATGTCCAGACACAACCCATATTTAGCAAGGCATGGCTAACTTATTTTAGGAGCAGCAGCAACTGATTTTCCGCAATCTAGTTTTTTAGCAGCTACTTTAGCAGCTATATTACCCTCCAACTTCTAAAGTTTTCCAGCTTTATTACCCTCCAATTTTTGAAGTTTGTCAGCTTTATTTTTACCACGAACATCCAGTTGTGGTGCGGCAGCTGGTTTATTCTGGCAACTGGTTTGCTGTGCGGGTGGTTTATTGGATTGAATATGAAAAACGTAGGTTAAATATTAGTTTATTGAATCTGAAAAAATGACAAACCTTACAGAATAAATGTGACAAACCTTTTCCGACGATGTAACTGACTCGTTTCTGGGAATCTTCTTATCATTCCCTTTAGACTTTGTTTGAATCTAAATAAATGTGAAATTAAAGTTAATAGCGAAAAAAAATTAGTATGTAGTAATTAACATAAAATTCATGTCTTAGATGTGGAGACCTTGTTTGTATCACATAAACCAAATAACTTTGCTTGTTATTTGGTAGTTTTCTTTTAAATAGTTAAATTGATAGTTCTTATTTAAATTAATTGAGAAAATTAGTGCTAATTTATTTTTCAACAATTTAAATGATAGTTCGGGTTATGATTCTGAAATTTGAATAGTTATAATTTTGAAGTTTTTTTCTTTCAAGTAACAAGTTTCATGTTGAAATAAGATTTTGGATTCTAAATAACAAAATCTTAATTTCTTTGTGTTAAAACACTAGTTTTGTTGTTGTGAGGAAAAATTGTAATTCATTCTTTTAATATTCATAACTATAATGGTATATTTTCTCTTTACTTCTATTAATATGATAATTTTTTTAGGTTGGACCCGAAGATCATCACTATGATAAATGAAGCTAGTGGAATGCATAGAAAGACTTGATTGTTTTTTAGGAATGCAAAGCTTGGTTGTTGCTTTTATGGAATAAAAAATTGGTGGTTGTAACACTTTATTAGTAGGAAACAATTTTTCCTCCTTCAACTTTTATTGTTACGACGCATTTGGTAATTCATTTGGTAGGAAATAATCTTTTGAGTTTTTTAGGATATCACATTGCTCAAAATACAAATGGAATACTTTAAACTTTTTTCCTCTTATAAAACAGTGCAATCTCAATGAACTCAATGTATCTATAATTTCTTACTCGATGTAACTATAATTTCTTAATTTAATTTCAAAAACTTATATCCATACAAGAAAATGCAGGGCAGAGCTTCCTGGTCTTCATTTCATTTTTAATTAAGGAAAATCTTATTGATATTCATTTCCCGCTATTTTAATTAAGGAAAATAGAGGGTGAGATAATAATCCTAGTGGACTTTTAAAAAGTGGAGGGGCAGTATGAAAAAAAAAATCTCAAAAACAATGAAAACTTAATATTAATATGAAAAGTTTTAATAGTTATAGACCAAATATTTAAAATATGTTATTTTCTTTAAGAATAAAATATGAAAAGTTTTATTAGTTATAAAAAAGCTTTTTAGTTTTCATTTTTTTATTTATTTAAGGAAGATCATATTGATATCCATTTCTTTTATAAGGAAAAGCTCCTCGAATTACTAGTGTAAGAAAGAAAAAAGCAATTCAACAACAGTAATTGTAACACCCCAGCCCTCAAGCGTTACCGGCAATGTTACCTCACGATCTTCTCATTTGTTAAAGAGAATAAAAATTTAATATCTAATTTAGGATATCACGTTTCTCAAAAATAAAAATTAAAACACTTTAAACTTATTTTGTCAATTAAAATAGTGCAATCTCGATAAACTTGATTTAAGTATAATTACTTGATTTAATTATAAAAACTTACTAGTATTTCTAAGGTTTTCATACAAAAATTCAATTCAAATTAAATAAGTAAAATACAAGTTAAAACCCTTATTCCCGGTATCACCTATCAGAGCGGAGTTCCTCCCAAACTTGAACTTCAAGACTCATTAACCTGCAATAACTGCGATTTTGCAAACGCAGGGCCCAGCCAGTCAAACACAAACAACGAAGGAGGTGAGTTTTGAAATCATGATGACAATATAATACAAGTAAGAAGAACACGCAAATAATCATAATAGGACCGTATCATTACACAAATATTCCATCAAGAAAATATCACATTCAAATGTCAAAATCACTCAAGGAAAATCGATAGATTTCAATGTATCATCAAATTGTATAAGAGAAATTATCACCACACACGATACATATTAATAATAACAAAACAATTACAATAAAATGCAATGCTATGCATGAGCTTAGACTCTACTTCACAATGTGGTACCATTCTAACTCTGAATTACTTGGTTAGGAGGCTTGATACTATGCCACCATCCCGGTGGACGGACAATTCAAATTGGCCATGTCCTCATAGATCCTCTCAACTCAACCCGAGACACATATACTTGACAGTCGAGGTAAACGTGTGTTGCATGGTAGCTCCCGACATTTGGAGTGCGACCTCCAAGTCACCTAGGAATTCCCCACCCAAATACCTCCAAGGTCTAACCAGCTTGCCTTAAGGCTCGACAGCAGACCGCCATGATCAGGCTTATTTAGTTGTACTTCCCCAGAATCACTAGGCTTGTCAGGCCCTACCTATATGATGACAAAATAATCTCCACTTCACAAATTAACAATATTTATTTTCTCCCCTCGTGGGTTTATGATACTCCATTAAAACCGTCATCTCAAACACAAATTGAAATCACTATTATTTCATCAACTATTGAGTTAATTCACTATTCTCATCATAGTTTAGAACATCACTATCATTAATCATACATCATAATCATCACATAAACTACTCACAAATTTATAGCATCACCATCATCAATCAAACATCATCACATAAACTTATCACAATTCTTAATCATACATCATCATCATCACATAAAATTATCACAACACATCAATCTTTTGTTATCACACCACATAAACTCATCTAATCTCACATATATATATAAATTTAATTCGACACCCAATATCACAATAATATCAATTTCACACATTCAAAGAAATTAAATCAATCAACACCCTACAAATATTTCTATTCTATATTTTATCTCACAATTTCCATATTTTTAAATTAATTAATTTATCCCTCAAAGGGCTACTGCCATACGTAGCGAGCCCCATATGAATAATTGGAAAATATGGTTTTCCCGTTCATCTCACAATATATTATACTCATGAATTCAAACGCTCTCTCACCCCTTACCTTATTTTGACGCTTTCAGACACAAATACGATTCCACGAGCAAACAAACTTTGTTTATTGACTCTTTGTCCTTCAATCGATCTAACTCGACAGTTTATGGGTAAACGTTAAAAATAAATTATGAGAAGATACTCTAAAAAATAAATTCGAAATTCGGTCAAGGAAAATTATCATAAATCAGAAACCCAATCAGTGGATAATATAGCCACTTTTCACACGGTCATTTTGGCGTTGGTTTCACTCAAACCAGACTTACGGTGAAGGAGAACGGTGCAAAATAACGAATTCTACAAACGAAGAAGTCGGGTATTTTAGAGAGAAATTGGGGTGGTTAAAAATCTTGAAAATTATGTTTAATTGACAAGTTAAATGAATGAAATAACAAACTCAAATTTGGGCAAAAATAGAGAAAGTTTTCTGGAACAGTTATTGATCACCGGTGTCAAACGATAGGGTTATTGTTGTGTTTTCTCTTTGGTTTTACGGCTGCCCTTCCAACTCTCTTCCCTTTTTTGTTTGTTTTATTTTATTAACAAATAGGGTTCACACATAGGTTCAACCAATTGGCCCCTTTATTTATTTTTAAATAAAACTAATAATTACAAAAACTAATGTTTTAATATTTTTTTAACATAATTTAATTACTAAATATTACTAATATTTCAAAACTAATATTTTATAAAATAAAGTAATTAATCTTCTAAAATATGTTAATAATAAAAACTCCCATATTCAAAATAATCACCCTAATGATATTTTTTATTTATTTAAATACTCACATTAAAATACTATCGTCATTAGAGAATATTCAAGATTATAAAATAAATCAGTCTTAAATCAGCACTTTATGTTAATTACTAATATATATATATATATATATATATATATATAT
>JBBPBR010000004.1:39518376-39535603 GCA_037974775.1 Cicer pinnatifidum
TGGGAATTCACAAAGGTGTTACACAAAAAAAAAAAAAGGTTTGAATTGTGTTGCCAATTATAAATATTATCTCAATTGCTTAACTAGAAGGATATGATATTTATCAAATTTTTCAACTTATGATTATAAAACAATTTAAGAAAAAAAAAAGTTGAATCATAGAGAAAAAAAAATTAGAGAGTGAAAAGGGAGACAAGAATTTTTATACTAGTTCGCAATATATTGTTGCTACAAAGTGTGACGATTGGACGTAGTCCAATTTTGGTGAATCAAGATACTTCTTGTCTGTGGTTCTATCCTTTATCTTTTTAACTTATCTTCTTTATATTTATATCACACATATATGCTACATTAATTTTCTGCACTAGTACTTCATAACATTCAAAACACAATTTATTCCAAATTTTCAACTTGAGAATGATTTTTCTCTCAAAAATAGTTTCTTTACAATTATCGCCACTTTTGTACACCCATTTTCATAAGGATACTTCACATAATCCAGATCCACAACAAAATCTATAAAATATTCATGATATTAAAGTTGTATTGATATTATAATTTCATTTTTGTTAAGCTTCATTCTATAGGATATTATTTTTTTATTATATATAGGGAAATGGAATAAAAGTGGACAACACATCATAGAATTAATTCAAAGTATCGGGAAGTTTAAAAAACCTTTTTTGGATTTTTCCATCACAAAAGTAGAACATCAAAAATACACAATTTTTTGTCCTTGTGCTAAGTGTAGAAAGTGTTATTGGAAAAGAAGTTTGTGGTCATCTTATAGGTTCTTAATTATTACACGGTTAGAATGTTTGTGTAAATCATCAAGAGGAAATAACATTGTCTATAGAAATAGAAGATCGTGTGAAGGATAAAGAGTTCTCACATGACGACATTGGCTTACTTTACAACATATATATTTATGCATGTGAAAGAAGTAGAGGGAGGCAAAAAATGTGAGTCATAAGCTTCCCTGATCAAGTTTTTGATTTAAGTCCCAAACATACAGTGCACATGAAAGATTTGCTTTACCTAATGTTTTGAATTAAGAAACATTTCAGGCAAACATGAAGACACCACACACATGGAACAATGGCTTGCAACTCAAGGAATCAACCAAAGTTGGAGGATGCACTTGAGGAAGATGCAATTTGTATAGTGGTATTAGGTGTCTAAGTATCAAGTTGAGTGAACAAATCACTAAGGTATCACACTTAAGTCATTGCCAATGAACTTTTATCATTCATTCAAGTTTTATCAAACTCAACTCTGAAACAATCGACTATGCAATCGATTGGATGGCAAATCAATCGAATCGCACATAAACTGTTAAACATAACTGAGGTCTGTAACAGGCTCAGTCGATTGTCAACTCGATTGCACAATGGATTGACAATTCAATTGACGCTAAGTTTCAAGTTACAGAAAGAACTCAGTTTATGCCAATTCGATTGATCACTCGATTGTCCACTTGATTGGCAACTTGATTGTTTGAAGTGTCTGAATCACTTTGATCACGACACTTGATTGACAAATCGATTGATGCTAAATTTCAAGTTACACAGAGCATTCAGTTTTGGACAAATCGATTGCTCACTCGACTAAAAGGAATTATAGCATCAGATCTGAATCACTTTGATCACGACACTCGATTGATCAATCGAGTGACGCTATTTCTCAAGTTACAGTGAGCACCCAGTTTTGGCCAAATCGATTGCTCACTCGATTGAAAGGAAATCATAGCATCAGGTCTGATTCAGAAATTGAATAAATCGATTGTACAATCAAATGAATCCTATATATTTCAAGTTTCCAAAAACACAGAACATACGACACTCGATGCAGCAATCGACTAGATCCTTATACAGTCGATTGGGAAATTGACTATCCTGGTGTTTTCCTTGAATATATATAAGATGTTTCAATCATTTTAAAAAATAACTCTTGCACAAAACTTTTCATATTTTTCAAAATCTCTTGCTCTCAATCTTTGCATACCTCTGAAAACACTTTGAAAGAAAAGTTTCTTAACACACAAAAATATCCATTGGCAAATCAATTCTTTGTGTGATGCTAGAGTGATTGAACACAATTCTTTATACTTCTCTATTTTCTTGTTAAAAACAATTCTTTGTATTTGAAGCTGTAACAAATCCAGTTTGGAAACTGGTGGCTATCCTTGTTGGTGTGGTATCATCAAGAGGAAGTCTACTTTGATCTTGTGTGAGTTTGGGGATAAACTACAAGGATCAAAGGGCATCAAGATAGGAGTGAAGGGAGTTAGATTGATAGGTCTTGTAGAAGACTGGAAAATTTGTAAATTTACTCGAATTCATTCTATAGTAAAAAGGCTGGAATCATGTTGTGATTTCGGGACTGGATGTAGGTCGTTGGATTAACGGCTGAACCAGGATAAATCTTGGTGAAATCTTTCTTATCCCTTCTCTTTAATTTTCAGTATTGTATACCTGCTTATTCTTGTATGCTTCTTGCTATAATTGTATGTGATTTTTAATTTCCGCTGTGTATGAGTTGTATGAATGTTGTATGATTAATTTGGGAATTATGTCGAACTAGTTGGATTTGATCTTAATTCTCTCGTTGTTAATCAAAAGAAGTCATTGTTTTCCAACAAAAAATGCCCTAACGAGGATGATAAGAAGTTTTATAATTTGAATAACTAGGCAAAGTGAGAGTTGTATCCATGATGTTAAAATTTCACTAATCACATATAATTCGACATTACTTGTTAGATTATCTTTATGGATAGAACAATGCATCGTTCAATGCTCTTTTGGAGTTATTGGAAGAAGAAATACATAAATTGAACAATACAAAAGCCATGATAAAAAATTTAGGCATTCTTTTAAATAGATTCATGTATATTCAAATGTTTGTATGTTGTATTGGAAAGAGCATGAAACTAACGATACATGCAAAACTTGTAAAGCTTCACGATGGAGTGAATTACTCAAATAGGTTTGGAGTTTGAGGATACAAAGTATGATCATAAAGTTCCTAAAAACGTTTTGATGCACTTTCCACTTATTCCAAAACATCAAAGACTTTTTATTTCTTCAAAAACAACCGAGTCAATGAGATGGCACGAAAAAGGCTACTTAAAGAACGGTAGATGAAGGCATCCTGTTGATGGCCAAGCATGGAAGGACATTGACATGCTTCATTCCGATTTTTCTTGAGAGCATCGTAATGTAAGGCATGTCTTATCAAGTGATGGATTCAATCTATTTAGAACTATGAGCTTATGAAACAGTACATGGCCTGTCATGATATTGGAATACAATTATCAACCTTTGTTGTGCATGAATTATAAATATACAATGTTGTCATTATTCTTTATTGGAGCACATTCTTTAGGAAATGATATAGATGTGTGTATAAATTTGGTTACATAAAGCAACGTTAGAAAATATTAATTAGTTTTGAGTATTTTGATATGATTGATTATTCATAGATTCAACATCTAGAAAACAGAGAGAAATTAGTACGTAGTAATTAACATAAAAGTTCATGTCTTAGATGTGGAGACCTTGTTTGTATCACATAAACCAAATAACTTTGCTTGTTATTTGGTAGTTTTCTTTCAGATACTAGTTGCTATATTAATAGTTCTTATTTAAATTAATTGAGAAAATTATTATTCATTTATTTTTCTACGATTTAAATGACAGTTCGGGTTATGATTATGAAGTTTGAATAGTTATAATTTTGAAGTTTTTTTTCTTTCAAACAACAAGTTTCATGTTGAAATAAGATTATGTAATCTAAATAACAAAATCTTAATTTATGTGTTAAAACACTAATTTTGTTGTTGTGATGAAAAATTATAATTCATTCTTTTAATATTCATAACTATAATGATATATTTTCTCTTTACTTCTAATAGTATGATATTTTTTTAGGTGGGACTCGAAGATAATCACTAAGATAAATGAAGCTAGTGGAATGCATAGAAGACTTGATTGTTTTTTAGGAATGCATAGCTTGGTTGTTGCATTTGTGGAATAAAAAGTTGGTGGTTGTAACACTTTATTTGTTGGAAAAAAAAGTTTCCTTTTTCATTTTTTAATGTTATAATTTGACTCCGTAATTTGGTAATTCATTTGGTATATAATTTGACTCCCTAAACTTTAAAATAATATATATAATATTTTTTTTCTTTCATATTTCTATAAATATTTACAACGGATAATTAAAAACAATTTAAGAGAAAAAAAATAATCTTTTGTGAGTTATTTAGGATATCACATTGCTCAAAATACAAGTGCAACACTTTAAACTTTTTTCGTCTTATAAAACAGAACAATCTCAATGTACTCGATGTAACTATAATTTCTTATTCGATGTAACTATATTTTCTTAATTTAATTTCAAAAACTTATATTCGTACAAGAAAACGCAAGGTAGAGCTTCCTAATCTTCATTTCATTTTTAATTAAGGAAAATCTTATTTATATCCATTTCCCTCTATTTTAATTAAGAAAAATAGAGGGTGAGATAATAATCTGGTGATCTTTTAAAAAGTGGAGGGGCAGTTTGAAAAAAATATCTCAAAAACAATGAAAACATAACATTATAATGAAATTTTTTATTAGCTATAGGCCAAATATTTAAAATATGTTCTTTTCTTTAAGTATAAAAATGTATTATCTTTCTTTTATTGATTTAGAAAAGCTTTCTAGTTTTCATTTTTGTGTTTTTATTAAAGGAAAAATTAATTATATCCATTTCCTTTATAAGGAATAGGTTCCTGGTCTTCATTTCATTTTTAATTAAGGAAAATCATATTGATATACATTTCCTTTATAAGGAAAAGCTCCTCGAATGTCAAGTGTAAGAAAGAAAAACCCAATTCAACCACAATAATAGCCTAAATTATTATGCAGAAGTGCAAAATAGGGGTGTAAATAGTTGTTTGATCAAAAATTCATTTTCTAGTAACTATAAAGGTCTTTAATGAACAAATAATTTATTTTACTCATCTCCATTATAAATTTTTTACCAAAATACTAAAATCAAATATCTTAAAGAATCATCACCTCATAGCATACAGACATATAGAAAAAAATTAATCCTAATATTTTAGTTAATTAAATAGTATACTTTCAAATTTGGGGTGTTACACATGAAGCCCAACTTGACGGACCGATACAATATCAATGGATGTATTTGATTAATAGGTATGAATAGTTTAACGGGCTTTTTAGGATGTTGAGAGCATAGATAGATAAAGTAAATTACCTTCCAGGTTTTCTTATTCGTAAGTCCTTTGTACATAACAAAGTTCATTTAGAAGGATCAAGTGTAGAAGGTTTTTTTGGCTATTGAAAGTTTGACATTTAGCTTGCAATATCTATATAGGTGGAACTAGGTCCAATAAACCTAACAGGGATGCTTTCTATGATGTGCTAGTTTGATAGATATTATATTTAATGAGCAATATAAATAATAAATATTTTATTTTATATATTTTTCAAAATATAATAGTATTTTAGTGTAATATTTTAAAGAACAAGATTTTATATGACTTTAAGTGTATATGTGAGTTTGTAATTAATATAATATTTTCTTATATGTTTGACTAATGTTAAGTGGGTACATATTTATATTCTAATCATTTTTAAGTATCTCTTATTTTAATTATTTCTAAATATATCTTATTTTAATTATTTATTCTATAAATAATTATCTTGAGATCGTACTAATATTATGTTTGATTTTCTTTGATTTTATATACTTATTTTGGAATTGTGATTATATATATATATTTATAATGATTTAGTAATTAACATAAAAAATTATTGTTATATTTATTTATTTTATAATTTTGACTATTTTCTTATATGATGATATTATTTTAATATGTATATTTTGAGAAATAAGTATAATTGTAGAGATTATTTTAAATGTGAAAGTTTGCGTCATTAGTAATATGTTTTTTTATATATTGATTATTTTAATTACTCTAATTTATAAAATATTAGTAATGTTTGAAAAACTAAATGGTGTTTGGAGGAATATTAAAAATAAGATTAAACAAATATTAATTTTATTTTAACAAAATAAACATAATAATAATAATAATAATAATAATAATAATAATAGTAAAACATAAAAAAAAGGTCAATGGGTTTGACTCTATGAACCCTGATTGTTAATAAAATAAACCAAAGAAAAGAGAAGGGATCTGGACGGGCAACCGTAGAACCAAAGAGTATACACAACAACAACCTATTGTTTGACACCGGTAATCGATAATTGTTTCGTAAAATTCTTTTTCCATTTTCATCCAAATTTGAGTATGTTATTTCATTCATTTAACTCGTCAATTAAACATAATTTTTCAGATATTTAACAACCCCAATTTCTCTCTAAAATACTCTGACTTCTTCGTTTGTAGGATTCGTTATTTTGTACCGTTCTCCTTCACCGTAAGTCCGATTTGAGTGAAAACAACACCAAAACGACCGTGTGAAAAGTGACTATATTATCCACTGATTGAGTTTCTGATTTATGGTAATTTTCCTTGGCCGAATTTTGAATTTATTTTTTAGTGTATCTTCTCATAATTTATTTTTAACGATTATCCATAAAATGTCGAGTTAGATCGATGGAAGGACAAAGAGTCAATGAAAAAAGGTTGTTTGCTCGTAGAATCGTATTCATGTGTGAAAGCATCAAAATAAGGTAAGAGGTGAGAGAGCTTTTGAATTCATGAGTATAATATAATTTGAGATGAATGGGAAAAACATATTTCCCAAAAATTCATTCGAGGCTCTCTACGTACGAGAGTAGCCCTTTGAGTGATAAATTGATTAATGTAAAATTATGGGAATTGTGAGATTAAAATAAGGAATAGAAATATTTATAAGGTATTGATTGATTTAACTTTGTTAAATGTGTGGTTTGTGATATTATTGTGATGTTTGA
The DNA here is from genome assembly GCA_037974775.1 of Cicer pinnatifidum. Taxonomy (NCBI): domain Eukaryota; kingdom Viridiplantae; phylum Streptophyta; class Magnoliopsida; order Fabales; family Fabaceae; genus Cicer; species Cicer pinnatifidum. Next base: position 39,525,334 of record JBBPBR010000004.1, read on the forward strand.
TTTATTTTTATTAAATGTGAGATATTTGATATTATTGTGATATTGGATGTCGAATGAATTTGATGTATATGTTTGATTAGACATGTTTATGTGATCTAATGATAAAAAGTGAATTCATTTTGATAAGTTTATGTGATTATGATGATGTATAATGAATAATAAGGATGTTATAAATTTATGATAAACCTATGTGATGATGTATGGTTGATGATAGTGATGCTATAAATTTGTGATGAGTTTATATGATGAGATATGATTAATGGTAGTGATGTTGTGAATTTGTGATGAGAATATTGAAGTAACCCTATAGTTGATGAAATAATTGTGATTCAAATTTGTGTTTGAGATTACGTTCTTAATAGAGTATCGTAGGCCAACGAGGGGAGAAAATAAATATTAAGAATTTGCGAAGTGAAGATTATTTTGTCATCATATAGGTAGGGCCTGACAAGCCTAGTAATTACGGGGAAATACAACTGAATGAGTCTGATCATGGCGGTCTGATGTCGAGCCTTAAGTCAAGATTGTTAGACCTTGGAAGTATTCAAGTGGGGAAATATCTAGGTGACTTGGAGGTAGCACTCCAAATGTCGGAAGCTACCACACAACACACATTTACCTCGACTGTCACGTATATGTGTCTCAGGTTGAGTTAAGGGGATCTGTAAGACCCTTAATTTTAAATTCTAATTTATGTATTTTAGGGAATTTTGTGCTGAATTTCTGAGGCTTTTTAGTCAATTTTATGGCATTTTGTGAGTTAAATGCCAAAAATATATTTTTAGAGACCCGATTAAAATTATTCATTGATGAATAGTTTTATTTAATTACGGTGAATCTTTTGTCGACGAAAAAAAATTTCCGAGATGCAGCATTTTTTAGAAAGATTCATCTGCCGATTGAATTGCGGTGAGAGTAAATATTTTTCTGAAAAAGTAATTAGTGATGTGATGTGAGGTGATAGGCGTAATGATGATTTTTATAAAAATATCTAGATATTTGTATATACCTAGATATTTGTAAATATCTAGATATTTATTTTGGAATTGGTTTTATTATAATATATATATATATATATATATATATATATATATATATATATATATATATATATATATATATATATATATATATATATATATATGGAACCAAGAGAAACAAAAAACGTTCCTGCTCCTTGTCTTCTCCTTTCTTCTTGACCTTTCTCTTTCATAAGTTTAAAGAAATAAACAAAACTCAAAAATAAACCTCCATTAGTCTATTAGATCTAAGCTTCCATTCGAGAAGTGACAGAAGAGAAAGTTGCTCATTTACACGCTGTGGTGCTAGTGAGCTAGTTTTCGACGCGACATCACAAACTTAAATATTACGAGAATTAATTACGGTACCGTAATCGCGAGTTAGAGCTATCGTTAAGGTAAGGGCTCCTTCCAAACTTTTAGTTTGCATTTAGGACATTATTTGTGATTTTATGGAAAAGAAATTTGATGTATTTGATGTATGAATTTGTTGAAAATGAATTTAATTCGTTTATGTGGGAATTAGTGGAATTTGTTTTTGGTGTGTTTTGAGGTGTGGTTTGTGGTGATCCATATTTGGTTTGATTTATATGTTCTTAATTAATATTATAAATTTTTTAGATGTGATTTAGGTGTGGATTTTGTGGATATTGAATTAATTAAATTTGATGAATTTGAGTTACGTAATGAGTTATTTTCAAATAAATGAGTTTGATCTGAAATTGAAATTTTACAAAAAAAATTGGCGTTGTTAAAGTTGTGAAAAAGTTCAAATTTTAACTAAGTTAAAGAGTTTGAGCAAAAAGATAGATTGAAATTAAAAATGGTTAGAGTTTAAAATATTACTCTTTTAATTACTCTTTGATTGAGTTTAAAAAGAAGAAAAAAAGTTTAGAGTATTTTATTAACTCAAAAATTTCGGTGCTTTAATAGTCGAGTGTGTGTATGTGAAATTTGGACAATATTTGTTTAATTTCATTTTAAGTAAATAATATAGATTATTTGGTTTTAAAAGTTTGATGTGTGAGAAAGATTTAAGTTTAAGAGTTTTGTTGTGTGTGAATTAATTTTATTGTGAACAAATTGTTATAAATATTTATGTTTATGTAGTTAGCTCCTTGAGTCTCGAAAATGAATCGAGACTGCTGGCACCGAGTTAGAGGTGGGGAGAACTCTGATATATTAATGTTGTTGTGGTGATTTATGGTTGAAAATTTTGGAGATTGAATGTTGGTGATTAATGTTTGGAAATTTTGGCGATTCATGTTTGGTGAAATTGATGTGTTCATAATTAATATTATGAATTTTTTAGAAGAAATTTATGTGTGACTTGGTGGAAAATGAATTTAATTCAATTTAGGTGTGAATGAAATTTGGAGATGTGATTTATGTGTGGTTGTGGAAATTTTAATTGGTGTGAATAAATATGTTTGAGTATGCTCTGTATTGTGTTTGAAAAATCATTAGTGTTAAATAAGTATTAAAAATGGGAAATCTTTTAATAGCTACATTTACTTAATGATTATGGTGAAAAGAGTTCGAGTATGCTCATGCATTTCATAGTACATGGTGACCGCGATGGGGTCATGGTGATAGTGGTGACCATGATGGGCCACAGGATGATGCCATGTGAGTTATTGGTTCATCTTATCCTTGCAGAGATTGTCGCGTCCTGCTGATCTGTGAGAGATTGCACTCTAGAATATGCTGATATGTGAGTGATTGCACTCTAGAAAATCGTGTTGGTCGGTGAGCGACTACACTCTTGTATGTCGTGCCGGTCTGTGAGAGATTGCACCTTGGTAATTAGTACTGGTTTGTGAGAGGCTGTACAATTATGATTTACGCTATTCGAGGAGGGTTTTGGTTTGGAATTCTAGAATCATGCATTTTGGCATATACGCATTGCATTAGAGTGTTTGACATGTGAGTTATGTTTGTCATACTATGATGATTGTATATACATATTCGATTGTTGTTGTGATTTGTCGTAATTGCTTTGAGGTGTGAAGTTGGGTTGATTAAGTTTTGATGCAATTATGTGTTCATAATTGATTTAATAAATATTCGATGTGTTGATTGATTCAGAGTTGTTTTAGAACTGAGAATCTGCATTTTTTTTTGTTGTATTCGGTTATGACAGTGCAGTTTGTTAAAACTTCATTTTTCAACATTGTTTATGCATTTTTGGACATATGAAAACCCTTTTGAAGAGTATGCAAAGACGAAAGGTTCTTTTGAGCATTTGGAAATATAAGAATTTTGCTATGTGATATTTGTTAATTTCGGTTGGTGACCTTTACAATTATTGTGGAAATCTGGGCTTTGCCCTCAGATCAGAAACAGGATCGTCCTATTGGTTAGTACCCTAGAGATGGGAAAGTAGTTAGTCATACCTAACTAAAGCTGTGTCAGGAGGATCTTGTATGGCGTGTGGAGATCACCCATGTTGTGTAGTTTTTGTAGCATGATCAGATTTGGTGGTTGTATAAGGACTAGATGTCTTTCTTTTGTGATCGTATTTATTTCATTTTGGAAGATTGTATTTATGCTTAAACTGTTTGATTTTTTTTTGGTTTTGATGGGTCTGTAAGACCCGTAATTTTAAATCCTAAGTTATACAATTTTAGGGTATTTTATGTTAAATTGCTTAGGCTTTTAACCCAGTTTTCGGTATTTAGTGAGTTAAAGGCCGAAATATATTTTTGGAAATTGGATTAAAATTATTGGTCGAAGAATAATTTATTTAGGTTTCGAAGAATTTAATTCTGGGCGATTTTGTTCAAAATATCTCAGGTTGCTGAAAATTGTATTTGACAATTGAGTTGCGACGAGAGTAGATATTTTTATCAAAATAGTTTGAGATGTGAGTGAAGTGATGGATGTGAGAGTTGTTAGATATTTATTTGTTTAGGTTTCATTATTATATATATATATATATATATATATATATATATATATTATTAGTAATATATATGTATATAGGTATAAGAAAAGGAAAGGAAGGAAATAGAAAGAAAAGAGAAAGGAAGAAAGGAAAAGAGAGACAAAAGTGAAAACATTTTCCGTCTCCTCCCTCTCCCTCCCTGCTCGCGTGAAACATTTTCCCACCCTCTTCAATTTTCGTTCTCCTTGCTTCCTTTGAGTTCAAAAATTGAAACCCAAGGCTAGTGGGTGAGAAAGATCAAGTTCCCAGCTTCTTCCTTCCTCCCGGATTCGAAAACGGAGTTAGGGATTTCAAAACCTTCAAACACAAATCTCTCCATTTCATCTAGATCTAAGCTTCGTTTCGCGAAGAGATAGAAGGGAAAGTTGCTCACTACCACGCTACGGTGCTAGAGAACCAACTTTGGAAGCGACGTTGCGAGCGGAGACTTTGCCGGATTTACTCGCGGTACCGTAATCGCACGTTAGAGCTAACGTGAAGGTAAGGGCTCCTTCCAAACTTTTAGTTTGCATTTAGGGCCTTATCTGTGGTAGTGTGGAAAAGAATTTTGTTAGGGTTGGAGTATTGATTTGGGGAAAAATGTATCTAAGGCTTTATGGGTAAAATCTTAGAGTTTGGTTTTGGTTATATTGATGAATGTTTCGTGGAAAATGAATTTAAACTCATTTATGTATGATTTTGAATAAATGAAACTTGTGTGTTTGAGTGATGGATTGTGTTGATTTGTGTTGCCGTATTCGACGTGTTCATAATTGATAATTATAGAATTTGAGATGTGTTTTGTGTGGTTTGTGTGGAAGAATGATTTGGTGTGAATTATGGATTGAATGTGAAAGTATGTTTGAGTTAGTTTTGTGTGGAATTTGAAAACCATTAAGTTAAATGAGTATTAAGAATGGGGAATCTCTTAAGGTCTTGTTTACTTAATGTTTGATTTGGAAAATCGTTTAAGTTAAATGAGAATTAAGAATGGGGAATCTCTTAATGTCTCGTTTACTTAATGTTGTTTTGAAAATCGTTTAAGATAACTGGGCGTTAAGAATGGGGAATCTCTTAATGTCTTGGTTACTTAAGGTTGTTTTGAAAATCGTCTAAGTTAACTGGGCATTAAGAATGGGGAATCTCTTAATGTCTTGGTTACTTAATGTTTGTTTTGGAAAATCGTTTAAGTTAAAAGAGTATTAAGAATGGGGAATCTCTTAATATTTCTGTTTGCTTAATGTTTTGTTTAGAAAATCATTAAGTTAAATGAGTATTAAGAATGGGGAATCTCTTAATATCTGTGTTTACTTAATGTCGTCGTGAAAATGATTTTGTGGAGAAATGAATTGTTGTGTTTTGGCGTGAATTGTGTAATAAATTTGTGAATACGTTTGAGTTCGTTCTGTGTGGAATTTGAAAACCATTGTTTACTTAATGTGTGTTGTTTGTGAAAATCGTTTAAGTTAAATGAGTATTAAGAATGGGGAATCTCTTAATGTCTCGTTTACTTAATGTTTGTTTTGAAAAACGTTAAGTTAAATGAGTATTAAGAATGGGGAATCTCTTAATGTCTCTTTACTTAATGTTTGTTTTGGAAAAATCGTTTAAGTTAACTGGGCATTAAGAATGGGGAATCTCTTAATGTGTTGGTTACTTAATGTTTTGTTGTGGAAAATCGTTTAAGTCAAAAGTATATTAAGAATGGGGAATCTCTTAATATGTCTGTTTGCTTAATGTTTTGGTGTGAAAATCGGTTAAGTAAATGAGTATTAAAAATGGGGAATCTTTTAATATCTGCATTTACTTAACGATCGTTGTGGATGGAGTCAGTGTATGCTCATGCATTTCATTTTGGTAAATTGTGCTGACCCGTGATAGGTGGCACCTCGGTAAACAGTACTGACCCGTGATAGGTGGTACGTTTACGATTTACATTTGGTAAGTTGTGCTAACCCGTGATAGGTGGCACCTTTGTAAACAGTACTGACCCGTGATAGGTGGTACGTTTACGACTTCCGTTTCTTGGTGAATTGTGTTTGTCCGTGAGAGACTGCACAGGTGTTTGTCCGTGAGAGACTACGCCCTGGTAAATTGTGTTTGTCCGTGAGAGACTACACATGTGTTTGTCCGTGAGAGACTACGCCCTGGTGAATTGTGTTTGTCTGTGAGAGACTGCACAGGTGTTTGTCCGTGAGAGACTACACCCTGGTAAATTGTGAATTGTTGGTTCATCTTGTCCGTGTGGGTATTGTGTTATAAGTGTTAAGTGTTATGTTTTGGAATTTGGTGATAGCATGTTTGATTGCAATACTATTTCGAAACTCATGATGTTGTAGTAATTGTGTTATAAGTGTTAAGTGTTATGTTTTGGAATTTGGTGATAGCATGTTTGATTGCAATACTATTTCGAAACTCATGATGTTGTAGTAATTATGTTATAAGTGTTAAGTGTTATGTTTTGGAATTTGGTGATAGCATGTTTGATTGCAATACTATTTCGAAACTCATGATGTTGTAGTAATTGTGTTATAAGTGTTAAGTGTTATGTTTTTGAATTTGGTGATAGCGTGTTTGATTGCAATACTATTTCGAAACTTATGATGTTGTAGTAATTGTGTTATAAGTGCTAAGTGTTAAGATTTGGGATTATGTATGAATGTGATTGAGTGTAAAACTATTTCGAAACTAAAGTTGTTGTGGTGATTGTGTTATAATTGCCAAGTGTGGATGTTTGGGAATTGTGTGATCGCGTGTTTGACTGCAAAACCATTTCGAAACTTAAGATGTTGTGATAATTGTGTTATAATCGCTAAGTGTTCTGTTTTGGAGTTGGGTGTAAGTGTGATTGATTGCAAAACTGTTTCGAAACTCAAGATGTCGTGGTGATTGCACTATAATTGCTAAGTTTGATTGTTTGGATTTGTGGGTAGGTGTTGATTGATTTCGAAACCCTTTGAAAAGCTGAAAAATGCTGAATTGCTATCTGATGTGTATTCGAATACAGCAAGCTGTATTTGAATACAGACATGCTATTTTGCCACTGACTTACTGTGTAGTCGAATACTGACATGCTGTTTTGCTGCTGAATGCTGAAATAGCCTTGTATTCGAATACAAAGATGCTGTATTCGAATACAATAGTGCTGTTTTGTTAAAAACTTCATTTTTTAACTTTGTTTATGCATGTTTGGCATATAGAAACCCTTTTAAGGTGTATGCTAAGTTGAAATGTTATTTTGTGCATTTAAAAACTTAAATGTTATGTGTTAATTGTTAATTTCGGTTGGTGACCCTTTACAACTATTGTGGAAATCTGGGCTTTGCCCTCAGATGAGAACCAGGACCATCCTACCGGTTCGTACCATGTGGATGGAAATGTAGTTGGGAACACCTGACTGGAGCTATGTTAGGAGGATCTTGCGGGGCGCGTGAAGATCACTCAGGATGTATAGTTTTGTGGAATGATCAGATTAGGTTGACGTATAGAGACTAGATGTCTTTCTTATGGATTGTGTTTATTTTAAATTGGAACATTGTACCTATACTAATATTGTCAGCATGACATTTTATTTTCGATGGGTTCCATGTACCACTTTTTGATGTGCAAATACTTTGGATTCATATTTCTAAAACTTTTCCGCTGTTTGTAAATTAGAACGACTTAAATATGTATTCAAAGGCATTTCCTAATTTATTTCTTTGTTTTATGAATTTGTTTTGAAAAAAAAAAATATACACCCTCGCTTTGAAAAACGGGGTGTTACAGGGTCCATGTTCCACTTTTTGATGTGACGTGGGGAAAATTAAAATTCTTGGGGCAGTGCTTTTGTACAGGTCTACCAAGAATACCCTAGGGGTATGTGCTATGTTTGATAGGCCTCATAGCCCCAGTGTATTTGATGTTTGAATACTTTGGATTTTTATTTCAAAAAAAAACTATTTCGCTGCTTGTAAATATTTGTTGACTTGCTCGTTATGTTATGACTTAAATATTTATCCGAAAGTATTTCCTTCTTTATTTCTTTGTTTGTTTCTTTGTCGTTATTTCTTTGTTTAAAAAAAGTACATTCACGCTGTTAAAAATCGGGGTGTTACAGGATCTATGACGACATGGCCAATTTGAATTGTCCGTCCACCGGGATGGTGGCATAGTATCAAGCCTTCTAACCAAATACTTCAGAGTTAGAATGGTACCACATTATGAAGTAGAGTATAAGCTCATGCATAGCATTGCATTGCATTTTATTGTAATTGTTTTGTTGTTATTAATATGTATCATGGGTGGTAATAATTTCTCTTAGACAATTTGATGTTACATTGAAATCTATTGATTTTCCTTGAGTGATTTTGACCTTTGAATGTGATATTTTCTTGACGGAATATTTGTATAATGATACAATCCTATTATGATTGTTTGAGTGTTCTTCTTACATGTATTATATTGTCATCATGATTTCAAAACTCACCTCCTTCGTTGTTTGTGTTTGTTTGGTTGGGCCCTGCGTTTGCGAAATCGCAGTTATTACAGATTAATGAATCTTGAAGTTCAAGTTTGCGAGGAACCCCGCTTTGATATGTTATACCTGGAATAAGGGTTTTAATTTATATTTTACTTATTTAATTTGAATTGAATTTTTGTATGAAAATCTTAGAAGTACTACTAAGTTTTTAGAATTAAATCAAGTAATTATACTTAAATCAAACTTATCGAGATTGCACTATATTAATGGATAAAATAAGATTAAAGTGTTTTTATTTTTATTTTTGAGAAACATGATATCCAAAATTAAATATAAAATTTTTATTTTCTTGGAAATATATTTTTATTTATCCGCTGCAAATGTAACGCCTCAATTTTTATTAATGAACGTGTTTGTTTTTATTAAAATAACAACATAAACTGTTTGAAACTTTTATTAATGATCTATCCATACAGACAATATTAATTGAAGTTTAAGTTTTCATCCCATTCATCCCAGATATACACTTCCATAAATAATAAGTAAAATTCGTGAAAATTTAAAACTTTGGTATATCTAAAACATATCATACAACTTGTAAGAGTATTGGTTAATGTTTTTCAATACACGTCTAGTTTCATAAATATTCTAAAACCTCTTGTCTTTTGGTCAGAACCTAATGTAGCTATAATATATAGACTACAAGTCCTAAACATTTGACGTTACATTGTGAGAACTTCGAGAAGATCTATACACCCTAACACATTTGAAATTTTTTGTCAACACTATAAGAATTACAAAGCAGACATATAGCAATCCTTTGAGCCGGAAAAACTTGTAGGGCAATAAGAAATACATCTATTTTGTAACGGCCACACACATTATATATAGAACAATTGTATAAATAAACAAATAATGATTAACCACGAAATCAAATATCTAAAAAAATCATCACATCATAGCAAATACACATATAAAGAAAATTAATCCTAATATTTCAGTTAATTAAATAGTATACTATGAAATTTGGGGTGTTACACTTGAAGCCCAACTTGACGGACCAATACAATATTAATGAATGTATTCGATTGATAGGTATGAATAGTTTATAACAATTTGTTTAATTCAAAGTGTTAAACGGGCTTTTTAGCTTGTTGAGAGTTCATTTTGAAGGATCAAGTGTAGAAGATTTTTTCGCCATTGAATGTTTGACGTTTTTCTCACAATATCTATATAAGTGGAAACTACGTTCAATAAACCTAGCAAGCATGGCAACGAAATAGATTCTATGTCAATCGGTAGTGTGACCTTTTTACAACCTATTAGAATACCTTATCATTAAAATATATAGCAATAAAATTAAAACTATAGGTATAAATTTTGTAAATAATAAATAAATTATATACCAACAAGGATATTCCAGTAGGTAAAATCAAATGTTTAAAGAAAATAACAACAGACTGTCCCAATCTTATAGTGATGGCAAAATATTGTAGGTATTAGGCAATTATAAATAAGAGTACAAACCTCCATTGGTATTGGTATGGATGATTTTGGCTATACTTACAAATTTTATTTAAATATCATGTAAACACATATTTTACTTTTTGGCAAACATCTTTTAACATGTTAGAAATATATAATATACATATCATCTTATCATATCATCTTTTAACATCTTTTGCAAATATCTTTAGAGCCACATCATGCAAACTATTTATATCTTCTTATCATATAAAAAAATCTAACAATTACTATTAAAAAAACTAACAATTTATAATAAAAATAAACTAACAAATTTTTTTTTATTGAAACATTTAGTTCTAGTTACTAAAATTTATAATAAAAAAAACTAACTAACTT
>JBBPBR010000004.1:39545271-39570119 GCA_037974775.1 Cicer pinnatifidum
AAATCATATAAAATCTTGTTCTTTAAAATATTACACTAAAATACTATTATTTTTAGAAAAATATATAAAATAATAAAATAAAATATTTATTATTTATATTGCTAATTAAATATAATATCCATCAAACCAACACATCATAGAAAGCATCCCTATAACAAAAATTACTCACAAAATTTATCAACATATATTCTAAAATAATTTTAACATCAAATTAATTATTTAAATTCCTATTTCATTAATAAAATAGTTTATTATCAAATTTCGGGTTTTACAGTAATAGCTTGAATTATTATGCAGAAGTGCAAAATAGGGACGTAAATAGTTGTTTGATCAAAAATCCATTTTCTAGTAACTATAAAAGTCTTTAATGAAAAAATAATTTATTTTACTCATCTCCATTATAAATTTTTCTCAAAAAACTGATTTCAACATAATATTATTCTTCCTTAACATAAATAGATAAATAAATAAATAAATATAATATTGACCACTAAATCAAATATCTAAAAAAATCATCACATCATAGCAAACACACATATAAAGAAAATTAATCCTAATATTTTAGTTAATTAAATAGTATACTATGAAATTTGGGGTGTTACACATAAAGTTGTACAATATCAATGGATGTGTTAAACGGGCTTTTTAGGATGTTGAGAGCATAGATATATAAAGTAAATTACCTTTGCAGGTTTTCTTATTCTTATGTCCTTTGTACATAACCAAGTTCATTTTGAAGGATGAAGTGTATAAGCTTTTTTGGCCATTCAATGTTTGACGTTTTGCTTGCAATATCTATATAGGTGGAAATGAGGTTCAATAAACCAAGCAGGAATGGCGATGAAATAGATTCTACGTCAATCGGTCATGTGACCTTTTTACAACGTATTAGAATACCTTATCATTGAAATATATAGAAATAAAAACAAAACCTTCGGTATAAATTTTGTAAATAATGGATAAACTATATACCAACAATGATATATCAGTTGGTAAAACCAAATGTTTAAAGCAAATGAGAACAGACTGTCCCAATCTTATTGTGATGGCAATATTCCGTAGGTATTAGGCATATTTAAAACAAGAGTACAAAACTCCATTGGTATTGATAATTTTGGCTATACTTACAAGTTTTATACATTCACCGAAAGGTAAGGTTTCTTGTAATGTGAATATGATTCAAATTTGTTAATTTTATTTAAAATATCATGTGATCATGTGAACACATATTTTACTTTTTTGCAAACATCTTTTAACATGTTAGAAATATATAATATACATATTTATCTTTAGAGCCACATTATGCAAACTATTCATATCATCGTATCATATAAAAAATATAACAATTACTATTAAATAAACTAACAATTTATAATAAAAATAAACTAACAAAATTTTTTGTTGAAACATTTAGTTCAAGTTACTAAAATTTATAATAAAAAAAACTAACTAACTTAGCATAATATATTTTGTTGTATGGATATTTTGATACCCAACTTTTCTCATACATGGTACTAGTTATATACTATTTTATGATATAGTTTGCAATACTTATCATAAACATAAAAGTCTTAAATATAATATTTTATAATCGTAGTCATTTTCACTTTACTGAAAAATATATATTTATCATAAATGTCCACTACACAAAAAATGTTATTTTGTAGCGCATCTTTTACAGCGCTTACTAAATACAAGTGTTGTTGTAAATATATTTTAAAAATAACGGAGCATATAACAACCCTTCTTTGACAAGCATTGTGGAAAAAGCACTGTTGTAGGATCATATAGCGTTTGCGCATAATGTTTACGAGGCTTTTATAGCGATTTTACACAAGTGCTGTAAAATGAAGCGCCCTCACATAATGTTTTATAGCGCTTTTTTGACAAGCACTGTAAAATACATGCACTTTCAAATAATTAAATGACCTATTACAGCGCTTTTGTTACAAGCGCTGTAAAAGACATGCACTTTCAAATAATTAAATGACCTATTAGAGCGTTTTTGTTACAAGCGTTGTAAAAACCTTGCGCTTTCACATAATTAAAGGATCTATTACAGTGCTTATTTTACAAGCGCTGTAAAATCATTAACTTTAAATAAAAATCATTTACTTTAAATAAATAAAAAAAAATTTACGAACCCTCATCACCTCTACTTTGGGAACCCTCATCTCCTCTACATACTGTGCGGCCAACAAATTGGATACGTTGTCTCAAGTACTGTATTTATTAATTTTTTTGTTGTCAAAAAATCTTTAGTTTTTTAATAATTGAAAACTAATAAATTATTACATAATAAATCTTTTCTTTTTTAAATTTGTTGATCTGTTCTATTTTGAAATATTTTCTATTTTGTAATTGTCACATAATGATGGTATAATGTTATCAGTAGCTTATTATTTGTGTAACTGCATTTATATCGGTCATAAAATATGGACCGGAAATGGATGTCTGCCAATCGATTGTCAAAAGAGTATGAAAATGGAGTAAAGGATTTTGTTGAGTTTGTAGTGAAGAATGCAAAAGATCCAAATAGAGTCGTTTGTCCTTGTTTAAAATGTTGTTTTGGAAAACACGTTAGAGAAGATGAATTGGAAGGACATTTAGTATGGAATGGAATTGATCAAAGCTATACATGTTGGATAAGACATGGTGAGAAAAAAATAGGAAACATTAATTTTGAGAATGGTTCGACATATGCTTCAACTGACTTCGATATAGATACATATGAGCTGGACTGAGTTGAGGAGATTACAAAAGCAATTGAAGAAGATCTTCGGGATTTTCCTAAAATGTTTGAAAGTTTGTTGAATGATGCAGAGGAACCATTATATAATGGTTGTACTAAATTCACAAGACTGTCGGTGATATTAAAGTTGTACAACTTAAAAGCGAGTAATGGATGGTCTGATAAAAGCTTCATAGAATTATTAACACTCTTAAAAGATATCTGGCCAGATGATAACGAACTTCCCAATCGAACCTACAAGGCTAAACGGATTTGTGCTCTATTGGCATGAGTTAAGAAAAGATTCATGTGTGTCCTAACGATTGCATTTTATTTCGAAACGAATATGAATTACTAAAGGTTGTCCAAAATGCAATGTTTCTAGATATAAGAAAAAAGAATCTACTTCAACAAAAGTCGTGTCGTATTTTCCGATAATACCAAGATTTAGGCGCATGTATCGCAGTGAAGAAGATTCAAAACACTTGACATTGCATGCAGATGAAAGAATTACAGATGGAATGTTTCGACATCCTGCAGATTCCCCATAATGGGAAAAAATTGACCACGAGTATCCTAAATTCGGGATAGATTCAAGAAATCTAAGACTTGCACTTTCTACTGATGGAATGAATCCACATGGTCTTCAAAGCATCTCACACATCATGTGGCTTGTGATTTTGTTGATTTATAACCTACCTCCATGGTTATGTATGAAGCGCAAGTTTATGATGTTGTCTCTGTTAATTTCTGGACCCAAACAATCGGGAATGATATCGACGTATACTTGACTCCTTTAATTGAAGATTTAAAAATTTTGTGGGAGACAGGTGTGGGAATTTATGATTGGTATAAGAAAGAATGTTTCAATTTGAGGGCTATGTTGTTCGGCACAATTAATGATTTTCCAGCATATGGTAATTTATCATGATATAGCATTAAAGGCCAGTGTGCATGTCCTATATGTGAAGAGAGTACAAATTGGATGCGGTTGAAACATTGTAAGAAGAATGTATTTCTTGGACATCTTAGATTTTTACCTTATAGTCATCAGTATTGTGGGTGGAGAAATGCATTCAATGGAAAATCAGAGGAAGGTAAAGGTCCTTTAGCACCAACTGGATATCAAATACTTGAAAAAGTACAAGGTTTGACCAATAAATTTGGAAAACCTTTTGCGGGAGAGCTGGTCAAAACAGGATGGAAGAGAAAGTCAAATTTCTTTGAATTTCCATATTGGAAGTTATTGTATATAAGACATTTCCTAGATGTGATGCATATTGAAAAAAAATGTATTTGATAGTGTTATTGGTACGTTACTCAATATTCCAAGAATGTCTAAAGATGGCATCAATGCAAGATTGGACTTGGTCGATATGGGAATAAGAAATGAATTGGGTCCATTAAAGAAAGGAAATCGCACATATCTACCTCTAGCCGCTCATACTCTATCTAGAAAGGAAAAAATTGTTTTATGTAAATTTCTACACAAAGTTAAAGTTCCAGAAGGATACTCTTCAAACATTAAAAATTTGGTTTGTATGAAAGATCTAAAGTTAAAACAAAGATTGAGGTGGCTAGCAAATGGTCTGAGTTTACATGTCTTTTCTTACACTGGTTATGTTATTAACGACTACACATTTTATACCAAAGAACGAGATGATCAGACTGTTGAAAATATATGACCTCTATTTTCTAAAAAAGAGTATATGACAGTCTTTATAAAATTCACAAGATTGCTAATTAGTTTAACAAAAAACAATTTTATTAAACAAATGATCAATCACGGTCCCAAGGAATTGTTTCTAAGCGAAGGTTCACAATTACATGTATTGTCTAATTACTAGTGTAGCAAATACAATAATTGTTTAACGGATTAATCAAGATACAAACATATCAATTCAACCATTCAAGCAATATCAATCAGAACAGAATTTTGCTATCACATGCATTCAAGATTAATCATACAAGTAATATAGAAAGAAAAGAGAAAGGATAAGAGGATGATACACAAAGATTTATCCTGGTTTAGCTGTCAATATGACAGCCTACGTCCAGTCCCAAAATCGAACCGATTTCGGCCTTTCTTCCAATAGAATCATCTAGAGTGTGTTTATACAGATTGTCCAGCTCTCACGGCCTATCTATCCAAAAACTAAACTCTCTTGCTTCTATTGCGCACCCATTGTATCCCTCAAGTCAATCAACATACTCTCCCAAGATCACAGTGAAACTTCTTCTTGATGAGCCCTCTCAACAACGAAGATAGTTACCAATTTCTATACTGGGTTTTTCTCAGTTCTTTCTTTACAAAAAACGTTGTTACAGAAAAGATAAAATGTATACAGAAGTTGACTCAATCACTACAATGAATCTCACACAAGAAGTACTTTTCCAAATGAGTGTTGGTGAGATATTTCTTTTTCTCTCAAGTTGTCTTTTTCAGCTATCTAAGATCATGAAGAATATTTGGATCGGTTCTGAAAAAGTAATATCAGAGGTTATTCAAATTGTGAGCAAAAGATATGAAATTTAGTTAGTTCGTTATGAGAAAAAGTGATTGAAATCGTTTATATAGTTTCTGAATAACAACATATAAATCGATTTTCCAATCGATTCATTTATGTATTAAAACAGGCTCAATCGATTTCCCAATCGATTATCGCGAGTCTTGTTTTTCTTGAATCTTGAAACTATATGAACTAATCGATTACCGAATCGATTATTTTAATGCACTTTTCAGAAATTAATATGCAGTTCATATTGGAATCAGTTGCATAATTGATTAAAGGTGTTTTGTTCCAACAACGAGATCAAAACAATCGATTACTCAGTCGATTCATTAATTCACATAATCGATTTGGCCATAGGCTAAGTTTTCCCTATAACTTAAACTTTTTGTTCCAATCGCTTTGCCAATCGATTTCACTGGCCACTGGGACTCAATTATTTTCATCCAATCGATTTGCCAATCGATTTGGATTATTACAGAGAGTTAGCTTATTTCAAGAAAATCGATGTGCCAATCGATTATGTAATATGTTCCTGAAAAATGATTTACCAGTTGGTTCATTCAATCGATTGTTTAATCGATTGATACCAAACTTGTTACATAGGAAATTTGTTTCAATGGATTGTCCAATCGATTGTGTTTATCATAGAACATGTTCCTTTTGAAACCTTCTTTTCGAAATCGATTTGTCAATCAATTAGCTTACTAAACGGCTTGGTTCTGTGACTTGCACAATCGATTTGCCAATCGATTATTTTACTATCAGCTTAGTCCTTGTGATTTGAACAATCGATAAGCCAATCGATTTAATCACTAAAGGCTTGGTTTGTGATTTACAAAATCGACTTATCAATGGATGTGCCAATCGATTGCTCAATCGATTGTTTAATCACAGAGTACACATTTTCATACAACCCCTTTACAGAATTGATTGACTAATCGATTGTCATAGTAAATCTTCCAACTTTGGTTGATTCCTTGAGTTCCAAGCTATTGTCTCAAGTATGTAGGGTTGAGTTGTTGTTCCTGAAATTTTACTCAGTTTAAAATGTTAGATTTATCAAATGATGTTTGAATATTGTATGTTTGTTAATTATATCAAAATCATGATCAAGGGGACTTATGTCCAACACAGACCACTATGCAAAATAGCAAAGTCACTCTCGTAGCTGAAGCGATGCATGTCTCAAGTGCAACAGACAAAAACCCAATATATGCAAATCTATCATATTTTGGGGTTATTGATCCCATATGGGAGTTAGACTACAATATGTTTCATGTTCCCATATTTGGTTGCAAGTGGGTCGATAATAATAATGGCATTCGGATTGATGAGTCAGGGTTTTTGTTTGTCGATTTTAATAGGGCTGGATACAAGACGAGCCTTTTATTTTAGCGTTGCAAACTCAACAAGTGTTTTATGTCACTAATCCTGCTGATGATAAATGGTTTGTTCTCCTATCGACCAATAAAATAAGTGATGATAACAATAATGAGGAAGATGTTGGTAATGATCTTTTATTTGCAACATCACAACAACCACGTGAAATTGATTCAACTGATGATGGTTTATATCTTAGTGATGATCATGATGAGGGAATTTGGATTAATCCATTGCATCGTATTATAAATGGACAAACAAATGTGAATCCCACCAGGAAAAGAAGAAGGGCATCTTAATGTACATGTTTAATTGTTTTATATAAGCCATGTAATCTGAACTGAGTTAATGTAATTTAATTGTTTAACATGTTTAATTGTTTTATATAAGCAGCCATGTATTTGATTTTCTGATTAATTTATTTTCTGCTTATATTTAGCTTGATTTGAGTGTTTAACACTAAGTTCATGTAAAAGGCTTTTACATGAACTTATAGAGGGCTTATTTGAAAAAGCGTTGTAAAAGACTTTTTAAAAAAACATTCATATAACATCAGAAAACAAGGAGGTCTTTTACAATGCTTATTCTACAAGCGCTGTAAAAGAGCCTTTTAAAAATAAAATAAGGAGGCCTTTTAGAGCGCTTATTTGAAAAAGCGTTGTAAAAGGTTTTTTAAAAAAACATTCATATAACATAAGAAAACAAGGAGGCCTGTAAGACCCATGATTTTAAATTATACTTTATGTATTTTAGTTGATTTTCGTATTGAACTCAGGGGCTTTTTAGCCAAGTTGTTAATATTTTGGAGTTTATATGATCAAAAAGATATTTCGATGCCCGATTAGAATTACTCATCGATAAATAAATTAAATTAACTGCGGCGAATCCTTTATGAAGAATTTAATGCGTTATGGGTAAACTGGTAAATTTAATAAATATCTAGATTTGGAGATATTTGTTAAAAATAGTTAATATGTATATATAGAAAAGTAAAGGAAGGAATTGAGGGGAAAAAGAAAAAGAAAGGAAAGAAAAAGGAGGAAAGAAAAGCATAGGAAAGAAAACAGAAAAATTCCATCTCCTTCCTCCCCTGCCTCACGTGTTCATTTTCCTCCTTCCTCCATCTTCATCCATTTTCGTTGTTCTTGCTTCCTTTGAATTCGAAAATTGATAGTGGGTGATAGGACAAAGATTTCTCAACTTCACTCTTCCCCTTTGATTCGAAAACGAAGAAAAACGGTATTAGGGATTCAAAAACAAACCTCCCTGTTTCACCTAGATCTAAGTTTCGTTTCAAGAAGTGATAGAAGGGAAGGTTTCTCACCTCCGTGCTACGGTGCTAGTGGACCAACTTTGGAAGCGGCTTTGCGAGCGAAAAATTTACCAGATTTACTCACGGTGCCGTAATCGAACGAAAAAGCTAAAGTGAAGGTAAGGGCTCCTTCCAAACTTTTAGGTTGCATTTAGGGCCTTATCTGTGGTTGTGTGGAAAAGAATTTTGTTAGGGTTGAAGCGCTGATTTGGGGAAAAACGAATTAATGCTTTATGGGTGAAATTCTAATGTGGGGTTTTGGTGATATTGATGAATGTTTCATGGAAAATGAATTTACCTCATTTATGTATGATTTTGAGTAAATGAAATTTGTTGTGTTTGAGTGATGGATTGTGTTGATTTGTGTCGTCGTATTCGACGTGTTCATAATTGATAATTATAGAATTTGAGATGTGTTTTGTGTGGTTTGTGTGAAAAATGATCTGATGTGATTTGGTGTGAATTATGGATTGAATGTGAAAGTATGTTTGAGTTTGTTTTGTGTGGAATTTGAAAACCATTAAGTTAAACAAGTATTAAGAATGGGGAATCTCTTAATGTCTTGTTTACTTAATGTGTGTTTGTGAAAATCGTTAACTTAAATGAGTATTAAGAATGGGGAATCTATTAATATCTGTGTTTACTTAATGTCGTCGTGAAAATGATTTTGTGGAGAAATGAATTGTTGTGTTTTGGCGTGAATTGTCGAATAAATTTGTGAATATGTTTGAGTTTTGTCTGTGTTGGGATTGTCGCGCCAAGGTGATGCCATGTGATTTGTTGGTTCATCTTGTCTGTGTTGGGATTGTCGTGTGAAGGTGATGCCATGTGATTTGTTGGTTCATCTTGTCTGTGTTGGGATTGTCACGCAAAGGTGATGCCATGTGATTTGTTGGTTCATTTTGTCTGTGTTGGGATTGTCGAGTCAAGGTGATGCCATGTGATTTGTTGGTTCATCTTGTCCGTGTTGGGATTGTCCAGTCAAGGTGATGCCATGTGATTTGTTGGTTCATCTTGTCTGTGTGGTATTGCGTTGTAGCCGTTAAGCGGTATGTTTTGAAATTGTGCGTAGCTGTGTTGATTCAAGTTTATGATTGAGTGTTTGAACTTGAAATGTCATTGTGATTGTGTGATTTTACTAAGATTTATGTTTTGAATTGTGTGTGAATGGGATTGATAGTAAAACGATTTCGAAACTCATAATGTCGTGGTGATTGTATGGGTATTGCTAAGTGTTAAGGTTTGGAGTGGTGTTTGAATATGATTGAGTTAATTTATGTATTTCTGAAAGAATATACAGGGAAATCGATTTACCCAATCGATTTGATGAGTTACAGGGACTTCCCTTGCCAAAAATCGATTTACCCAATCGATTTTGTAATATGTTTTTCAAAACCACTTAAGAAATCGATTTGGTAAATTGATTGGATTCATTACAGGGGCTCCGTCTTTCACGAAATCGATTTGCCCAATCGATTGACTTCAATACAGGGGCTCTGTCTTTCACGAAATGGATTTTCCCAATCGATTGGCCAACACAGGGGCTCAGTCCTTCTCGAAATCGATTGCCCCAATCAATTGATGCAAGTCTAGAGTTCAATTTTTACTAAAAACTTTCAGGAAATTGATTTGCCCAATCGATTGGCTCAGTGGAAAATCTTATTTTGAGTTAGATAATTGATTGCTCAATTGATTTATCAATGCTTTGGTCAGTTATATATTACTCGATGGATTGAGAACTTCATCTGGTTTCATTTACATTTGGCAAACATTGTATGAACTTTTAGCATATGGAAAATCCTTTTAAGGTGCATGCTTCGTGGAAAGGGTATTTTGTGCATTTAAAAACTTAAATGTTATGTGTTAACTGTTAATTTCGGTTGGTGACCATTTACAACTATTGTGGAAATCTGGGCTTTGCCCTCAGATGATAGCCAGGACTATCCTACCGGTTCATACCCTGTGGATGGGGATGTAGATGGGAATGCTTGACTGGAGCTACGTTAGGAGGATCTCACGGGGCGCATGGAGATCATTCAGGGTGTTTAGTGGTTTTGTAAAATGATCAGACTAGGTTGACACAGAGGGAACAAATGTCTTTCTTTTGGGTTGCTTTTATTGGTAAACTGGAAGACTGTACCACTTTTGTTATGTAAACATTTTGAATTCATATTTTGTTAACTTTTTCCGCTGCTTGTAATCTATAATGACTTAATTATTTATCCAAAGGTGTTACCTTATTTATTTCTCTGGTTTATTTTAATTTCTTTTGAAAAAAAAAATACACCCTCGCTATGAAAAACGGGGTGTTACATTGTGGTATCAGAGCATTGGTTGGGTTTTCTTTGGGGGCTGTGGAACCTTTAGTTCTAGATTGTAGGTTAGGAGTTGTTGTATGATCATATGTCGGTGTAGGTGGTTTGAGTTGCCAAGTCCGGAATAATTATTATGTGTTGATGTGGTCGGAAGTTATTTTTGGAATTAGTGAAGTAGTGTTAAGACTCTACTTGATGATGGTTTTATAGGAAAACCATGCCGCCAAGGAGGAATGACGTTCCGAGAGCCAATGCCAATAGGGATGATCGAATGGCGAAGGCTATGAATAACATGGCTACTTCTGTTGCTGCACAGACGGCTGCCAAGACTCAACGTGATCTCGAAAAGAGGGAAAGAGAGATCCGTGCTGCGGAGTCAAGAGGGTTAGAAGACTTCCGTCGTTACAATCCTCCCAAGTTTAAGGGGGATGAAAATTCAGAGAAAGCGGATCAGTGGATCCAAGAAGTGGAGAAGATCTTCGAAATGATTAATTGTCAGGCGGTAGTGAAGGTCAACTATGCCACTTATATGCTATTGGGGGATGCTGAGTACTGGTGGAGGAGTGCAAGATTATTGATGAGATCAGCTCACGAGGAGGTGAACTAGGAATCATTCAAAAGGAAGTTTTTAGACAAATACTTCCCGATGAGTGCCAGGACTAAACTGGGCGATGATTTCCTGAAACTACATCAGGGAAACATGACCGTGGGTGAATATGCCGCTAAGTTTGAATCACTATCAAGGCATTTCAGGTTTTTCCGTGAAGAGATTGATGAGCCATTCATGTGTCATCGCTTCCAAGACGGACTAAAGCATGAGATTCAAGACTCGGCCTTGCCCTTGGGAATTCAACGTTTCCAAGTTCTTGTGGAAAAATGTAGGGAAGTTGAGGATATGAAGAACAAGAGGGCTAGCCGAGGAGGAAATTTTAGTGCAGGAGGGCCCAGTCGGGTGAATTATCAGAACAACAAGGGGAAACAAGGTGCTAAACCTTATAATTGACCACAAAATAACAACAGTGGGCAGAATCGTCCAGGGAACCAGAATTTCGAGAGACAAATGGGACGAGTGGTTCGATGTGGGGAAGAGGGACATTATGCTAATGAATGTACCTCTAATAGACCGACGTGCCATAATTTCTAGAAGCTAGGACACTTTGCAAGGGATTGCACATCCCCGAAGGTGGAACCAGTTGTGAATGTAGCTAAGGCTACTCGTCCTACTGCTAGAGGACGCATTTATTGTGTGAGTGCTGAAGAGGGGAATCCATCTGGCAATCTAATTCAACGTGACTGTGAGATTGCAGGTAACACTCTAACTCCCCTTTTTGATTCGGGGGCGACCCATTCCTTCATTGCTATGGATTGTGTAAATCGTTTGAAGTTATCTGTGTCTGCTTTGCCGTTTGATTTGGTTGTTTCCACACCTGCTAAGACTTTGACAGTAAATTCTGCATGTTTACATTGTCAAATAACTATTCAGAATAGGGATTTCTTGGTTAATTTGATTTGTTTACCTCTACAATCACTCGAGGTCATTTCGGTATGGATTGGATGTCTTACCATTATGTGATCTTAGATTGTGCTCGTAAATTGGTTCTTTTCCCCGAACCAGGAGTTGTTAAGTATTTAGCCGCTAACAAACTCCGAGTGTCGCTAAGTGAAGGGACTCATGAGTTTTTGTCTCTGGCTAATGTGGAGGCAAAGATAAATGTGAACATAGAAGATGTGATGATTGTCAACGAGTACTGGGATGTATTTCCAACGGAAAATCCAGGATTGCCACCGGTAAGAGAAGTGGAATTTTTCATTGATTTACACCCAGGAACGGGACCAATTTCGATTGCGCCGTACCGAATGTCACCATTGGAATTAAATGAGCTCAAAGGCCAAATTGAAGATTTGTTGAAGAGGAAATTTATTAGACCAAGCGTATCGCCATGGGGAGCTCCAGTTTTGCTAGTTAAGAAGAAGGACGGAAGCTCACGCTTATGTGTGGATTATAGACAGCTTAATAAGGCAACTATTAAGAATCGTTATCCTTTGCCACGCATTAATGATTTAATGGACCAACTGAGAGGGGCCGCGATATTTTCGAAGATTGACTTGAAGTCGGGTTACCATCAGATTCGAGTAAGGGAAGGAGATGTTCAGAAAACTGCTTTCAGAACCCGTTATGGACATTATGAATATCTTGTTATGCCATTCGGAGTTACCAATGCACCAGCTACTTTCATGGACTACATGAACAAAATCTTTAGTCCATTCCTTGATAAATTTGTTGTGGTGTTCATTGATGATATATTGATTTATTCAAAAACTGAAGAAGAGCATGGAGAACACTTACGTCAAGTTCTTGAGATTTTACGCAAGAAGCAATTGTATGCCAATTTGTCAAAGTGTGAATTTTGGCTATAAAAGGTGAATTTCTTGGGACATGTGATAACCAAGGAAGGAATCGCTATAGATCCGGCTAAGATTGAGGCGGTTCTCGCTTGGACACAGCCTCAGACTGTCACTGACATACGAAGTTTTGTAGGACTGGCAGGGTACTACCGAAGGTTTATTGAAGGTTTTGCTAAGATTGTGACTCCATTGACACAACTTACCAGAAAAGATCAACCGTTCGCATGGACGGAGAAGTGTGAGGAGAATTTTCAGTTGATAAAGAGAAAATTGACGACCTCACCAGTATTGGTATTACAACAATCATATGAACCCTATGAAGTTTATTGTGATGCATCTCACCAAGGGTTGGGATGTGTTCTGATGCAACACAAGAAAGCTGTAGCTTATGCCTCAAGGCAATTGAAGATTCATGAGAGAAACTATCCTACTCATGATTTGGAGCTTGCTGTTGTTGTTTTTGCATTGAAGATCTGGAGGCACTATTTATATGGTTGCACGTTCACAGTGTTCAGTGACCATAAAAGTTTGAAATACTTGTTTGATGAGAAGGAATTGAACATGCGCCAGAGACGATGGATGGAGACTCTCAAGGATTTTGATTTCAAACTGCAGTACCACCCTGGGAAGGCCAATGTAGTGGCCGATGCGTTGAGTAGAAGAAGTGTATCGGTATCTTCTACAATTATGGATAGGCAACAAGAGTTGTGGGAAGCTTTTAGAGACCTACACTTGAACGTAGAGTTTGCACCAGGAATTTTGAAATTCGGAATGATTAAGATTTCGAGTGGACTACTAGACGACATTGCAAATTCTCAAGATGACGTCTTGATTCAAGAGAAGAGGAACCTAATAGTACAAGGGAAGACAACAGATTTCAAGGTTGGATCAGATAATATTTTGCGATGTAATGGTAGGATTTGTGTACCAGAAATTACAGATATGAGGAAAGCGATTTTAGAAGAGGCTCATAAGAGTAAGTTGAGTATTCATCCTGGAGCAACCAAAATGTATCAAGATTTGAGACAAAATTATTGGTGGCCGGGAATGAAGAAACATGTAGCGGAGTATGTGTCCACTTGTCTAACTTGTCAGAAAGCGAAGGTGGAACATCAGCGACCTGCGGGGATGTTGCAACCTTTAGATATACCCGAAAGGAAGTGGGACAACATTTCCATGGATTTCATAACTGGATTGCCTAAAACGAGGAGAAAGAATGACTCTATATGGGTGATAGTGGATAGACTAACTAAATCCGCACACTTTTTTCCAGTAAAGACCACCTATAAGGTAGACCAGCTAACAAAGATCTACATTGCTGAAATTGTGAGGTTACACGGGGTACCATCGAGTATTGTATCAGACCGTGACCCGAAGTTCACCTCACATTTTTGGGATCATTGCACGAAGCGTTGGGAACAAAACTACGATTGAGTTCAGCTTACCATCCACAAACGGACGGACAGACTGAAAGGACGAATCAGTCCCTTGAAGATCTGTTGAGAGCATGTGTGTTAGATGATAGAGGAA
Organism: Cicer pinnatifidum; assembly: GCA_037974775.1. Lineage (NCBI taxonomy): Eukaryota > Viridiplantae > Streptophyta > Magnoliopsida > Fabales > Fabaceae > Cicer > Cicer pinnatifidum. The sequence goes on from JBBPBR010000004.1 coordinate 39,559,459, forward strand.
GTTGGGATGATGTACTTCCGTTGATTGAGTTCACCTACAACAATAGTTTCCACGCGAGTATTGGAATGGCACCATATGAGGCTTTATATGGGCGCAAGTGTCAAACGCCCTTGTGTTGGTATAAGGACGGTGAAAATATGATTGTCGGACCAGAGATGGTGCGACATACTACAACTAAGGTAAGGAAGATCAAGGAGAAAATGAAGACTTCAAAGGATCGTCATAAGAGTTATGCGGACAAGCGTCGCAGACTTTTAGAATTCGAATAGGGTGACCATGTATTTCTGAGAGTCACACCTACTACTAGAGTTGGTAGAGCATTGAAATCAACGAAGTTGACTCTGAAAATCATTGGACCATATCAGATTTCTGTACGAATTGGGCTCGTTGCTTATCGGATTGCATTGCCTCCGATACTGTCCAATATCCATGATGTGTTTCATGTGTCGCAATTGAGGAAATATCTTGCAGATCCATCTCATGTGATCGAACCAGACACAATCCAGCTAAAGGATAACTTGTCGTTTGAAGTACCACCCGTGAGAATTGATGACAGAAAGATTAAGCGATTGAGGACAAAGGATGTTTCGTTGGTCAAAGTGATTTGGAACCCAATTACTGGAGACGCGACCTGGGAACTAGAGAGCAAGATGAGAGAACAACACCAAGAGTTATTTATCGACGCATAGTTTCGAGGGCGAAACTAATTTTAGGGGGTAGTAATGTAAGACCCGTGATTTTAAATTATACTTTATGTATTTTAGTGGATTTTGGTATTGAACTCAGGGGCTTTTTAGCCAAGTTGTTAATATTTTGGAGTTTATATGATCAAAAAGATATTTTGATGCCCGATTAGAATTACTCGTCGATAAATAAATTAAATTAACTGCGGCGAATCCTTTACGAAGAATTTAATGTGTTATGGGTAAACTGGTAAATTTAATAAATATCTATATTTGGAGATATTTGTTAAAAATAGTTAATATGTATATATAGAAAAAGAAAGGAAGGAATTGAGGGGAAAAAGAAAAAGAAAGGAAAGAAAAAGGAAGAAAGGAAAAGCACAAGAAAGAAAACAGAAAAATTCCATCTCCTTCCTCCCCTGCCTCACGTGTTCATTTTCCTCCTTCCTCCATCTTCATCCATTTTCGTTGTTCTTGCTTCCTTTGAATTCGAAAATTGATAGTGGGTGATAGGACAAAGATTTCTCAACTTCACTCTTCCCCTTTGATTCAAAAACGAAGAAAAACGGTATTAGGGATTCAAACACAAACCTCCCCGTTTCACCTAGATCTAAGTTTCGTTTCAAGAAGTGATAGAAGGGAAGGTTGCTCACCTCCGTGCTACGGTGCTAGTGGACCAACTTTGGAAGCGGCTTTGCGAGCGGAAAATTTACCAGATTTACTCACGGTGCCGTAATCGAACGAAAAAGCTAAAGTGAAGGTAAGGGCTCCTTCCAAACTTTTAGGTTGCATTTAGGGCCTTATCTGTGGTTGTGTGGAAAAGAATTTTGTTAGGGTTGAAGCGTTGATTTTGGGAAAAACGAATTAATGCTTTATGGGTGAAATTCTAATGTGTGGTTTTGGTGATATTGATGAATGTTTCATGGAAAATGAATTTACCTCATTTATGTATGATTTTGAGTAAATGAAATTTGTTGTGTTTGAGTGATGGATTGTGTTGATTTGTGTCGTCGTATTCGACGTGTTCATAATTGATAATTATAGAATTTGAGATGTGTTTTGTGTGGTTTGTGTGAAAAATGATCTGATGTGATTTGGTGTGAATTATGGATTGAATGTGAAAGTATGTTTGAGTTTGTTTTGTGTGGAATTTGAAAACCATTAAGTTAAACAAGTATTAAGAATGGGGAATCTCTTAATGTCTTGTTTACTTAATGTGTGTTTGTGAAAATCGTTAAGTTAAATGAGTATTAAGAATGGGGAATCTCTTAATATCTGTGTTTACTTAATGTCGTCGTGAAAATGATTTTGTGGAGAAATGAAATGTTGTGTTTTGGCGTGAATTGTGGAATAAATTTGTGAATATGCTTGAGTTTTTTCTGTGTTGGGATTGTCGCGCCAAGGTGATGCCATGTGATTTGTTGGTTCATCTTGTCTGCGTTGGGATTGTCGAGTCAAGGTGATGCCATGTGATTTGTTGGTTCATCTTGTCTGTGTTGGGATTGTCGCGCCAAGGTGATGCCATGTGATTTGTTGGTTCATTTTGTTTGTGTTGGGGTTGTCGAGCCAAGGTGATGCCATGTGATTTGTTGGTTCATTTTGTCTGCGTTGGGATTGTCGAGTCAAGGTGATGCCATGTGATTTGTTGGTTCACCTTGTCCGTGTTGGGATTGTCGAGTCAAGGTGATGCCTTGTGATTTGTTGGTTCATTTTGTCTGTGTTGGGATTGTCGAGTCAAGGTGATGCCATGTGATTTGTTGGTTCATCTTGTCCGTGTTGGGATTGTCCAGTCAAGGTGATGCCATGTGATTTGTTGGTTCATCTTGTCTGTGTGGTATTGCGTTGTAACCGTTAAGCGGTATGTTTTGAAATTGTGCGTAGGTGTCTTGATTCAAGTTTATGATTGAGTGTTTGAACTTGAGATGTCATTGTGATTGTGTGATTTTACTAAGAGTTATGTTTGAATTGTGTGTGAATGGGGTTGATTGTAAAACGATTTCGAAACTCATAATGTCGTGGTGATTGTATAGGTATTGCTAAGTGTTAAGGTTTGGAGTGGTGTTTGAATATGATTGAGTTAATTTACGTATTTCTAAAAGAATATACAGGGAAATCGATTTACCCAATCGATTTGATGAGTTACAGGGACTTCCCTTGCAAAAAATCGATTTACCCAATCGATTTTGTAATAAGTTTTTCAAAACCACTTAAGAAATCGATTTGGTAAATCAATTGGATTCATTACAGCGGCTCCGTCTTTCACGAAATTGATTTGTCCAATCGATTGACTTCAATACAGGGGCTCTGTCTTTCACGAAATCGATTTGCCCAATCGATTGGCCAACACAGGGTCTCAGTCCTTCTCGAAATCGATTGCCCCAATCGATTGATGCAAGTCCAGAGTTCAATTTTTACTAAAAACTTTCAGGAAATCGATTTGCCCAATCGATTGGCTCAGTGGAAAATCTTATTTTGAGTTAGATAATTGATTGCTCAATTGATTTATCAATGCTTTGGTCTGTTATATATTACTCGATGGATTTAGAACTTCATCTGGTTTCATTTACATTTGGCAAACATTATATGAACTTTTAGCATATGGAAAATCCTTTTAAGGTGCATGCTTCGTGGAAAGGGTATTTTGTGCATTTAAAAACTTAAATGTTTTGTGTTAACTGTTAATTTCGGTTGGTGACCCTTTACAACTATTGTGGAAATCTGGGCTTTGCCCTCAGATGATAGCCAGGACTATCCTACCGGTTCATACCCTATGGATGGGGATGTAGATGGGAATGCTTGACTGGAGCTACGTTAGGAGGATCTCACAAGGCGCGTGGAGATCACTCAGGGTGTTTAGTGGTTTTGTAAAATGATCAGACTAGGTTGACACAGAGGGAACGGATTATTTTGTGAACTTTTTTCGCTGCTTGTTAATTATAATGACTTAATTATTTATCCAAAGGTGTTACCTTATTTATTTCTCTGGTTTATTTTAATTTCTTTTGAAAAAAAAAATACACCCTCGCTATGAAAAACGGGGTGTTACAAGGTCTTTTACAACACTTATTCTAAAAGCGCTGTAAAATGTCCTTTTAAAAATAAAATAAGGAGGCCTTTTAGAGTGCTTATTTGAAAAAGTGCTATAAAAGGCTTTTAAAAAAAGCATTCATATAACATAAGAAAACAAGGAGGTCGTTTACAGCGCTTATTTGAAAAAACGCTGTAAAAGAGCCTTTTTAAAATTAAAATAAGGAGGTCGTTTACAGCGCTTTTCCCACAAGCGCTGTAAAAGTGCCTTTTTAAAAATAAAATATGGAGGTCTTTTAGTGTGCTTTTCCAACAAGCGCTGTAAAAGGCTTCTAAAAAAGCTTCAGTTTCATCTTCATTACGTAAACTTCACTATCATCTCCTCTTCATCATTCTTCTCTTCCTTTGCGAACCCTATCATCTCTTCTATTACGAACCTTATTTCCACGATAATCTCTACCTATTCGAACCATATTTCCATCCACGATCATCTCTCCCATTACACAACATATCTTTTCATTGAAATACTTAACCCTCTTTACGTATTTCTTCGAACCATATTTATGCGAGTCGTATTTCTGTGAACCCTCATTTCTGCGCATTATGTATTTCTTCAAACCCTCACTATTCAGGTATTGATGATATTAATTTTTTGTTATCACTAAAATGCAAGTTGAGCTTGTTTAAGTTATACTGATACTGATACATACTTAGAATACTGCATGTTGAGCATGTTGAAGTTATACTGAACTGCATGTTGAACTTGTTGTAGATAAATGGATACCACCAAAGATTTAGATTGTCAAAATGAGGAAGTTGTCAACACTAAGACTTACGAAAATGAAGTCAAACATGGTGCAACTATAACACCCCGATTTTTAACAGCGCGAGTGTATTTTTTTTCAAAACAAATTCATAAAAAAAATGAAATAAATAAGAAAATACTTTTAGATAAATATTTAAGTCGTAACACAACGACAAATAAGTCTACAGAATTTACAAGTAGTGGAATAGTTTATGAAATACAAATACAAAGTATTTACACATCAAAAGTGATACATGGAACCCATCAAAATAAAATGTCAAGCTGACTATATTGGTATAGGTACAATCTTCCAAATTAAAATAAACACAACCTGAAAACAAAGACATCTAGTCCCTATACGTCAACCTAATCTGATCATTCTACAAAAACTATACATCCCGGATGATCTTCACGCGCCCCGCAAGATCCTCCTAACACAGCTCCAATCAGGTGTGTCCAACTATCTTCCCATCTACCAGATACTGACCAGTAGGATGGTCCTGGTTCCCATCAACCAAAATAGTTGTAAAGGGTCACCAACCGAAATTAACAATTAACACATAACATTTAAGTGTTTAAATGCAGAAAATAACCTTTCAACTTAGCATGCACCTTAAAATGGTTTCCATATGCCAAACATGCATAAACAAGGTTGAAAAATGAAGTTTTTAACAAAACTACACTGTTGTATTCGAATACAACATCTCTGTATTCGAATACAAGGTTGTTTGAGCAGTCAACAGCAAAAACAACATGTTTGTATTCGAATACAACCTGCTATATTCGACTACACATATGTTATCAACAAAAACGACATGTATGTATTCGAATACAACCTTCTGTATTCGAATACACATTAGACAGAAGCAAAAAAACAGCAAAATTCAGCTTTTAAAAGGGTTTCGAAATCAATCAACACTTACACACAAATCCAAACAATCACACTTAGCAATTATAGCACAATCACCATGACGACTTAAGTTTTGAAAAGGTTTTTCAATCAATCACACTTACACACAATTCCAAAACATTCACACTTAGCAGTTATAGCACAATCACCACAACTTGAGTTTCCAAATGGTTTTACAATCAATCACACACACAATTCCAAAACATTCACACTTAGCAAGAAAATTAAAACCGTAGGTATAAATTTTGTAAATAATGGATAAACTATATACCAACAATGATATACCAGTAGCTAAAATCAAATGATTAAAGCAAATGACAACAGACTGTCCCAATCTTATAGTGATGGCAAAAATCCGTAGGTATTAGGCAATTATAAACAAGAGTACAAACCTCCATTGGTATTGATAATTTTTGCACGATTTCAATCTCATTTTAAGATTTGAGGCTAAATCTTTGTGAGTGTATTTTTTTAAAAAAATATCTTATCCATCCAAAGGTTTGAATAATTACAATTGTTCTATCTCATCCTACAAGTGTAATAATAGAGTTTGAATGATTTAAATTATTGTATAGTCTGTTGTGACTTAGACATAGAGAAATCACGTTGAGGTAAGGAGAAAACAACTTGAAAAAAATTCTATGAGGCAGAAGTGTAAAGTGAAATAGTTGAGATATTCTTTCAAGTATTCTTAGTGCAAAATCTCACAAAGTATGACAACTGGACTTAGTCCACTTTGAGTGAATCAAGATACTTCTTGACTGTGGTTCTATCCTTTTACTTCTTACCTTATATTCTTTAAATTTATATCACGCATATATAATACATTACTTTTATGCACAAGTAATTCAGAACATTCTGAACTCAATTTACTCACAACTTTCAACTTGAGAATCATTTTTCTCTCAAAGATGGCTGCTCTACAATTATCACCACTTTTGTATACCCGTTTTCATAAAGATACTTCACATACTCCAGATCCACACAAAAAATCCAAGATTATAAATCTCTAACACTTCCTACTTTATGATTGATAGAATTTCAGTTTGCATTATGACTATCTATGCCTGATATGTTGAGAGTTGATTGAGATTCGATGATTATATATATATATATATATATATATATATATATATTGTTGTGATAAATATTGTGGAATGACTTATACATACATATGCGTAAATTTTGATAAATAGTTGGGAATTCACAAAGGTGTTACACAAAAAAAAAAGGTTTGAATTGTGTTGCCAATTATAAATATTATCTCAATTGCTTAACTAGAAGGATATGATATTTATCATATTTTTCAACTTATGATTATAAAACAATTTTTAGAAAAAAAAAAAGTTGAATCATAAAGAAAAAAAAAATTAGAGAGTGAAAAGGGAGACAAGAATTTTTATACTAGTTCGCAATATATTGTTGCTACAAAGTGTGACGACTGGACGTAGTCCAATTTTTGTGAATCAAGATACTTCTTGTCTGTGGTTCTATCCTTTAACTTTTTAACTTATCTTCTTTATATTTATATCACACATATATACTACATTAATTTTATGCACTAGTACTTCATAACATTCCAAACACAATTTACTCCAAATTTTCAACTTGAGAATGATTTTTCTCTCAAAAATAGTTTCTTTACAATTATAGCAACTTTTGTACACCCATTTTCATAAGGATACTTCACATAATCCAGATCCACAACAAAATCTATAAAATATCCATGATATTAAAGTTGTATTGATTTTATAATTTCATTTTTGTTAAGCTTCAAAGTATCGGGAAGTTTAAAAAACCTTTTTTGGATTTTTCCATCACTAAAGTAGAACATCAAAAATACACAATTTTTTGTCCTTGTGCTAAGTGTAGAAAGTGTTATTGGAAAAGAAGTTTGTGGTCGGTCATCTTATAGGTTCTTAATTTAAACACGGTTAGAATGTTTGGGTAAATCATCAAGAGGAAATAACATTGTCTATGGAAATAGAAGATCGTGTGAAGGATAAAGAGGTCTCACTTGACGACATTGGCTTACTTTACAACATATATATTTATACATGTGAAAGAAGTAGAGGGAGGCAAAAAATGCCCTAACGAGGATGATAAGAAGTTTTATAATTTGAATAACTAGGCAAAGCGAGAGTTGTATCCATGATGTTAAAATTTCACTAATCACATATAATTCGACATTACTTGTTAGATTATCTTTATGGATAGAGCAATGCATCGTTCAATGCTATTTTGGAGTTATTGGAAGAAGAAATACGTAAATTGAATAATACAAAAGCCATGATAAAAAATTTAGGCGTTGATTTTAAATAGATTCATGTATATTCAAATGTTTGTTTGTCGTATTGGAAAGAGCATGAAACTAACGATACATTGAAAACTTGTAAAGCTTCACGATGGAGTGAATTACTCAAATAGGTTTGGAGTTTGAGGATACAAAGTATGATCATAAAGTTCCTAAAAACATTTTGATGCACTTTCCACTTATTCCAAAACTTCAAAGACTTTTTATTTCTTCAAAAACAACCGAGTCAATGAGATGGCACGAAAAAGGCTACTTAAAGAATGGTAGATGAAGGCATCCTGTTGATGGCCAAGCATGGAAGGACATTGACATGCTTCATTCCGATTTTTCTTGTGAGCATCGTAATGTAAGGCATGGCTTATCAAGTGATGGATTCAATCTATTTAGAACTATGAGCTTATGAAACAGTACATGGCCTGTCATGATATTGGAATACAATTATCAGCCTTTGTTGTGCATGAATTATGAATATACAATGTTGTCATTATTCTTTATTGGAGCACATTCTTTAAGAAATGATATAGATGTGTGTATAAATTTGGTTACATAAAGCAACGTTAGAAAATATTAATTAGTTTTGAGTATTTTGATATGATTGATTATTCATAGATTCAACATCTAGAAAACAGAGAGAAATTAGTACGTAGTAATTAACATAAAAGTTCATGTCTTAGATGTGGAGACCTTGTTTGTATCACATAAACCAAATAACTTTGCTTGTTATTTGGTAATTTTCTTTCAGATACTAGTTGCTATATTAATAGTTCTTATTTAAATTAATTGAGAAAATTATTATTCATTTATTTTTCTACGATTTAAATGATAGTTCGGGTTATGATTATGAAATTTGAATAGTTATAATTTTGAAGTTTTTTTTTTCAAACAACAAGTTTCATGTTGAAATAAGATTATGTAATCTAAATAACAAAATCTTAATTTCTGTGTTAAAACACTAATTTTGTTGTTGTGATGAAAAATTATAATTCATTCTTTTAATATTCATAACTATAATGGTATACTTTCTCTTTATTTCTAATAGTATGATATTTTTTTAGGTGGGACTCGAAGATAATCACTAAGATAAATGAAACTAGTGGAATGCATAGAAGACTTGATTGTTTATTAGGAATGCATAGCTTGGTTGTTGCTTTTTTGGAGTAAAAAGTTGGTGGTTGTAACACTTTATTTGTTTGAAAAAAATTTTCCTTCTTCATTTTTTAATATTATGACACATTTGGTAATTCATTTGGTATATAATTTGACTCCCTAAACTTTAAAATAATATATATAATATTTTTTTTCTTTATATTTCTATAAATATTTACAACCGATAATTAAAAACAATTTAAGAGAAAAAAAATAATCTTCTGTGAGTTATTTAGGATATCACATTGCTCAAAATACAAGTGCAACACTTTAAACTTTTTTCGTCTTATAAAACAGGACAATCTCAATGTACTCGATGTAACTATAATTTCTTATTCGATGTAACTATATTTTCTTAATTTAATTTCAAAAACTTATATTCATACAAGAAAACACAAGGTAGAGCTTCCTAGTCTTCATTTCATTTTTAATTAAGGAAAATCTTATTTATATCCATTTCCCTCTATTTTAATTAAGAAAAATAGAGGGTGAGATAATAATCTGGTGACTTTTAAAAAGTGGAGGGGCAGTTTGAAAAAAATATCTCAAAAACAATGAAAACATAACATTATAATGAAATTTTTTATTAGCTATAGGCCAAATATTTAAAATATGTTCTTTTATTTAAGTATAAAAATGTATTATCTTTCTTTTATTGATTTAGAAAAGCTTTCTAGTTTTCATTTTTGTGTTTTTATTGAAGGAAAAATTAATTATATCCATTTCCTTTATAAGGAATAGGTTCTTGGTCTTCATTTCCTTTTTAATTAAGGAAAATCATATTGATATACATTTCCTTTATAAGGAAAAGCTCCTCGAATGTCAAGTGTAAGAAAGAAAAACCCAATTTAACTACAATAATAGCCTAAGTTATTATGCAGAAGTGCAAAATAGGGGTGTAAATAGTTGTTTGATCAAAAATTCATTTTCTAGTAACTATAAAAGTCTTTAATGAACAAATAATTTATTTTACTCATCTCCATTATAAGTTTTTTACCAAAATACTAAAATCAAATATCTTAAAGAATCATCACCTCATAACATACACACATATAGAAAAAAATTAATCCTAATATTTTAGTCAATTAAATAGTATACTATCAAATTTGGGGTATTACACATGAAGCCTAACTTGACGGACCGATACAATATCAATGGATTTATTTGATTAATAGGTATGAATAGTTTAACGGGCTTTTTAGGATGTTGAGAGCATAGATAGATAAAGTAAATTACCTTCCAGGTTTTCTTATTCGTAAGTACTTTGTACATAACAAAGTTCATTTAGAAGGATCAAGTGTAAAAGGTTGTTTTGGCTATTGAAAGTTTGACATTTAGCTTGCAATATCTATATAGGTGGAAACTAGGTCCAATAAACCTAACAGGGATGCTTTCTATGATGTGCTGGTTTGATAGATATTATATTTAATGAGCAATATAAATAATAAATATTTTATTTTATATATTTTTTTCAAAAAGTAATAGTATTTTAGTGTAATATATTAAAGAACAAGATTTTATATGACTTTAAGTGTATATGTGAGTTTGTAATTAATATAATATTTTCTTATAAGTTTGACTAATGTTAAATGGGTACATATTTATATTCTAATCATTTTTAAGTATATCTTATTTTAATTATTTCTAAATATATCTTATTTTAATTATTTATTCTATAAATAATTATCTTGAGATCGTACTAATATTGTGTTTGATTTTCTTTGTTTTTATATACTTATTTTGGAATTGTGATTATATATATATATATATATATAT
>JBBPBR010000004.1:39570400-39581860 GCA_037974775.1 Cicer pinnatifidum
AACTAAATGGTGTTTGGAGGAATATTAAAAATAAGATTAAACAAATATTAATTTTATTTTAACAAAATAAAAATAATAATAATAATAATAATAATAATAATAGTAAAACATAAAAAAAAAAAAAAAAGGCCAATGGGTTTGACTCTATGAACCTTGATTGTTAAAAAAATAAACCAAAGAAAAGAGAAGGGATCTGGACGGGCAACCGTAGAACCAAAGAGTATACACAACAACAACCTATTGTTGACACTGGTAATCGATAATTGTTTCGTAAAATTTTTTTTCCATTTTCATCCAAATTTGAGTATGTTATTTCATTCATTTAACTCGTCAATTAAACATAATTTTCCAGATATTTAACAACCCCAATTTCTCTCTAAAATACTCTGACTTCTTCGTTTGTAGAATTCGTTATTTTGTACCGTTCTCCTTCACCGTAAGTCCGATTTGAGTGAAAACAACACCAAAACGACCATGTGAAAAGTGACTATGTTATCCACTGATTGAGTTTCTGATTTATGGTAATTTTCCTTGACCGAATTTTGAATTTATTATTTAGACTATCTTCTCATAATTTATTTTTAACGATTATCCATAAACTGTCGAGTTAGATCGATTGAAGGACAAAGAGTCAATGAACAAAGGTTGTTTGCTCGTAAAATCGTATTCATGTGTGAAAGCATCAAAATAAGGTAAGAGGTGAGAGAGCTTTTGAATTCATGAGTATAATATAATTTGAGATGAACGGGAAAAACATATTTCCCAAAAATTCATTCGAGGCTCTCTACGAATGAGAGTAGCCCTTTGAGTGATAAATTGATTAATGTAAAATTATGGGAATTGTGAGATTAAAATATAGAATAAAAATATTTATAAGGTATTGATTGATTTAACTTTGTTAAATGTGTGGTATTTGATATTATTGTGATGTTTGATTTATTTTTATTAAATGTGAGATATTTGATATTATTGTGATATTGGATGTCGAATGAATTTGATGTATATGTTTGATTAGACATGTTTATGTGACGTGAAGATAAAAAGTGAATTCATTTTGATAAGTTTATGTGATTATGATGATGTATAATGAATAATAAGGATGTTATAAATTTGTGATAAACCTATGTGATGATGTATGGTTGATGATAGTGATGCTATAAATTTGTGATGAGTTTTTATGATGAGATATGATTAATGGTAGTGATGTTGTGAATTTGTGATGAGAATATTGAAGTAACTCCATAGTTGGTGAAATAATTGTGATTCAAATTTGTGTTCGAGATTACGTTCTTAATAGAGTATCGTAGGCCAACGAGGGGAGAAAATAAATATATAGAATTTGCGAAGTGAAGATTATTTTGTCATCATATAGGTAGAGCCTGACAAGCCTAGTGATTATGGGAAAATACAATTGAATGAGTCTGATCATGGCGGTCTGATGTCGAGCCTTAAGTCAAGATTGTTAGACCTTGGAAGTATTCAAGTGGGGAAATATCTAGGTGACTTGGAGCTAGCACTCCAAATGTCGGAAGCTACCACGCAACACACGTTTACCTCGACTGTCACGTATATGTGTCTCGGGTTGAGTTGAGGGGATCTGTAAGACCCTTAATTTTAAATTCTAATTTATGTATTTTAGGGAATTTTGTGCTGAATTTCTGAGGCTTTTTAGTCAATTTTATGGCATTTTGTGAGTTAAATGCCAAAAATATATTTTTAGAGACCCGATTAAAATTATTCGTCGATGAATAGTTTTATTTAATTACGGTGAATCTTTTGTGGACGAAAAAAATTTCTGAGATGCAGCATTTTTTAAAAAGATTGATCTGCCGATTGAATTGCGGCGAGAGTAGATATTTTTTTGAAAAAGTAATTCGTAATGTGATGTGAGGTGATAGGCGTAATGATGATTTTTATAAAAATATCTAGATATTTGTATATACCTAGATATTTGTAAATATCTAGATATTTATTTTGGAATTGGTTTTATTATAATATATATATATGGAACCAAGAGAAACAGAAAACGTTCCTGCTCCTTGCCTTCTCTTTTCTTCTTCACCTTTCTCTTTCATAATGTAAGATCCATAATTCTAAAGTATATTTTATGTATTTTAGTGTATTTTGGTATTGAACTCGGAGGCTTTTTAGCCAAAGTATTAATATTTTGGAGTTTATATGACCAAAAAGATATTTTGATGCCCGATCAAAATTACTCGTCAATAAATAAATTGAATTAACTGCGGTGAATCTTTTACGAAGAATTTAATGCGTTATGGGTGAAATGGTAATTTAACAAATATGTAGATATTTTGAGATATTTGTTAAAAGTAATTAAAATATATATATAAATATACATATGTATATATTTGTTTGGGAAGAGAAGGAAAGGAGATAGAAAGGGAAGAAGGAAAAAGAAAGAAAAGAAAAAGAAAGGAAAGAAAGAGAAAGGAGAGAAAACGTGAAAACTCCTTCTTCTTCCTCTGCCCGCGCTCACTCCCCTCTCCCTTTTTCTTCATTCGTTGGTTTTGCTTCCTTTTTCGTTCTTTGGCTTCAAGAATAGAAACCCAAGGATTAGTGGGTAAGAGAGCAAGGTTTTCTCAGCTTCATACTTCCTCGTTGTTTCAAAAACGAAGGAAAACAATATTAGGGATTGAAACACAAACCTCCCCGTTTCATCTAGATCTAAGCCTCCTTTCAAGAAGTGGTAGAAGGGAAGGTTGCTCACCTCCGTGCTACGGTGCTAGTGGACCAACTTTGGACGCGATGTTGCGAGCGGAGATTTTACCGGATTTACTCGCGGTACCGTAATCGTACATTAAAGCTAACGTGAAGGTAAGGGCTCCTTCCAAACTTTTAGTTTGTATTTAGGGACTTACTTGTGGTTGTGTGGAAAATAATTTGTTCGGGTTGAAGCGTTGATTTGGGGAAAAACGAATTAATGCTTTATGGGTGAAATTCTAATGTGGGGTTTTGGTGATATTGATGAATGTTTCATGGAAAATGAATTTACCTCATTTATGTATGATTTTGAGTAAATGAAATTTGTTGTGTTTGAGTGATGGATTGTGTTGATTTGTGTCATCGTATTCGATGTGTTCATAATTGATAATTATAGAATTTGATATGTGTTTTGTGTGGTTTGTGTGGAAAAATGATTTGGTGTGAATTATCGATTGAATGTGAAAGTATGTTTGAGTTTGTTTTGTGTGAAATTTGAAAACCATTAAGTTAAACGAGTATTAAGAATGTGGAATCTCTTAATGTCTTGTTTACTTAATGTGAGTTTGTGAAGATCGTTTAAGTTAAATGAGAATTAAGAATGGGGAATCTCTTAATGTCTTGTTTACTTAATGTTTGTTTTGGAAAATCATTTAAGTTAAAAGAGTATTAAGAATGGGGAATCTCTTAATATTTTTGTTTGCTAAATGTTTTGTTTTGAAAATCGTTAAGTTAAATGAGTATTAAGAATGGAGAATTTCTTAATATTTGCGTTTACTTAATGTCGTCGTGAAAAATGATTTTGTGGAGAAATGAATTGTTGTGTTTTGGCGTGAATTGTGTAATAAATTTGTGAATATGTTTGAGTTTGTTCTGTGTGGAATTTGAAAACCATTAGAGTTAAACGATTATTAAGAATGGGGAATCTCTTAATGTCTTGTTTACTTAATGTGTGTTTGTTTGTGAAAATCGTTTAAGTTAAATGCGTATTAAGAATGGGGAATCTCTTAATGTCTCGTTTACTTAATGTTTGTTTTGAAAATCGTTTAAGTTAAATGAGTATTAAGAATGGGGAATCTCTTAATGTCTCGTTTACTTAATGTTTGTTTTGAAAATCGTTTAAGTTAAATGAGTATTAAGAATGGGGAATCTCTTAATGTCTCGTTTACATAATGTTTGTTTTGAAAATCGTTTAAGTTAAATGAGTATTAAGAATGGGGAATCTCTTAATGTCTCGTTTACTTAATGTTTGTTTTGAAAATCGTTTAAGTTAAATGAGTATTAAGAATGGGGAATCTCTTCATGTCTCGTTTACTTAATGTTTGTTTTGAAAATCGTTTAAGTTAAATAAGTATTAAGAATGGGGAATCTCTTAATGTCTTGTTTACTGAATGTTTGTTTTGGTAAATCGTGTTGAACCGTGATAGGTGGCACCTTGGTAAATAGTACTTTGGCCCGTGATAGGCGGTACATTTACAATTTACGTTGTTTTAGTAAACCGTGCAGACCCGTGATAGGTGGCACCTTGGTAAACGGTACGAGCCCGTGATAGGCAGTACGTTTATGGTTTACGTTTTTTAGTAAATCGTGCAGACCCATGATAGGTGGCACCTCGGTAAACAGTACTGACCCGTGATAGGTGGTACGTTTACGATTTATGTTTTTGGTAAATTGTGTTTGTCCGTGAGAGACTGCACAGGTGTTTGTCCGTGAGAGACTACACCCTGGTAAATTGTGTTTGTCCGTGAGAGACTGCACAGGTGTTTGTCCGTGAGAGACTACACCCTGGTAAATTATGTTTGTCCGTGAGAGACTGCACAGGTGTTTGTCTATGAGAGACTACACCCTGGTAAATTGTGTTTGTCCGTGAGAGACTGCACAGGTGTTTGTCCGTGAGAGACTGCACAGGTGTTAGTCTGTGAGAGACTACACCTGGTAAATTGTGTTTGTCTGTGAGAGACTGCACAGGTGTTTGCCCGTGAGAGACTACACCCTGGTAAAATAGTGTTTGTCCGTGAGAGACTGCACAGGTGTTTGTCCGTGAGAGACTACACCCTGGTAAATTGTGAATTGTTGGTTCATTTTGTCTGTGTGGGGATTGTCGCGTCAAGATGTTTCCATGTGGTTTGTTGGTTCATCTTGTCCGTGTGGGTATTGTTGTGTAACTGTTAAGTGTTATGTTTTGGAATTTGGTGATAGCATGTTTGATTGCAATACTATTTCGAAACTCATGATGTTGTAGTGATTGTGTTATAAGTGTTAAGTGTTATGTTTTGGAATTTGGTGATAGCATGTTTGATTGCAATACTATTTCGAAACTCATGATGTTGTAGTGATTGCGTTATAACTGCTAAGTGTTTTGTTTGGAATTGTGTGATAGCATGTTTGATTGCGAAACTATTTCGAAGCCCAATTTGTCGTGGCGATCGCGTGGGAATGACTAAGTGTTAAGATTTGGTATTATGTATGAATGTGATTCAGTTAGTTTATGTATTTTTGGGAGAATATACAGGGAAATCGATTGCCCCAATCGATTGGATAAGTTACAAAGACTTCTCTAAATTGATCAAATCGATTTGTCAAATCGATTTTGTAATTTGTCTTTCAAAATCCTTTAAGAAATCGATTGAATGAATCGATTGACATGTCTCCTGTTTTCTTGAATTTTGAAAATGTATTGAAGAAATCGATTGACCAAATCGATTTAGCTATCCAGGAACTCAGTCTTTCACGAAATCGGTTTGCCAAATCGATTGGCTTCAATACAGGGGCCAGCTTTTCATTAAATCGATTTGCCCAATCGATTTATTTAAGCTCAGAGTTCAGTTTTCACTAAAAACTTTAAGGAAATCAATTTTCCTAATCGATTGGCTCGGTAGAAAATCTCATTTTGAGTTAGATAATCGATTGCTCAATTGATTTATCAATGTTTTGGTCAGTTATGTATTACTTGATGGATTGAGAACTTTATTTTGATTTCATTTTATTTGGCAAGTATGACATGAACTTTTAGCATATGGAAAATCCTTTTAAGGTGCATGCTTAGTGGAAAGGGTATTTTGTGCATTTAAAAACTTAAATGTTATGTGTTAACTGTTAATTTCGGTTGGTGACCCTTTACAACTATTGTGGAAATCTGGGCTTTGCCCTCAGATGAGAGCCAGGACTATCCTACCGGTTCATACCCTGTGGATGGGGATGTAGATGGGAATGCTTGACTGGAGCTACGTTAGGAGGATATCACGGGGCGCGTGGAGATTGCTCAGGGTGTTTAGTTGTTTTGTAGAATGATCAAACTAGGTGGACAGAAGGAACAAATGTCTTTCTTTTGGTTTGCCTTTATTTTTAAACTGGAAGACTGTACCACTTTTGATATGTAAATATTTTGAATTCATATTTTGAGAAACTTTTTCCGTTGTTTGTAAATTATAATTACTTAATTATTTATCCAAAGGTGTTACCTTATTTATTTTCTCTGTTATATTTTAATTTCTTTTGAAAAAAAAATACACCCTCGCTTTGAAAAACGGGGTGTTACACATATGTTTAAAGAAATAAACAAAACTCAAAAATAAACCTCCATTAGTCTATTAGATCTAAGCTTTCATTCGAGAAGTGACAGAAGAGAAAGTTGCTCATTGACACGCTGCGGTGCTAGTGAGCTAGTTTTCGACGCGACATCACGAACTTAAATTTTACCAGAATTAATTACGGTACCGTAATCGCGAGTTAGAGCTATCGTTAAGGTAAGGGCTCCTTCAAAACTTTTAGTTTGCATTTAGGACATTATTTGTGATTTTATGGAAAAGAAATTTGATGTATTTGATGTATGAATTTGTTGAAAATGAATTTAATTCGTTTATGTGGGAAATAGTGGAATTTGTTTTTGGTGTGTTTTGAGGTGTGGTTTGTGGTGTGGTTTGTGGTGATCCATATTTGGTTTGATTTATATGTTCTTAATTATTATTATAAATTTTTTAGATGTGATTTAGGTGTGGATTTTGTGGATATTGAATTAATTAAATTTGATGAGTTTGAGTTACGTAATGAGTTATTTTCAAATAAATGAGTTTGATTTGAAATTGAAATTTTACAAAAAAAATTAGAGTTGTTAAAGTTGTGAAAAAGTTCAAATTTTAACTAAGTTAAAGAGTTTGAGCAAAAAGATAGATTGAAATTAAAAATGGTTAGAGTTTAAAATATTACTCTTTTAATTACTCTTGGATTGAGTTTAAAAAGAAGAAAAAAAGTTTAGAGTATTTTATTAACTCAAAAATTTTGGTGCTTTAATAGTCGAGTGTGTGTATGTGAAATTTGGACAATATTTGTTTAATTTCATTTTAAGTAAATAATATAGATTATTTGGTTTTAAAAGTTTGATGTGTGAGAAAGATTTAAGTTGAAGAGTTTTGTTGTGTGTGAATTAATTTTATTGTGAAAAAATTATTATAAATATTTATGTTTATGTAGTTAGCTCCTTGAGTCTCGAAAATGAATCGAGACTGTTGGCACCGAGTAAGAGGTAGGGAGAACTCTGATATATTAATGTTGTTGTGGTGATTTATTGTTGAAAATTTTTGAGATTGAATGTGGGTGATTAATGTTTGGAAATTTTGGCGATTCATGTTTGGTGAAATAGATGTGTTCATAATTAATATTATGAATTTTTTAGAAGAAATTTATGTGTGACTTGGTGGAAAATGAATTTAATTCAATTTAGGTGTGAATGGAATTTGGAGATGTGATTTATGTGTGGTTGTGGAAATTTTAATTGGTGTGAATAAATATGTTTGAGTATGCTCTTTATTGTGTTTGAAAAATCATTAGTGTTAAATAAGTATTAAAAATGGGGAATCTTTTAATAGCTACATTTACTTAATGATTATGGTGAAAAGAGTTCGAGTATGCTCATGCATTTCATAGTACATGGTGACCGCGATGGGGCCATGGTGATAGTGGTGAACATGATGGGCCACGAGATGATGCCATGTGAGTTATTTGTTCATCTTATCCTTGCAGAGATTTTCGCGTTGTGCTGATCTTTGAGAGATTGCACTCTAGAATATGCTGATCAGTGAGTGATTGCACTCTAGAAAATCGTGTTGGTCGGTGAGCGACTGCACTCTTGTATGTCGTGCTGGTCTGTGAGAGACTGCACGCTAGTAAATCGTGTTGATCCGTGAGAGATTGCACCTTGGTAATTTGTACTGGTTTGTGAGAGGTTGTACA
Organism: Cicer pinnatifidum; assembly: GCA_037974775.1. NCBI lineage: Eukaryota > Viridiplantae > Streptophyta > Magnoliopsida > Fabales > Fabaceae > Cicer > Cicer pinnatifidum. The sequence continues at coordinate 39,578,351 of JBBPBR010000004.1, forward strand.
ATTATGATTTACGCCATTCGAGGAGGGTTTTGATTTGGAATTCTAGAATCATGCATTTTGGCATATACGCATTGCATTAGAGTGTTTGACCTGTGAGTTATGTTTGTCATACTATGATGATTGTATATACATATTCGATTGTTGTTGTGATTTGTCGTAATTGCTTTGAGGTGTGAAGTTGGGTTGATTAAGTTTTGATGCAATTATGTGTTCATAATTGATTTAATGAATATTCGAAGTGTTGAATGATTCAGAGCTATTTTAGAACTGAAAATCTGCATTTTTTTCTGTTGTATTCGGCTATGACAATGCAGTTTATTAAAACTTCATTTTTCAACATTGTTTATGCATTTTTGGACATATGAAAACCCTTTCGAAGAGTATGCTATGACGAAAGGTTCTTTTGAGCATTTGAAAATATAAGAATTTTGTTATGTGATATTTGTTAATTTCGGTTGGTGACCTTTACAATTATTGTGGAAATCTGGGCTTTGCCCTCAGATGAGAAACAGGATCATCCTACCGGTTAGTACCCTGGAGATGGGAAAGTAGTTAGTCATACCTAACTGAAGTTGTGTCAGGAGGATCTTGCATGGCGTGTGGAGATCACCCAGGTTGTGTAGTTTTTGTAGCATGATCAGATTTGGTGGTTGTATAAGGACTAGATGTCTTTCTTTTGTGATTGTATTTATTTCATTTTGGAATATTGTATTTATGCTTAAACTGTTTGATGTCTTTTCTTTTGATGGGTCCATGTTCCACTTTTTGATGTGACGTGGGGAAAATTAAAATTCTTGGGGCAGTGCTTTTGTACAGGTCTACCAAGAATACCTTAGGGATATGAGCTATGTTTGATAGGCCTCATAGCCCCAGTGTATTTTGATGTTTGAATACTTTGGATTTTTATTTAAAAAAAAACTATTCCACTGCTTGTAAATATTTGTTGACTTGCTCGTTATGTTATGACTTAAATATTTATCTGAAAGTATTTCCTTCTTTATTTCTTTGTTTGTTTCTTTGTCGTTATTTCTTTGTTTAAAAAAAGTACATTCACGCTGTTAAAAATCGGGGTGTTACAGGATCTATGACGACATGGCCAATTTGAATTGTCCGTCCACCGGGATGGTGGCATAGTATCAAGCCTTCTAACCAAGTACTTCAGAGTTAGAATGGTACCACATTTTGAAGTAGAGTATAAGCTCATGCATAGCATTGCATTGCATTTTATTGTAATTGTTTTGTTGTTATTAATATGTATCGTGGGTGGTAATAATTTCTCTTAGACAATTTGATGTTACAGTGAAATCTATTGATTTTCCTTGAGTGATTTTGACCTTTGAATGTGATATTTTCTTGATAGAAAATTTGTATAATGATACGATCCTATTATGATTGTTTGTGTGTTCTTCTTACATGTATTATATTGTCATCATGATTTCAAAACTCACCTCCTTCGTTGTTTGTGTTTGACTGTCTGGGCCCTGCGTTTGCAAAATCGCAGTTATTACAGGTTAATGAATCTTGAAGTTCAAGTTTGCGAGGAACCCCGCTTTGATATGTTATACCTAGAATAAGGATTTTAATTTATATTTTACTTATTTAATTTGAATTGAATTTTTGTATGAAAATCTTAGAAGTACTACTAAGTTTTTAGAATTAAATCAAGTAATTATACTTAAATCAAACTTATCGAGATTGCACTATATTAATGGATAAAATAAGTTTAAAGTGTTTTTATTTTTATTTTTGAGAAACGTGATATCCTAAATTAAATGATGTTTCAGATTTCATCCCATTCATCCCAGATATACACTTCCATAAATAATAAGTAAAATTGGTGAAAATTTAAAACTTTGGTTTATCTAAAACATATCATACAACTTGTAAGAAGAGTATTAGTTAATGTTTTTCAATACACATCTAGTTTCATAAATATTCTAAAACCTCTTGTCTTTTGGTCAGAAGCTAATGTAGCTATAATATAAAGACTACAAGTCCTAAACATTTGACGTCACATTGTGAGAACTTCGAGAAGATCTATACACCCTAACCCATTTGAAATTTTTTGTCAACACTATAAGAATTACAAAGCAGACATATAGCAATCCTTTGAGCCGGAAAAACTTGTAGGGCAATAAGAAATACATATATTTTGTAACGACCACACACATTATATGATTTTGATTTAGTACAATCAACACAAATATCAATTAAAAATGAGTAAAGATAGTTCTAATCAAGAAGCAAAACCATTATTCCTCTTTCTCTCTCTCAAAGGTAAAAATCGTCATCAATACATTCACAAGAAAGGATGTCTTGGATTAAAAGTGTCAAAAAACATTTTTTTCAATGAAATGATAAATAACAATTGTATAAATAAACAAATAATTATTAACCACTAAATCAAATATCTAAAAAAATCATCACATCATAGCAAATACACATATAAAGAAAATTAATCCTAATATTTTAGTTAATTAAATAGTATACTATGAAATTTGGGGTGTTACACTTGAAGCCCAACTTGACGGACCAATACAATATTAATGAATGTATTCGATTGATTGGTATAAATAGTTTATAACAATTTGTTTAATTCAAAGTGTTAAACGGGCTTTTTAGCTTGTTGAGATCATAGATATATAAAGTAAATTACCTTCAAGGTTTTCTTATTATTAAGTCCTTTGTACATAATAGAGTTCATTTAGAAGGATCAAGTGTAGAAGATTTTTTCGCCATTGAATGTTTGACGTTTTTCTCACAATATCTATATAAGTGGAAACTACGTTCAATAAACCTAGCAAGAATGGCAACGAAATAGATTCTATGTCAATCGGTAGTGTGACCTTTTTACAACCTAATAGAATACCTTATCATTAAAATATATAACAATAAAATTAAAATTATAGGTATAAATTTTGTAAATAATAAATAAATTATATACCAACAATATATGATATTCCAGTAGGTAAAATCGAATGTTTAAAGAAAATGACAACAAACTGCCCCAATCTTATAGTGATGGCAAAATACCGTAGGTATTAGGCAATTATAAACAAGAGTTCAAACCTCCATTGGTATGGATGATTTTGGCTATACTTACAAATTTTATTTAAATATCAGGTAAACACATATTTTACTTTTTGGCAAACATCTTTTAACATGTTAGAAATATATAATATACATATCGTCTTATCATATCATCTTTTAACATCTTTTGCAAATATCTTTAGAGCCACATCATGCAAACTATTTATATCTTCTTATCATATAAAAAAATCTAACAATTACTATTAAAAAAACTAACAATTTATAATAAAATAAACTAACAAATTTTTTTTTTTTTATTGAAACATTTAGTTCAAGTTACTAAAATTTATAATAAAAAAACTAACTAACTTAGCATAATATATTTTGTTGTATCCATATTTTCATACCCAACTTTTCTCATACATGGCACTAGTTATATACTATTTTATGATATATTTTGCAATATTTATTATAAATATA
>JBBPBR010000004.1:39582251-39596099 GCA_037974775.1 Cicer pinnatifidum
TATATATATATATATATATATAATAAAAATATTTAAAGTCTGGTAAAATATTTAACTTTTTAATAGTTATATAATAAAAATATTTTATAATAATACCATATTTACAGTCATACATCTATAAAAAGTTATTGAATGTTCAAGGTGGGACATCGCCTATATAAATGTACTTGTAAACAACATATTCAAATAAAAAAAAATGGAAATTCTAAGAAATTCTTCTATGGCTGTGGCATTTTTGTTGGCATTTTTTATCATTTCATCAGGTATAATAACATTGAGTAATTTATCGTATTGTTAATTTTTCACTTTAACCAATTTATAAAAAAGAATCATTTTTTTATATAACAATATTCTAATGTCCATGTAATGTTTGTGTATGTAGATATTCATATGGAATCACATGCTAAAGGAGTAAGTGAGCATTGTAGACCTGGTTTTGTTCTCAGATGTAATCCATTTGGGTGTATATGTATACCCCGACAACAAACCGAGCAAGTGAATGATGTGATAAATGAATTATGTCACACAGATGCCGATTGTGAACGTATAAGACCTTGTCCACCTAGTCTTATTGCCGTATGTGCTGCAAACCATTGTACATGTGTACACTAAATTAAGTTATAAACTGTATCAGTTATAAACTGAATAATACAAAATTGTGAAACAATAATCGTGTTTGGATGAGATTATATATAAATATTCTTAAATAAAATTGTTTATTGCATCATATTTTGTATTCACATCATATCAAATTGAGTTTTTTTTATAAAACAAAATTTAGAATGCAAAGGCATCACATGATAACATAGACAACTTGCTTTGTTGGCACTCTAATCTCATCAAATATCATTTTCACTTGTTAATAAAATTAATATAATACAAAGAAGTGAACATGGAGTGATTAGGGCAAACCCAAAATGCAAGTGTAACGCCTCAATTTTTATTAGCGAACGTGTTTGTTTTTGTTTAAAAAAAACAACTTAAACTGTTTAAAACTTTTATTAATGATCTAGACATACAGGAAAATGCATATTTTAACTACCCTCTTACTGCATTATAAAATATTTCTAAGTTTAAATTAAAAAAATATATTATTTTATTTGTAATACTTTATTTTATTAATAGTCGACTTTACTGAAAGTAGAAGTAGAAAAGTGGTAGTATTAATAATGTCCAAGTGTTAGAAGGAGACCATGCCACTTATTTTCTGTCTCCTTCTTTTCACTAACTAATATTAATTGATGTTTCACTTTTTATTTAAAAAATTTATTTATCTAAAAGATATCATAAAACTTGTAAGAGTTAGTTAAAGTTTTTTAAAACACATCTAATTTCATAAATATTCTTAAACCTCTTGTCTTTTGGTCAGAACTATAATATAAAGACTACAAGTCCTAAATGTTTGATGTCACATTGTGAGAACTTCGAGAAGATCTATACACCCTAACACCAATATCAGTACAATCAAAACCAATATCAACTAAAAATGAGTAAAGCAAGTTCTAATCAAGAAGCAAAACCATTATTCCTCTTTCTCTCTCTCAAACCTCAAAATCGTCATAAATACATTCACAAAAAAGGATTACTTAGATTTAAAGTGTCAACAAACATTTTTTTCAATCAAAAGATCAAGAACAATGGTATAGATGCAAGGTCAACCATAAAAAATCAAAAAATCTCATTCATGAAATTTAGAAATATATGAGAAGATCAGAATGTTCGTGTAACACCCCGTTTTTCAAAGCGAGGGTATATTTTTTTTTATTCAAAAGAAATTAAAATAAGACAGAGAAATAAATAAGGTAACACCTTTGGAAAAATAATTAAGTCATTATAATTTACAAGCAGCGGAAAGAGTTCTTCAAATATGAATTCAAAATATTTACATAACAAAAGTGGTAAAGCCTTCAAGTTTAAAAATAAAAGCAACCCAAAAGAAAGTCATTTGTTCCCTCTGTGTCAACCTAGTCTGATCATTCTACAAACCAACTAAACACCCTGAGTGATCTCCACGCGCCCCGTGAGATTCTCCTAACGTAGCTCCAATCAAGCATTCCCATCTACCTTCCCATCCGTAGGGTACAAACCGGTAGGATCATCCTAGCTTTCATCTGAGGGCAAAGCCCAGATTTCAACAATAGTTGTAAAGGGTCACCAACCGAAATTAACAGTTAACACATAATATTTATGTTTTTAAATGCATAAAATATCCTCTCAACTAAGCATGCACCTTAAAAGGATTTTCCATATGCGAAAAGTTCATATAATGCTTGCCAAATGTAAATGAAATCAAATAAAGTTCTCAATCCATCAAGTAATATATAACTGACCAAAACATTAATAAATCAATTGAGCAATCAATTATCTAACTCAAAATAAGATTTTCCACTGAGCCAATCGATTGGGTAAATCGATTTCCTAAAAGTTTTTAGTAAAAATTGAACTCTGAACTTACATCAATCGATTGGGGCAATCGATTTCGAGAAGGACTGAGCCCCTGTGTTGGCCAATCGATTGGGCAAATCGATTTCGTGAAAGACAGAGCCCCTGTATTGAAGCCAATCGATTGGGCAAATCGATTTCGTGAAAGACAAAGCCCCTGTAATGAATCCAATCGATTTACTAAATCGATTTCTTAAGTGGTTTTGAAAAACATATTACAAAATCGATTGGGTAAATCGTTTTTTGGCAACGGAAGTCCCTGTAACTCATCAAATCGATTGGGTAAATCGATTTCCCTGTATATTCTTTCAAAAATACATAAACTAACTCAATCATATTCAAAAAATCTCATTCATGAAATTTAGAAATATATGAGAAGATCAGAATGTTCGCATTAAAGGATAAAACTTAAAAACACTTTTACAAAGTACTAAGTGAAGTGACTGCTACTATTAAAAAAGATACTTTCAGCTACCAAATCACTATAAAGAAATGTGCATAATACTTTCACTTAGTTGTATTGAAATATGAGCAATCAAATCAAAATATTATGATGTCTTGAGTTTTAAATAAAATCATTGTTAAGGAAGAACAACAAATGTCCTATATAGATGATATGTTTCAACGAACATATTGCCTCTCATATCAACAACTCTAAAATCCATCTTGCTCTTATATGTAAAGGAAATATCATAACTTAAATGATCAAGAGTTTTGCAGTGAATCATATTCCAATTAATCAAGTGATCATCAATTTAAGAACTTTTATAAAAAAAAACAAACACTTTTAATCTCATTTTAAGATTTGAGGCTAAATCTTTGTGAGTGTATTTTTATTCCAAAAAATCTTATCCATCCAAAGGTTTGAATAATTACAATTGTTCTATCTCATCCTAGAAGTGTAATAATAGAAGTTAAATGATTTAAATTATTGTATAGTCTGTTGTGACATAGAAATAGAGAAATCACGTTGAGATAAAGAGAAAACAACTTGTAAAAAATTCTATGAGGCATGTATTATTAGTGCAAAATATCACCAAGTGTGACGACTGGACATAGTCCACTTTGATTAAATTTGTATGAATAGTTGGGAATTCTCACAGGTGTTTGAAAACACACAAGAAAAAGTGTTTTGAATTGTGTTGCCAATTATAAATATTATCTCAATTGCTTAACTAGAAAGATATGATATTTATCAAATTATTCAAATTATGATTGTAAAACAATTTAAGACAAAAAAAAGTTAAATCATAAAGAACACATATACTATAGAGTGAAAACGGACACAAGAATTTTTATACTAGTTCACAACATATTGTTGCTACAAAGTATGACGACTAGACGTAGTCCAATTTAGGTGAATCAAGATACTTCTTGTATGCGGTTCTATCCTTTAACTTTTTACCTTATCTTCTTTATATTTATATCACACATATATACTACATTACTTTTCTGCACTAGTACTTCAGAACATTCTAAACACAATTTACTCTAAAATTTCAACTTGAGAATCATTTATCTCTCAAAGATAGCTGCTATACAATTCTCGCCACTTTTGTATACCCATTTTCATAAGGATACTTCACATACTCCAGATCCACAACAAAATCTATAAAATATCCATGATTATAAATCTCTAATACTTCCTACTTTATGATCGATAGAACTTCAGTTTTCATTGTGACTATTTGTGCCCGATATGATTAGAATTGATTGTGTGATTGAGATTGGTCGATTATATATATATATATATATATATATATATATATGTATTGATGTGATGAATATAGTTGAATGACTGATATATACGTAGACGCAAATTTTGATGAATAGTTGGGAATTCTAGAAGGTGTTGGAAAACACACAAAAAAAAATGTTTGAATTGTGTTACCAATTATAAATATTATCTCCATTGCTTAACTAGAAAGATATGATATTTATCAAATTATTCAACTTATGAATATACACAAATTTAAGAATAAAAAAGTTGAATAATAAATAACACAAATATCGGAGAGTGAAAAGGGACACAAGAATTTTTATACTAGTTCGCAACATATAGTTTCTACAAGTAGGCCTCCCCAATCATAGAGATTCTTCCTCACTACAGTCGAGAACATAATCCACTATTTAACAAATAACATACCTGTATTATTTATTCTGCATCGTTCTTGTATTTACACATCTTGAAGTTATATTGATATTATAATTTCATTTTTGTTAAGCTTCATTCTATAGATTTTTTTTTATATTTAGAGAAATGAAATAAAAGTGGACAACACATCATATACTTAATTCAAATAATTGGGAAGTTTGAAAACCCTTTTTTGGAATTTTCCATCACCAAAGTAGAACATCAAGAACACTCACCTTTTTGTCCTTGTTCTAAGTGTAGAAAGCGTTATTAGCAAAGAAGTTTGTAGTCATCATATAGGTTCTGAGTTTATACACAATTACTATGTTTGAGAAAACCATCGAGAGGAAATAACATTGTCTATGGAAATAGAAGATCGTGTGAAAGATAAAGAGACCTGACACGACGACATTGGCTTACTTTACAACATATTTCTGCATGTGAAAGAAGTAGAGGGAGGCAAAAAATGCCCTAACGAGGATGATAAGAAGTTTTATAATTTGAATAACTAGGCAAAGCAAAAGTTGTATCCATGATGCGAAAATTTCACTAATCACATATAATTGAGCAATGCACCGTTCAATGCTCTTTTGGAGTTATTGGAAGAAGCAACAAATAAATTGAATAATGCAAAAGTCATGCTAAAAAATTTAGGCGTTGATTATAAATAGATTCATGTATATCCAAATGTTTGTATGTCATATTGGAAAGAGCATGAAACTAACGATGCATGCAAAACTTGTAAAGCTTCACGATGGAATGAATTACTCAAATAGGTTTAGAGTTTGAGGATACAAAATACGATCATAAAGTTCCTAAAATCGTTTTGATGCACTTTAAACTTATTCCAAAACTTCAAAGGCTATTTATTTCTTCAAAAACAACCAAGTCAATGAGATGGCACGAAAAAGGCTACTTAAAGAACGGTAGATGAAGGCATCCTGTTGATGGCCAAGCATGGAAGGACATTGACATGCTTCATTCCGATTTTTTCTTGGGAGCATCATAATGTAAGGCATGGCATGTCAAGTGATGGATTCAATCTATTTAGAACAATGAGCTTATGAAACGGTACATGGCCTATCATGATGTTGGAATACAATTATCAGCCTTTGTTGTGCATTAATTACGAATATACAATGTTGTCATTATTCTTTATTGGAGCACATTCTTTAGGAAATGATATAGATGTGTGTATAAATTTGGTTACATAAAGCAACATTAGAAAATATTAATTAGTTTTGAGTATTTTGATATGATTGATTATTCATAGATTCAACATCTAGAAAACAGAGAGAAATTAGTACGTAGTAATTAACATAAAAGTTCATGTCTTAGATGTGGAGACGTTGTTTGTATCACATAAACCAAATAACTTTGCTTGTTATTTGGTAGTTTTCTTTCAGATACTAGTTTCTATATTAATAGTTCTTATTTAAATTAATTGAGAAAATTATTATTCATTTATTTTTCTACGATTTAAATGACCGTTCGGGTTATGATTATGAAATTTCAATAGTTATAATTTTGAAGTTTTTTTTTTCAAACAACAAGTTTCATGTTGAAATAAGATAATCACTAAGATAAATGAAGTTAGTGGAATGCATAGAAGACTTGATTGTTTTTTAGGAATGCATAGCTTGGTTGTTGCTTTTTTGGAATAAAAAGTTGGTGGTTGTAACACTTTATTTGTTGGAAAAAAATTTTCCTTCTTCATTTTTTAATGTTATGACACATTTGGTAAATCATTTGGTATATAATTTGACTCCCTAAACTTTAAAATAATATATATAATATTTTTTTTTTCATATTTCTATAAATATTTACAACGGATAATTAAAAACTATTTAAGAGAAAAAAATAATCTTCTGTGAGTTATTTAGGATATCACATTGCTCAAAATACAAGTGGAACACTTTAAACTTTTTTCGTCTTATAAAACACGACAATCTCAATGTACTCGATGTAACTATAATTTCTTATTCGATGTAACTATATTTTCTTAATTTAATTTCAAAAACTTATATTCATACAAGAAAACGCAAGGCTGAGCTTCCTAGTTATCATTTCAATTTTAATTAAGGAAAATCATATTTATATCAATTTCCCTCTATTTTAATTAAGAAAAATAGAGGGTGAGATAATAATCTGGTGATCTTTTAAAAAGTGGACGGGCAGTTTGAAAAAAATATCTCAAAACCAATGAAAACATAACATTATAATGAAATTTTTTATTAGCTATAGGCCAAATATTTAAAATATGTTCTTTTCTTTAAGTATAAAAATGTATTATCTTTCTTTTATTGATTTAGAAAAGCTTTCTAGTTTTCATTTTTGTGTTTTTATTGAAGGAAAAATTAATTATATCCATTTCCTTTATAAGGAATAGGTTTCTGGTCTTCATTTCAATTTTAATTAAGGAAAATCATATTGATATCCATTTCCTTTATAAGAAAAAGCTCCTCGAATTTCAAGTGTAAGAAAGAAAAAACCAATTCAACCACAATAATAGCATAAATTATTATGCAGAAGTGCAAAATAGGGGGTGTAAATAGTTGTTTGATCAAAAATTCATTTTCTAGTAGCTATAAAAGTCTTTAATGAACAAATAATTTATTTTACTCATCTCCATTATAAATTTTTTTCCAAAATACTAAAATAAAATATCTTAAAGAATCATCACCTCATAGCATACACACATATAGAAAAAAATTAATCCTAATATTTTAGTTAATTAAATAGTATACTATCAAATTTGGGGTGTTACACATGAAGCCCAACTTGACGGACCGATACAATATCAATGGATGTATTTGATTAATAGGTATGAATAGTTTAATGGGCTTTTTAGGATGTTGAGAGCATAGATAGATAAAGTAAATTACCTTCCAGGTTTTCTTATTTGTAAGTCCTTTGTACATAACAAAGTTCATTTAGAAGGATCATGTGTAGAAGGTTTTTTTGGCTATTGAAAGTTTGACATTTAGCTTGCAATATCTATATAGGTGGAAACTAGGTCCAATAAACCTAACAGGGATGCTTTCTATGATGTGCTGGTTTGATAGATATTATATTTAATGAGCAATATAAATAATAAATATTTTATTTTATATATTTTTCAAAAAATAATAGTATTTTAGTGTAATATTTTAAAGAACAAGATTTTATATGACTTTAAGTGTATATGTGAGTTTGTAATTAATATAATATTTTCTTATATGTTTGACTAATGTTAAGTGTGTTGGTACCAGTAACCTCTGTTAAATGAAAATTATGCGGAAGATTACCTATTTTTAGAGATATGCGCAGCAGTTTAACAAATCGTACATTTATTAAACATAGCATCAAATAAGGTCCCAAAACTACAATACAAATGAATGCACAAAGTATATGGATCAAAGTATATATTGAGAGATGCACCAGTTACGTTTATTATTCAAGATATTGATTCACTTACAATCATGCTGGAAACAGTCTTTCATGTAATATCAAAATATGCAGAAAGATATTCAAGTACTCAATCAATATCAAACAAATACACAATGCAGAAATTAAAAAGAGATAAGGGTAAGAAAGATTGTACGCAGTGATTTATACTGGTTCAGCCGTTGTTGAACAACCTACGTCCAGTCCCAAGATCAAATCCAATCTTGGCCTTTCCAATAGAATATCTCAGAATCCGTTTACAGATGTTCTAGCTCCTCGCCTATCAATCTAAAACGATTCTTTCTATTCTATTCTTATCTCCCTGAATCCCAGAGTTTATCTCCCATAAACTCTTCCAAGATTACAGTCAAGTTTCTTCTTGATGAGACCTCTCAATCACAGAAGATAACCACCAGTTAAGACTGGATTTCTCAATGTTATTTGTTTTAAGAATTTGTTTACAGATGTATCTAAACAGAAATTACACAGAAATTTCTTCAGCAGTCTTCTTCTCTAAAGTTGTTTCTTCAGCAATCTTTCTCAGTTCTTGTTGATCATGAAAGATGAATCTTCATGACTGAAAAAGTAATGTTCAAAGTTATTTCACAGTGAGAAACAAAGATATCAGAAAGTTATGTGTACGTTGTTGTATATCTTAGAAGAAGAGAATGAAAAACAGTTTATATTGTTTCAGGAAAAACAACATATGCATCGATTTACCCAATCGATTCATTAAAGTCATAATGCTGGTTAATCGATTTCCTCAATCGATTTCGCGAGTCTTGTTTTTCTTGAATCTTGAAACTGTACATTCTAATCGATTTACTCAATCGATTATTTTAAGTAGTTCTTCAAACTTTGATGACAGTATATAATTAAATCGATTTGCAGAATCGACTTGATGTGTTTTGTTTAAACAACGAGATCAAAACCATCGATGTGCTTAATCGATTTAACCATTCAGTCATCTCTGTTTATAAAACTTTTATGTCAATCGATTGTGCCAATCGATTGTGGACTTTAAGTCTGAAGTACTTTTCATCAGTTGGGTTATTCAATCGATTTACCAAGTCGATTGATACCAACATTTATAACACAGATGTATATAAACAGATTGTAGTAATCGATTGTGTATGTTCCAGACCTAAGTTATTTTGAAACTTGTTTTAGTGAATCGATTGGCCTAATCGATTTAGTAAACAGGTTTGGCTCTGGGACATTAACAATCGATTGTTTCAATCGATGTAGACAAAACAAAATTAAAGATGTGATTATTTCAATCGATTTGCCAAATCGATTGCCTGCAAAACGTGCTACTGACTTGCACATTTTAATTTCAGTAAGAATGTCAATCGATTTGTCTAATCGATGTAAACAATCAGTTCAGTCTTAGTGATTTACTCAATCGATGTGCCTAATCGATTTGTGGCAAACTAGCTCTCTGACTTGTACAATTTATTTTCCAATATGTGTACCAATCGATTTGGAGAATCGATTGATAGCCCGTTTGATTTCTTCAAGGATGTACAAATCGATTGTGCTAATCGATTGGGTAACACCAAACTTTATAAACTTATTCAACCCTGTTATAGAATCGATTGTACTAATCGATGTGCTCATGGATCATCAAGATTTTGTTGATTCCTTGAGTTCCAAGCAATTGTCTCGAGTATGTAGGATTGAATTTGTTGTTCCTGAAATTTTTCTCAGTTGACAGTGTTAGATGTATTTCAAATTGGATGCTTGTCAATAACATCAAAAACGAACATATGTCTAACAATCTCCCCCTTTTTGATTTAAGTGACAAACATGCAATTTTAACTTGAGAAAAAAAAATTCAAAGGAATTATAAGTAACAGTTTTAGTAGAGCTCCCCCTAAGTTCAATATTCATAGAGAGTAAAGATAAGGATTAGAGCAATAAAACTGATAAAATAAAGCAATAAAGAAATTACAGTTAGCACAAGTTATAATTTCTCTCCCCCTTTTGTCAGTTAAGGCAAAAAGTGGTGAAAGAGAAATGTTTGCTCCCCCTGAGGTTGTAGCAAACCTGAATACTGCTCTACAAAGAATCTAGAAAAGATTAGTAATAACAAGTAGTAATGCCAGTAATATTATAACTTAGTTGAAAACAATTTTGGAATAGTGTACAAAATATAAACAGATTATGGCGCGCACTAGACAATATGAAAATGAAATGCAGCAGTTGAAATGATTAACAATCTCAAGGTGTTTTGTGGATCTCAAGCATACCTGCAATAGGATTAGAATTTGCATTCAGGTCCCCAATACAAATTGGGTCCTGGGGGGTTAATTTTAACATCTTGTGTCTTCATTTTCCAAATCTGTTTACATCCTCTATTGGCAAGTCTTTTAAATTTGCAATTGTAAACAAAATGTCCTTTTCTACAACAGAAATGACAAGTGACAGCAGAGGATGCAAACTGTTTCGGTTTGACAAAGACATTATGCAAATGACTAGACTTAGCATATTTTTGGTGATATTTAACATTTTCATAACCTATGCCATGTTTAGTCATATTCCTATTTGCATGCTTTTTGCTATTAAAACCAAGTCCAGATTTTATATTGACACTTCTCTGGTTGCTAAGAATATCATTTAGTTTATCCTTGCTACTAGAGAGTTTCAATAAATCAGACTTCAATAATGCAACAGAATTCTCAAGATCAATGCATTTGGCAGATTTATCATGTGAGTCCTTTTTCAGTTGTTCACATAAGTCCTCAATCTTTTTATAATCATTTTTCATTTGATCATGCAATTTACATTGTTGTTCAAGCATTTTCTTAGTGTTTACTAATTGCTTAACAGATTTAACATATTCAGCATGCAGTTCGTTAAATGCATCTTGCAGTTCATCAAAAGAAGGATTATATTGAGAGCTTACCTCACTTTCTGATTCAGAATCCGTTTTAGCCATAAGACACAGATTCGCTTCTTCCGTTTCAGAAGATGTGGACGAATCTTCGTTGTCATTCCACGCAATGTATGCTTTTCTGTTTTTCTGAGCTGGTTCCTTGCCTTTAGGTTTGGAATTTTTGTTCTTGTTCTGCAGCTTGTAACAATCAGCTTTTATATGACCAGGTTTGCCACATTCGTAGCATGTAACTGTTTTACTGTCATTGTTTTTCGAGCTTGATTGCTTTCTGAATTTACTGTCTTTCTTTTTCAGAAATTTCTTAAATCTTTTGACAAGTAGTCCCAGTTCAGGTTCTTCATCATCCTCACTGCTTGATTCATCTGAGCTGGTCTCATGTTCAGATTTGGACTGTTGTGTTTGGGCTTTCAACGACAATCCTTTACGTTTCCTGTCAATTTGCTCAGCTTCATTTAGTCGATGTAGTTCCATCTCATGCTCTCTCAGTTTTCCAAACAATGTAGCTATTGTCATGCTTCCTAGATCCTTGGATTCTGCAATGGCAGTGATTTTTGGCTGCCATTCTCTAGTCAAACATCTCATTATTTTACTAATTTGCTGATCATTATCAATCTCTTTGCCTAAGGCATTCAGGTTGTTGACTATGTGCGTGAATCGGGTCTGCATGTCGTTTACTGATTCTTCTTTCTTCATGCTAAACAATTCGTACTCGTGCATGAGAGTATTTATCCGAGCTCTCTTTACATCTGTGGTTCCTTCATGCGTTTGCTGAAGTGTATCTCACATTTGTTTTGCTGTTTTGCAATTTGAGACTCTGAAGAATTCATCATGACTCAAGGCTGCAGTTATAATGTTCTTTGCTTTGGCGTTGTACCCAACCTTCTTTTTGTCTTCATCAGTCCAGTCACTTTTTGGCTTTAGGATTGTTGATTCACCTGTACCTGCTATGGTTGGCACAAATGGTCCATTTTTTACAGCATCTAGAATATCAATACCACTAGCTTCAAGAAAAATTAACATGCGTTGTTTCCAATACATGTATGCGGCCCGTTAAAAGCGGGAGGCCTAGCTAATGATGCACCCTCTCCTAGGAAATCAGAGGTCATGATTTTTGATGAGAGTTACTCTAACAAAAATTGGCTCTGATACCAATTGTTGGTACCAGTAACCTCTGTTAAATGAAAATTATGCGGAAGATTACCTATTTTTAGAGATATGCGCAGCAGTTTAACAAATCATACATTTATTAAACATAGCATCAAATAAGGTCCCAAAACTACAATACAAATGAATGCACAAAGTATATGGATCAAAGAATATATTGAGAGATGCACCAGTTACGTTTATTATTCAAGATATTGATTCACTTACAATCATGCTGGAAACAGTCTTTCATGTAATATCAAAATATGCAGAAAGATATTCAAGTACTCAATCAATATCAAACAAATACACAATGCAGAAATTAAAAAGAGATAAGGGTAAGAAAGATTGTACGCAGTGATTTATACTGGTTCAGCCGTTGTTGAACGACCTACGTCCAGTCCCAAGATCAAATCCAATCTTGGCCTTTCCAATAGAATATCTCAGAATCCGTTTACAGATGTTCTAGCTCCTCGCCTATCAATCTAAAACGATTCTTTCTATTCTATTCTTATCTCCCTGAATCCCAGAGTTTATCTCCCATAAACTCTTCCAAGATTACAGTCAAGTTTCTTCTTGATGAGACCTCTCAATCACAGAAGATAACTACCAGTTAAGACTGGATTTCTCAATGTTATTTGTTTTAAGAATTTGTTTACAGATGTATCTAATCAGAAATTACACAGAAATTTCTTCAGCAGTCTTCTTCTCAAAAGTTGTTTCTCCAGCAATCTTTCTCAGTTCTTGTGGATCATGAAAGATGAATCTTCATAACTGAAAAAGTAATGTTCAAAGTTATTTCACAGTGAGAAACAAAGATATCAGAAAGTTATGTGTACGTTGTTGTATATTTTAAGAAGAGACTGAAAAACAGTTTATATAGTTTCAGGAAAAACAACATATGCATCGATTTATCCAATCGATTCATTAAAGTCATAATGCTGGTTAATCGATTTCCTCAATCGATTTCGCGAGTCTTGTTTTTCTTGAATCTTGAAACTGTACATACTAATCGATTTACTCAATCGATTATTTTAAGTAGTTCTTCAGACTTTGATGACAGTATATAATTAAATCGATTTGCAGAATCGACTTGATGTGTTTTGTTCAAACAACGAGATCAAAACCATCGATGTGCTTAATCGATTTTACCATTCAGTCATCTCTGTTTATAAAACTTTTATGTCAATCGATTGTGCCAATCGATTGTGGATTTTAAGTCTGAAGTACTTTTCATCAGTTGGGTTATTCAATCGATTTACCAAGTCGATTGATACCAACTTTTATTACACAGATGTATATACACAGATTGTAGTAATCGATTGTGTATGTTCCAGACCTAAGTTATTTTGAAACTTGTTTTAGTGAATCGATTGGCCTAATCGATTTAGTAAACAGGTTTGGCTCTGGGACATTAACAATCGATTGTTTCAATCGATGTAGACAAAAACAAAATTAAAGATGTGATTATTTCAATCGATTTGCCAAATCGATTGCCTGCAAAACGTGCTACTGACTTGCAAATTTTAATTTCAGTAAGAATGTCAATCGATTTGTCTAATCGATTTAAACAATCAGTTTAGTCTTAGTGATTCACTCAATCGATGTGCCTAATCGATTTGTGGCAAACTGGCTCTCTGACTTGTACAATTTATTTTCCAATATGTGTACCAATCGATTTGGAGAATCGATTGATAGCCCGTTTGATTTCTTCAAGGATGTACAAATCGATTGTGCTAATCGATTGGGTAACACCAAACTTTATAAACTTATTCAACCCTGTTATAGAATCGATTGTACTAAT
>JBBPBR010000004.1:39604421-39639096 GCA_037974775.1 Cicer pinnatifidum
TATATATATATATATATATATAATAAAAATATTTAAAGTCTGGTAAAATATTTAACTTTTTAATAGTTATATAATAAAAATATTTTATAATAATACCATATTTACAGTCATACATCTATAAAAAGTTATTGAATGTTCAAGGTGGGACATCGCCTATATAAATGTACTTGTAGACAACATATTCAAATAAAAAAAAAATGGAAATTCTAAGAAATTCTTCTATGGCTGTGGCATTTTTGTTGGCATTTTTTATCATTTCATCAGGTATAATAACATTGAGTAATTTATCGTAGATTATCTTTTTAATTTTTCACTTTAACCAATTTATAAAAAAGAATCATTTTTTTATATAACAATATTCTAATGTCCATATAATGTCTGTGTATGTAGATATTCATATGGAATCACATGCTAAAGGAGTAAGTGAGCATTGTCAACCTGGTTTTGTTCTCAGATGTAATCCATTTGGGTGTATATGTATACCCCGACAACAAACCAAACAAGTGAGTGATGAGATAAATGAATTATGTCACACAGATGCCGATTGTGAACGTATAAGACCTTGTCCACCTAGTCTTATTGCCGTATGTGCTGCAAACCATTGTACATGTGTACACTAAATTAAGTTATAAACTGTATCAGTTATAAATTGTATCGGTTATAAACTGAATAATACAAAATTGTGAAACAATAATCGTGTTTGGATGAGATTATATATAAATATTCTTAAATAAAATTGTTTATTGCATCATATTTTGTATTCACATCATATCAAATTGAGTTTCTTTTATAAAACAAAATTTAGAATGCAAAGGCATCACATGATAACATAGACAACTAGCTTTGTTGGCACTCTAATCTCATCAAATATCATTTTCACTTGTTAATAAAATTAATATAATACAAAGAAGTGAACATGTAGTGATTAGGGCAAACCCAAAATGCAAGTGTAACGCCTCAATTTTTATTAGCGAACGTGTTTGTTTTTGTTTAAAAAAAACAACTTAAACTGTTTAAAACTTTTATTAATGATCTAGACATACAGGAAAATGCATATTTTAACTACCCTCTTACTGCATTATAAAATATTTCTAAGTTTAAATTAAAAAAATATATTATTTTATTTGTAATACTTTATTTATTAATAGACGACTTTACT
This sequence comes from Cicer pinnatifidum, assembly GCA_037974775.1. Lineage (NCBI taxonomy): Eukaryota > Viridiplantae > Streptophyta > Magnoliopsida > Fabales > Fabaceae > Cicer > Cicer pinnatifidum. Next base: position 39,605,581 of record JBBPBR010000004.1, read on the forward strand.
GAAAGTAGAAGTAGAAAATTGGTAGTATTAATAATGTCCAAGTGTTAGAAGGAGACCATGCCACTTATTTTCTGTCTCCTTCTTTTCACTAACTAATATTAATTGATGTTTCACTTTTTATTTAAAAAATTTATTTATCTAAAAGATATCATAAAACTTGTAAGAGTATTAGTTAAAGTTTTTTAAAACACATCTAATTTCATAAATATTCTTAAACCTCTTGTCTTTTGGTCAGAACTATAATATAAAGACTACAAGTCCTAAATATTTGATGTCACATTGTGAGAACTTCGAGAAGATCTATACACCCTAACACCAATATCAGTACAATCAACACCAATATCAACTAAAAATGAGTAAAGCAAGTTCTAATCAAGAAGCAAAACCATTATTCCTCTTTCTCTCTCTCAAACCTCAAAATCGTCATAAATACATTCACAAAAAAGGATTACTTAGATTTAAAGTGTCAACAAACATTTTTTCAATCAAATGATCAAGAACAATGGTATAGATGCAAGGTCAACCATAAAAAATCAAACAATCTCATTCATGAAATTTAGAAATATATGAGAAGATCAGAATGTTCGTGTAACACCCCGTTTTTCAAAGCGAGGGTATATTTTGTTTTTCTAAAGAAATTAAAATAAGACCGAGAAATAAATAAGGTAACACCTTTGGAAAAATAATTAAGTCATTATAATTTACAAGCAGCGGAAAGAGTTCTCAAAATATGAATTCAAAATATTTACATAACAAAAGTGGTAAAGTCTTCCAGTTTAAAAATAAAAGCAACCCAAAAGAAAGTCATTTGTTCCCTCTGTGTCAACCTAGTCTGATCATTCTACAAAACAACTAAACACCCTGAGTGATCTCCACGCGCCCCGTGAGATTCTCCTAACGTAGCTCCAATCAAGCATTCCCATCTACCTTCCCATCTGTAGGGTACAAACCTATAGGATCATCCTGGCTCTCATCTGAGGGCAAAGCCCAGATTTCCACAATAGTTGTAAAGGGTCACCAACCGAAATTAACAGTTAACACATAACATTTAAGTTTTTCAATGCATAAAATATCCTCTCAACTAAGCATGCACCTTAAAAGGATTTTCCATATGCGAAAAGTTCATATAATGCTTGCCAAATGTAAATGAAATCAAATAAAGTTCTCAATCCATCAAGTAATATATAACTGACCAAAACATTAATAAATCAATTGAGCAATCAATTATCTAACTCAAAAAAAGATTTTCCACTGAGCCAATCGATTGGGTAAATCGATTTCCTAAAAGTTTTTAGTAAAAATTGAACTCTGAACTTACATAAATCGATTGGGGCAATCGATTTCGAGAAGGACTGAGCCCCTGTGTTAGCCAATCGATTGGGCAAATCGATTTCGTGAAAGACAGAGCCCCTGTATTGAAGCCAATCGATTGGGCAAATCGATTTCGTGAAAGACAAAGCCCCTGTAATGAATCCAATCGATTTACTAAATCGATTTCTTAAGTGGTTTTGAAAAACATATTACAAAATCGATTGGGTAAATCGATTTTTGGAAACGGAAGTCCCTGTAACTCATCAAATCGATTGGGTAAATCGATTTCCCTGTATATTCTTTCAAAAATACATAAACTAACTCAATCATATTCATACACCACTCCAAACCTTAACACTTAGCAATACCCATACAATCACCATGACATTATGAGTTTCGAAATCGTTTTACAATCTAACATACTATCACACATTTCCAAAACATAACTCTTAGTAAAATCAACACTATCAAAAATTTGAATCAAACACACTTACACTTAATTTCAAAACATAACACTTAGCAAAATCAACACAGTCATAATTTGAATCAAACGCACTTACACCTAATTTCAAAACATAACACTTAGCAAAATCAACACAATCATAATTTAAATCAACCACGACTCGTGTGCCAAGCACCCTAATGCAATGCGTATATGCCAAAATGCATGGACTCGGAATTCCAAACCAAAACCCTCCTTGAAGGGCCGTAAATCATAATTGTACCGCCTATCGCAGGCCAAAGTACCAATTACCGAGGTGCCACCTATCACGGGTCAGCACGATTTACTAAAAAGCGTAAATCGTAAACGTACCACCTATCACGGGTCAGTACTGTTTACCGAGGTGCCACCTATCACGGGTCAGCATGATTTACCAAAAGAAAAAGCGTAAGTCGTAAGTGTACCGCCTATCACAGGCCAAAGTACTACTTACCGAGGTGCCACCTATCACGGGTCAGCACAACTTACCAAAAAGTAAATCGTAAACGTACCACCTATCACGGGTCAGTACAGTTTACCGAGGTGCCACCTATCACGGGTCAGCACAATATACCAAATGAAATGCATGAGCATACACTAACTCCATTCACAACAATCGTTAAGTAAATGCAGATATTAAAAGCTTCCCCATTTTTAATCCTCATTTAACTTAAACGATTTTCACGCCGAACAGTAAGCAAACAGACATATTAAGAGATTCCCCATTCTTAATATACTTTTGACTTAAACGATTTCCACAACAAAACATTCAGTAAACAAGACATTAAGAGATTCCCCATTCTTAATGCTCATTTACTGAAAAGATTTTCAAAACAAACATTAAGTAAACAAGACATTAAGAGATTCCCCATTCTTAATTCTCATTTAACTTAAACGATTTTTCCAAAACAAACATTAAGTAACCGAGACATTAAGAGATTCCCCATTCTTAACGCCCAGTTAACTTAAACGATTTTCAAAACAACATTAAGTAACCAAGACATTAAGAGATTCCCCATTCTTAACGCCCAGTTAACTTAAACGATTTTCAAAACAACATTAAGTAACCAAGACATTAAGATATTCCCCATTCTTAATGCCCAGTTAACTTAAACGATTTTTTCCCAAACACACATTAAGTAAACAAGACATTAAGAGATTCGCCATTCTTAATACTCGTTTAACTTAATGGTTTTCAAATTCCACACAAAACAAACTCAAACATACTTTCACCTTCAATCCATAATTCACACCAAAACACATCAAATCATTTTTCCACACAAATCACACAAAACACATCTCAAAGTTCTATAATTATCAATTATGAACACGTCGAATACAACGACACAAATCAAGACAATCAATCTCATTTATTTAAAATCGTATATATATGAGGTAGATTCGTTTTCCATGAAACATTCATCAATATAACCAAAACCTAACTCTAAGATCTTACCTGTAAAACCTTAGATTCATTTTCCCCCAAATCAATACTCCAACCCTAACAAAATTCTTTTCCGCACAACTACAGATAAGGCCCTAAATGCAAACAAAAAGTTTGGAAGGAGCCCTTACCTTCACGTTAGCTTTAACGTGCGATTACGGCACCGTGAGTAAATTCGGTAAATTTTCCACTCGCAACGCCGCTTCCAAAGTTGGTCCACTAGCACCGTAGCACGGAGGTGAGCAACCTTCCCTTCTATCACTTCTTGAAAGGAGGCTTAGATCTAGATGAAACGGGAAGGTTTGTGTTTGAATCCCTAATACCGTTTTTCTTCGTTTTCGAATCAAAGGTGAAGAGTGAAGTTGAGAAATCCTTGTCCTATCACCCACTATCAATTTTTCGAACTCAATGGAAGCAAGAACAACAAAAATGGATGAAGATGGAGGAAGGGAGAAGAAGATGTTTTCGCGAGGCAGAGGAGAAGATGAAGTTTTTCCTTTCTTTTTCTTTCTTTCCTTTTTCTTTCTTTTCTTTCTCTTTCTTTTCTTTCTAATCTCTTTCTTTTTCCCCCCACACAAACATATATACATATATTTTAATATATATATTATTTACTTTTAACAAATATCTTCAAATCTAGATATTTATTAAAATTACCATTTCACCCATAACGCATTAAACTCTTCGTAAAAGATTCACCGCAGTCAATTTAATTTATTTATCGACGAGTAATTCTAATCGGCATCAAAATATTCTCTTGGTCATATAAACTTCAAATATTAATAACTTTGGCTAAAAAGCCTCCGGGTTCAACAGCAAAATACCCTAAAATACATACAGTATACTTTTAAAATTATGGGTCTTACAGTTCGCATTAAAGGATAAAACTTAAAAACACTTTTACAAAGTACTAAGTGAAGTGACTGCTACTGTTAAAAAAGATACTTTCAGCTACCAAATCACTATAAAGAAATGTGCATAATACTTTCACTTAGTTGTATTGAACTATGAGCAATCAAATCAAAATATTATGATGTCTTGAGTTTTAAATAAAATCATTGTTAAGGAAGAACAAAAAATGTCCTATATAGATGATATGTTTCAACGAACATATTGCCTCTCATATGAACAACTCTAAAATCCATCTTGCTCTTATATGTAAAGGAATCATCATAACCTAAATGATCAAGAGTTTTGCAGTGAATCATATTCCAATTAATCAAGTGATCATCAATTTAAGAACTTTTATAAAAAAAACAAACACTTTTAATCTCATTTTAAGATTTGAGGCTAAATCTTTGTGAGTGTATTTTTATTCCAAAAAATCTTATCCATCTAAAGGTTTGAATAATTACAATTGTTCTATCTCATCCTAGAAGTGTAATAATAGAGGTTAAATGATTTAAATTATTGTATAGTCTGTTGTAACATAGAAATAGAGAAATCACGATGAAATAAAGACAAAACAACTTGAAAAAAATTCTATGAGGCATGTATTATTAGTGCAAAATATCACCCAAGTGTGACGATTGGACATAGTCCACTTTGATTAAATTTTTATGAATAGTTGGGAATTCTCACAGGTGTTTGAAAACACACAAGAAAAAGTGTTTTGAATTGTGTTGCCAATTATAAATATTATCTCAATTGCTTAACTAGAAAGATATGATATTTATCAAATTATTCAAATTATGATTGTAAAACAATTTAAGACAAAAAAAAAAAGTTGAATCATAAAGAACACATATACTATAGAGTGAAAACGGACATAAGAATTTTTATACTAGTTCACAACATATTGTTGCTACAAAGTATGACGACTAGACGTAGTCCAATTTAGGTGAATCAAGATACTTCTTGTATGCGGTTCTATCCTTTAACTTTTTACCTTATCTTCTTTATATTTATATCACACATATATACTACATTACTTTTCTGCACAAGTACTTCAGAACATTCTAAACTCAATTTACTCTAAAATTTCAACTTGAGAATCATTTGTCTCTCAAAGATAGCTGCTATACAATTCTCGCCACTTTTGTATACCCATTTTCATAAGGATACTTCACATACTCCAGATCCACAACAAAATCTATAAAATATCCATGATTATAAATCTCTAATACTTCCTACTTTATGATTGATAGAACTTTAGTTTTCATTGTGACTATTTGTGCCCGATATGATGAGAATTGATTGTGTGATTGAGATTGGTCGATTATATATATATATATATATATATATATATATATATATATATATATATATATGTATGTATTGATGTGATGAATATAGTTGAATGACTGATATATACGTAGACACAACTTTTGATGAATAGTTGGGAATTCTAGAAGGTGTTGGAAAACACACAAAAAAAGTGTTTGAATTGTGTTACCAATTATAAATATTATCTCCATTGCTTAACTAGAAAGATATGATATTTATCAAATTATTCAACTTATGAATATACACAAATTTAAGAATAAAAAAGTTGAATAATAAATAACACAAATATCGGAGAGTGAAAAGGGACACAAGAATTTTTATACTAGTTCGCAACATATTGTTTCTACAAGTAGGCCTCCCCAATCATAGAGATTCTTCTTCACTACAGTCGAGGACATAATCCACTATTTAACAAATAACTTACACGTATTATTTATTCTGCATTGTTCTTGTATTTACACATCTTGAAGTTATATTGATATTATAATTTCATTTTTGTTAAGCTTCATTCTATAGAATTTTTTATTTTTTTTTTATATTTAGAGAAATGGAATAAAAGTGGACAACACATCGTAGACTTAATTCAAATAATTGGGAAGTTTGAAAACCCTTTTTTGGATTTTTCCATCACCAAAGTAGAACATCAAGAATACTCACCTTTTTGTCCTTGTTCTAAGTGTAGAAAGCGTTATTAGCAAAGAAGTTTGTGGTCATCATATAGGTTCTGAGTTTATACACGGTTACTATGTTTGGGAAAACCATCGAGAGGAAATAACATTGTCTATGGAAATATAAGATCGTGTGAAAGATAAAGAGACCTGACACGACGACATTGGCTTACTTTACAACATATTTCTGCATGTGAAAGAAGTAGAGGGAGGCGAAAAATGCCCTAACGAGGATGATAAGAAGTTTTATAATTTGAATAACTAGGCAAAGCAAAAGTTGTATCCATGATGCGAAAATTTCACTAATCACATATAATTCGACATTACTTGTTAGATTATCTTTATGGATAGAGCAATGCACCGTTCAATGCTCTTTTGGAGTTATTGGAAAGAGCATGAAACTAACGATACATGCAAAACTTGTAAAGCTTCACGATGGAATGAATTACTCAAATAGGTTTAGAGTTTGAGGATACAAAGTATGATCATAAAGTTCCTAAAAATGTTTTGATGCACTTGAAACTTATTCCAAAACTTCAAAGGCTATTTATTTCTTCAAAAACAAACTAGTCAATGAGATGGCATGAAAAAGGCTACTTAAAGAACGGTAGATGAAGGCATCCTATTGATGGCCAAGCATGGAAGGACATTGACATGCTTCGTTCCGATTTTTTCTTGTGAGCATCGTAATGTAAGGCATGGCTTGTCAAGTGATGGATTCAATCTATTTAGAACTATGAGCTTATGAAACGGTACATGGCCTGTCATGATGTTGGAATACAATTATCAGCCTTTGTTGTGCATTAATTACGAATATACAATGTTGTCATTATTCTTTATTGGAGCACATTCTTTAGGAAATGATATAGATGTGTGTATAAATTTGGTTACATAAAGCAACATTAGAAAATAATAATTAGTTTTGAGTATTTTGATATGATTGATTATTCATAGATTCAACATCTAGAAAACAGAGAGAAATTAGTACGTAGTAATTAACATAAAAGTTCATGTCTTAGATGTGGAGACATTGTTTGTATCAGATAAACCAAATAACTTTTCTTGTTATTTGGTAGTTTTCTTTCAGATACTAGTTGCTATATTAATAGTTTTTATTTAAATTAATTGAGAAAATTATTATTCATTTATTTTTCTACGATTTAAATGACAGTTCGGGTTATGATTATGAAATTTGAATAGTTATAATTTTGAAGTTTTTTTTTTTCAAACAACAAGTTTCATGTTGAAATAAGATTATGTAATCTAAATAACAAAATCTTAATTTCTGTGTTAAAACACTAATTTTGTTGTTGTGATGAAAAATTATAATTCATTCTTTTAATATTCATAACTATAATGGTATACTTTCTCTTTACTTCTAATAGTATGATATTTTTTTAGGTGGGACTCGAGGATAATCACTAAGAAAAATGAAGCTAGTGGAATGCATAGAAGACTTGATTGTTTTTTAGGAATGCATAGCTTGGTTGTTGCTTTTTTGGAATAAAAAGTTGGTGGTTGTAACACTTTATTTGTTGGAAAAAAATTTTCCTTCTTCATTTTTTAATGTTATGACACATTTGGTAATTCATTTGGTATATAATTTGACTCCCTAAACTTTAAAATAATATATATAATATTTTTTTTTTCATATTTCTATAAATATTTACAACGGATAATTAAAAACTATTTAAGAGAAAAAAATAATCTTCTGTGAGTTATTTAGGATATCACATTGCTCAAAATACAAGTGGAACACTTTAAACTTTTTTCGTCTTATAAAACAGGACAATCTCAATGTACTCGATGTAACTATAATTTCTTATTCGATGTAACTATATTTTCTTAATTTAATTTCAAAAACTTATATTCATACAAGAAAACGCAAGGCAGAGCTTCCTAGTCTTCATTTCATTTTTAATTAAGGAAAATCGTATTTATATCCATTTCCCTCTATTCTAATTAAGAAAAATAGAGGGTGAGATAATAATCTGGTGATCTTTTAAAAAGTGGAGGGGCAATTTGAAAAAAATATCTCAAAAACAATGAAAACATAACATTATAATGAAATTTTTTATTAGCTATAGGCCAAATATTTAAAATATGTTCTTTTCTTTAAGTATAAAAATGTATTATCTTTCTTTTATTGATTTAGAAAAGCTTTCTAGTTTTCATTTTTGTGTTTTTATTGAAGGAAAAATTAATTATATCCATTTCCTTTATAAGGAATAGGTTTTTGGTCTTCATTTCTTTTTTAATTAAGGAAAATCATATTGATATCCATTTCCTTTATAAGAAAAAGCTCCTCGAATTTCAAGTGTAAGAAAGAAAAAACCAATTCAACCACAATAATAACCTAAATTATTATGCAGAAGTGCAAAATAGGGGTGTAAATAGTTGTTTGATCAAAAATTCATTTTCTAGTAACTATAAAAGTGTTTAATGAACAAATAATTTATTTTACTCATCTCCATTATAAATTTTTTACCAAAATACTAAAATCAAATATCTTAAAGAATCATCACCTCATAGCATACACACATATAGAAAAAATTAATCCTAATATTTTAGTTAATTAAATAGTATACTATCAAATTTGGGGTGTTACACATGAAGCCCAACTTGATGGACCGATACAATATCAATGGATGTATTTGATTAATAGGTATGAATAGTTTAACGGGATTTTTAGGATGTTGAGAGCATAGATAGATAAAGTAAATTACCTTCTAGGTTTTCTTATTTGTAAGTCCTTTGTACATAACAAAGTTCATTTAGAAGGATCAAGTGTAGAAGGATTTTTTGGTTATTGAAAGTTTGACATTTAGCTTGCAATATCTATATAGGTGGAAACTAGGTCCAATAAACCTAACAGGGATGCTTTCTATGATGTGCTGGTTTGATAGATATTATATTTAATGAGCAATATAAATAATAAATATTTTATTTTATATATTTTTCAAAAAATAATAGTATTTTAGTGTAATATTTTAAAGAGCAAGATTTTATACAACTTTAAGTGTATATGTGAGTTTGTAATTAATATAATATTTTCTTATATGTTTGACTAATGTTAAGTGGGTACATATTTATATTCTAATATTTTTAAGTATCTCTTATTTTAATTATTTCTAAATATATCTTATTTTAATTATTTATTCTATAAATAATTATCTTGAGATCGTACTAATATTGTGTTTGATTTTCTTTGATTTTATATACTTATTTTGGAATTGTGATTATATATATATATATATATATATATTTATAATGATTTAGTAATTAACATAAAAAATTATTGTTATATTTATTAATTTTATAATTTTGACTATTTTCTTATATGATGATATTATTTTAAGATGTATATTTTGAGAAATAAGTATAATTGTAGAGATTATTTTAAATGTGAAAGTTTCCGTCATTAGTAATATGTTTTTTTATATATTGATTATTTTAATTACTCTAATTTATAAAATATTAGTAATGTTTGAAAAACTAAATGGTGTTTGGAGGAATATTAAAAATAAGATTAAACAAATATTAATTTTATTTTAACAAAATAAAAATAATAATAATAATAATAATAATAATAATAATAATAATAGTAAAACATAAATAAAAAGACCAATGGGTTTGACTCTATGAACCCTGATTGTTAATAAAATAAACCAAAGAAAAGACAAGGGATCTGGACGGGCAATCGTAGAACCAAAGAGTATACACAACAACAACCTATTGTTTGACACCGGTAATCGATAATTGTTTCGTAAATTTTTTTTTTTCCATTTTCATCCAAATTTGAGTATGTTATTTCATTCATTTAACTTGTCAATTAAACATAATTTTTCAGATATTTAACAACCCCAATTTCTATCTAAAATACTCTGACGTCTTCGTTTGTAGAATTCCTTATTTTGTACCGTTCTCCTTCACCGTAAGTCCGATTTGAGTAAAAACAACACCAAAACGACCGTGTGAAAAGTGACCATATTATCCACTGATTGAGTTTCTGATTTATGGTAATTTTCCTTAACCGAATTTCGAATTTATTTTTTAGAGTATCTTCTCATAATTTATTTTTAACGATTATCCATAAACTGTCGAGTTAGTTCGATTGAAGGACAAAGAGTCAATGAACAAAGGTTGTTTGCTCATAGAATCGTATTCATGTCTGAAAGCATCAAAATAAGGTAAGAGGTGAGAGAGCTTTTGAATTCATGAGTATAATATAATTTGAGATGAACGGGAAAAACATATTTCCCAAAAATTCATTCGAGGCTCTCTACGTACGAGAGTAGCCCTTTGAGTTATAAATTGATTAATGTAAAATTATGGGAATTGTGAGATTAAAATATAGAATAGAAATATTTATAAGGTATTGATTGATTTAACTTTATTAAATGTGTGGTATTTGATATTATTATGATGTTTGATTTATTTTTATTAAATGTGAGATATTTGATATTATTGTGATATTGGATGTCAAATGAATTTGATGTATATGTTTGATTAGACATGTTTATGTGATGTGATGATAAAAAGTGAATTCATTTTGATAAGTTTGTGTGATTATGATGATGTATAATGAATAATAAGGATGTTATCAATTTGTGATAAACCTATGTGATGATATATGGTTGATGATAGTGATGCTCTATATTTGTGATGAGTTTATATGATGAGAGATGATTAATGGTAGTGATATTGTGAATTTGTGATGAGAATATTGAAGTAACCCCATAGTTGGTGAAATAATTGTGATTCAAATTTGTGTTTGAGATTACTGACTTAATAGAGTATCGTAGGCCAATGAGGGGAGAAAATAAATATTAAGAATTTGCGAAGCGAAGATTATTTTGTCATCATTTAGGTAGGGCTTGACAAGTCTAGTGATTACAGGAAACTACAACTGAATGAGTCTGATCATGGCGGTCTGATGTCGAGCCTTAAGTCAAGATTGTTAGACTTTGGAAGTATTCAAGTGGGGAAATATATAGGTGACTTGGAGGTAGCACTCCAAATGTTGGAAGCTACCACGCAACACACGTTTACCTCGACTGTCACGTATATAGTCAATTTTATGGCATTTTGTGAGTTAAATGCCAAAAAAATATTTTTAGAGACCCGATTAAAATTATTCGTCGATGAATAATTTTATTTAATTACGATGAATCTTTTGTCGACGAAAAAAATTTCTGAGATGCAACATTTTTTAGAAAGATTCATCTGCCGATTGAATTGCGGCGAGAGTAGATATTTTTCTGAAAAAGTAATTCGTGATGTGATGTGAGGTGATAGGCGTAATGATGATTTTTATAAAAATATCTAGATATTTGTAAATATCTAGATATTTATTTTGGAATTGGTTTTATTATAATATATATATATATATATATATATATATATATATATATATATATATACATGGAACCAAGAGAAACAGAAAACGTTCCTGCTCCTTGCCTTATCCTTTCTTCGTCACCTTTCTCTTTCATAAGTTTAAAGAAATAAACAAAACACAAAAATAAACCTCCATTAGTCTATTAGATCTAAGCTTCCATTCGAGAAGTGACAGAAGAGAAAGTTGCTCATTGACACGATGCGGTGCTAGTGAGCTAGTTTTCGACGCGACATCACAAACTTAAATTTTACCAAAATTAATTATGGTACCGTAATCGTGAGTAAGAGCTATCGTTAAGGTAATGGCTCCTTCCAAACTTTTAGTTTGCATTTAGGACATTATTTGTGATTTTATGGAAAAGAAATTTGATGTATTTGATGTATGAATTTGTTGAAAATGAATTTAATTCGTTTATGTGGGAATTAGTGGGATTTGTTTTTGGTGTGTTTTGAGGTGTGGTTTGTGGTGATCCATATTTGGTTTGATTTATATGTTCTTATTTATTATTATAAATTTTTTAGATGTGATTTAGGTGTGGATTTTGTGGATATTGAATTAATTAAATTTGATGAGTTTGAGTTACGTAATGAGTTATTTTCAAATAAATGAGTTTGATCTGAAATTAAAATTTTACAAAAAAAATTAGAGTTGTTAAAGTTGTGAAAAAGTTCAAATTTTAACTAAGTTAAAGAGTTTGAGCAAAAAGATAGATTGAAATTAAAAATGGTTAGAGTTTAAAATATTACTCTTTTAATTACTCTTTGATTGAGTTTAAAAGGAAGAAAAAAAGTTTAGAGTATTTTATTAACTCAAAAATTTCGGTGCTTTAATAGTCGAGTGTGTGTATGTGAAATTTGGACAATATTTGTTTAATTTCATTTTAAGTAAATAATATAGATTATTTGGTTTTAAAAGTTTGGTGTGTGAGAAAGATTTATGTTTAAGAGTTTTGTTGTGTGTGAATTAATTTTATTGTGAACAAATTGTTATAAATATTTATGTTTATGTAGTTAGCTCCTTGAGTCTCGAAAATGAATCGAGACTGTTGGCACCGAGTTAGAGGTGGGGAGAACTCTGATATATTAATGTTGTTGTGGTGATTTATGGTTGAAAATTTTGGAGATTGAATGTGGGTGATTAATGTTTGGAAATTTTGGCGATTCATGTTTGGCGAAATTGATTTGTTCATAATTAATATTATGAATTTTTTAGAAGAAATTTAGGTGTGACTTGGTGGAAAATGAATTTAATTCAATTTAGGTGTGAATGGAATTTGGAGATGTGATTTATGTGTGGTTGTGAAAATTTTAATTGGTGTGAATAAATATGTTTGAGTATGCTCTGTATTGTGTTTGAAAAATCATTAGTGTTAAATAAGTATTAAAAAATATGGAATCTTTTAATAGCTACATTTACTTAATGATTATGGTGAAAAGAGTTAGAGTATGCTCATGCATTTCATAGTACATGATGACCGCAATGGGGCCATGGTGATAGTGGTGACCATGATGAGCCACGGGATGATGCCATGTGAGTTATTGGTTCATCTTATCCTTGCAGAGATTGTCGCGTCGTGCTGATCTGTGAGAGATTGCACTCTAGAATATGTTGATCTGTGAGTGATTGCACTCTAGAAAATCGTGTTGGTCGGTGAGCGACTGCACTCTTGTATGTCGTGCTGGTCTGTTAGAGACTACACGCTAGTAAATCATGCTGATCTGTGAGAGATTGCACCTTGGTAATTAGTACTGGTTTGTGAGAGGCTGTACAATTATGATTTACGCCATTCGAGGAGGGTTTTGGTTTGGAATTCTAGAATCATGCATTTTGGCATATACGCATTGCATTAGAGTGTTTGACATGTGAGTTATGTTTGTCATACTATGATGATTGTATATACATATTCGATTGTTGTTGTGATTTGTCGTAATTGCTTTGAGGTGTGAAGTTGGGTTGATTAAGTTTTGATGCAATTATGTGTTCATAATTGATTTAATGAATATTCGAAGTGTTGATTGATTCAGAGCTATTTTAGAACTGAAAATCTGCATTTTTTCTGTTGTATTCAGCTATGACAGTGCAGTTTGTTAAAACTTCATTTTTCAACATTGTTTATGCATTTTTGGACATATGAAAACCCTTTCGAAGAGTATGCTAAGACGAAAGGTTCTTTTGAGCATTTGAAAATATAACAATTTTGCTATGTGATATTTGTTAATTTCGGTTGGTGACCTTTACAATTATTGTGGAAATCTTGGCTTTGCCCTCAGATGAGAAACAGGATCATCCTACCGGTTAGTACCCTGGAGATGGGAAAGTAGTTAGTCATACCTAACTGAAGCTGTGTCAGGAGGATCTTGCATGGCGTGTGGAGATCACCCAGGTTGTGTAGTTTTTTGTAGCATGATTAGATTTGGTGGTTGTATAAGGACTAGATGTGTTTCTTTTGTGATTGTATTTATTTTATTTTGGAAGATTGTATTTATGCTTAAACTGTTTGATGTCTTTTCTTTTGATGGGTCCATGTTCCACTTTTTGATGTGACGTGGGGAAAATTAAAATTCTTGGGGCAGTGCTTTTGTACAGGTCTACCGAGAATACCCCAGGGGTATGAGCTATGTTTGATAGGCCTCATAGCCCTAGTGTATTTTGATGTTTGAATACTTAAGATTTTTATTTCAAAAAAAAAACTATTCCGCTGCTTGTAAATATTTGTTGACTTGCTCGTTATGTTATGACTTAAGTATTTATCCGAAAGTATTTCCTTCTTTATTTCTTTGTTTGTTTCTTTGTCGTTATTTCTTTGTTTCAAAAAAGTACATTCACGCTGTTAAAAATCGGGGTGTTACATGATCTATGACGACATGGCCAATTTGAATTGTCTGTCCACCGGGATGGTGGCATAGTATCAAGCCTTCTAACCAAGTACTTCAGAATTAGAATGGTACCACATTATGAAGTAGAGTATAAGCTCATGCATAGCATTGCATTGCATTTTATTGTAATTGTTTTGTTGTTATTAATATGTATCGTGGGTGGTAATAATTTCTCTTAGACAATTTGATGTTACAGTGAAATCTATTGATTTTCCTTGAGTGATTTTGACCTTTGAATGTGATATTTTCTTGATGGAATATTTGTATAATGATACGATCCTATTATGATTGTTTGTGTGTTCTTCTTACATGTATTATATTGTCATCATAATTTTGAAACTCACCTCCTTCGTTGTTTGTGTTTGACTGGTTGGGCCCTGCGTTTGCGAAATCGCAGTTATTACAGATTATTGAATCTTGAAGTTCAAGTTTGCGAGGAACCCCGCTTTGATATGTTATACCTGGAATAAGGGTTTTAATTTATATTTTACTTATTTAATTTGAATTGAATTTTTGTATGAAAATCTTAGAAGTACTACTAAGTTTTTAGAATTAAATCAAGTAATTATACTTAAATCAAACTTATCGAGATTGCACTATATTAATGGATAAAATAAGTTTAAAGTGTTTTTATTTTTATTTTTATTTTTGAGAAACGTGATATCCTAAATTAAATATAAAGTTTATATTTTCTTGGAAATATATTTTTATTTATTCGCTGCAAATGTAACTCCTCAATTTTTATTAATAAACGTGTTTGTTTTTATTAAAATAACAACATAAACTGTTTGAAACTTTTATTAATGATCTAGCCATACAGAGAAATGCATATTTTAATTGCCCTCTTACTACTTTAGAAAATATTTCTTAGTTTAAATAAATATATTAATTTTTTTGTTATAATACTCTATTTTATTAATAGTCGACTTTACTTAAAGTAGAAGTAGGAAAGTGGTAGTATTAGTAAGGTCCAAGTGTTAGAAGGAGACCATGCCACTTATTTTGTCTCCTTCATTTCACTTACCAATATTAATTGATGTTTCAGTTTGCATCCCATTCATCCAAGATATACACTTCCATAAATAATAAGTAATATTGGTGAAAATTTAAAACTTTTGTTTATCTAAAACATATCTTACAACTTGTAAGAGTATTAATTAATGTTTTTCAATACACGTCTAGTTTCATAAATATTCTAAAACCTCTTGTCTTTTGGTCAGAACCTAATGTAGCTATAATATAAAGACTACAAGTCCTAAACATTTGACGTCACATTGTGAGCACTTCGAGAATATCTATACACCCTAACACATTTCAAATTTTTTGTCAACACTATAAGAATTACAAAGCAGACATATAACAATCCTTTGAGCCGGAAAAACTTGTAGGGCAATAAGAAATACATATATTTTGTAATGACCACACACATTTTATATATATATATATATATATATATATATATATATATATTTATATATATATATATATATAAATACATGATTATATGATTTTGATTCAGTACAATCAACACAAATATCAATTAAAAATGAGTAAAGATAGTTCTAATCAAGAAGCAAAACCATTATTCCTCTTTCTCTCTCTCAAAGGTAAAACTCGTCATCAATACATTCACAAGAAAGGATGTCTTGGATTTAAAGTGTCAACAAACATTTTTTTCAATGAAATGATAAAGAACCATTGTATAAATAAACAAATAAAGATTAACCACTAAATCAAATATCTAAAAAAATCATCACATCATAGCAAATACACATATAAAGAAAATTAATCCTAATATTTTAGTTAATTAAATAGTATACTATGAAATTTGGGGTGTTACACTTGAAGCCCAACTTGACGGACCAATACAATATTGATGAATGTATTCGATTGATAGGTATGAATAGTTTATAACAATTTGTTTAATTCAAAGTGTTAAACGGGCTTTTTAGCTTGTTGAGAGCATAGATATATAAAGTAAATTACCTTCAAGGTTTTCTTATTCTTAAGTGCTTTGTACATAATAGAGTTCATTTAGAAGGATCAAGTGTAGAAGATTTTTTCGCCATTGAATGTTTGACGTTTTTCTCACAATATCTATATAAGTGGAAACTACGTTCAATAAACCTAGCAAGAATGGCAACGAAATAGATTCTATGTCAATCGGTAGTGTGACCTTTTTACAACCTATTAGAATACCTTATCATTAAAATATATAGCAATAAATTAAAACTATAGATATAAATTTTGTAAATAATAAATAAATTATATACCAACAATGATATTCTAGTAGGTAAAATCAAATGTTTAAAGAAAATGACAACAGACTATCCCAATCTTATAGTGATGGCAAAATACCGTAGGTATTAGCCAATTATAAACAAGAGTACAAACCTCCATTGGTATGGATGATTTTGGCTATACTTAAAAATTTTATTTAAATATCATGTAAAAACATATTTTACTTTTTTGCAAACATCTTTTAACATGTTAGAAATATATAATATACATATCATCTTATCATATCATCTTTTAACATCTTTTGCAAATATCTTTAGAGCCACATCATGCAAACTATTTATATCTTCTTATCATATAAAAAAATCTAACAATTACTATTAAAAAAACTAACAATTTATAATAAAAATAAACTAACAATTTTTTTTTTTATTGAAACATTTAGTTCAAGTTACTAAAATTTATAATAAAAAAACTAACTAACTTAGCATAATATATTTTGTATCCATATTTTCATACCAAACTTTTCTCATACATGACACTAGTTATATACTATTTTATGATATATTTTGCAATATTTATTATAAATATAAAAGTTTTAAATATAATACTTTATAATTGTAGTCATTTTCACTTTACTGAAATATATATATATATCATAAATGTCAAAAATGTATAAGTCTTCAATATAATATATAGAATTATATTTAATACATTAATTTGAAAACCATCATGTTTACCTTTCAAGCAGTATTAAAAAACTATTTCAAGTTCAATGTGGGTTACCATTTGATTGAATTTAAAATATTAAACATTGATCACTACTAGAAATCTGCATTTTTCCTACGGATTTTCTTGCGGATTTAAACAAAAAATCCGCAGGAAACCATTTTACCTGCGGATTTTCTGGCGAAACCTTATCCCACGTAAAATCTTTGTGGATAATTGTTACCTGATGATTTTATTATCCGCAGGTAAATTACCTGCGGATAAATCCGTAGGAAACAGAAGTAAAATCCGCAGCTAGGATGAATGAAACTGTAGGCATTTTCTTGCGAATTTTCATGCAAAAATATCTGCATGTACATTTCCTACAAATATATTTCGTATGAAAATTTGCAGGTAAATCTACACAAATTTTGCACCACCAATGCGTTTCGTATGAAAATCCGCAGGTAATTTCTTTCAACAACATAATTTTTTACATTAATTGAATTTGTCTGATTTTTTATTTATATAAAAATTTTAACTAAAAATATATGAAAATATTATTATAAATATATTTTTTTAAATATTTAATATTATTCTTTAATTGAAATACTATTGCAATAATCTAAAACAAAATTTATATCATGTTTTCAAATCAAAACTAAATATTTATTAAAGCATAATCCAACAATTGTGATAATTCTAAATAAAATTTATATCATGTTCACAACTCATAACTAAGTATTAATTAAAACATGATCCACAAAAAAAAAAAAAAACTAAGTATAATCAAGTTCTAATACAACCAATTTAACAAAATAGAAACAAATACTACACATCATCCATGCATGCCGGAGGCTTTCGAGTGCCTCAGATACAGCCAGCCAACTCCTATTTCTAGTATTTTGCTCAGGCCACAACTCAAGTTCCTCGTTTACAAACAAAGCGAACATTGCTGCTTTATACCACCCTTCTGGACTGAACTCATCTTGTTGGGTCTTACTCCTAAACTCATAGCATCCAAGACAATCCTGACACCCAATAGCCACAAGTTTCAGCCATTAGTTTGCAAGTATCCATCCATCCAAATCACAAGCTCAATATAGAAATGTAGCAATTAAAATAACTAAATCAGAGTATAACTTTCAACTTTCAAGGGACAGCCGAACAAGAGTGAAATAATCAAAAGCATCATGCCAAGACAAAAAAAAAAAAGACAATAGCAAAATCACTGACTTATATGCTCAAATTTGAAGTAAATGCTAAAAAAAAATATTTGAAAGTGATAATTATTCCACTTTATTTTAAGGTCAAATTCACCATATTTTAAATGTTCATGTGCAATCTTGTGCTTTCATACCCATGCAAAGTTTCGAAAACTGTTGCAAATTTAAACAGGGACCAACTCAGGCTACAAAGATTAATATGACAAGATTATATGACCTCCTCACATGCAGTAGAGCCTAGGCTTACATTATGAGATCATCAAAACATTCAGACTCTTACATCCATTGATATAATAGAAGCTCAAAAGTTAAGAAATTTTTTCCTGCGACATTATAGATGATGAATCTTCAACCATAACAAAATATATATAACTTGCTCCAACTTTAAATCAACGTGCAAATCATGCAACCAAGACATTAACCTGCAAAAAATTGAATAAATGGAAATTGAAGCTTGAATACTTACAATGTAGTTCTGTTGTATAAGGTAGTCCTGTTGTCCTAAAACCAGAGACGCACCGCCGGCAAAGTTCAGACTCAGTTGAGGAAAGACATCAACACCACTAAACACAGTATAAACAGATAGAGGTGTAGAAAGGGTTTTAAGAACTCAAGAGTCTATGTTTTAAGCATCCGATCGGGAAAAAAATGTCAAAAAATAATCTATTTAACATCTATGATTTATGAAAAGTTCCACTTAACCTGGTGGTTATCAAGTAACACTGATTTCCTATGGAAATAACAGTGTGCATAGATTGTGGAATAGCAGCTGTAATCTACACAAAGAACAATATTTCTTTTAAATATAGACAAACCTTTTACAAACAAAAATCCAAGTCATTTTTGCTAACTATACATGAATAATCAAAGTAATATCCATTGTTGATCAACTGGATGAAAAAAATTTACTTAAGCGAAACTCACTGCATTAATAAAGGGAGTGTAAGCCTCTTCTGCAATGTATGCCAAAGTAGTTCCAGAATCAATAATGGTACCTCTATTGTTTGATGTAGCAAAAATTGGAGTTCAAACTTTATAAGGAGTTCAAACTTTTCTTCTGGGGTCAAAATTCTTCAAAATACTGCCAAAAAAATGCGATGCCATGAACAATAGCTAGAAAGCAAAGTAGAGGACCTCGTAATAACTAACTCAAACCTTGTATTTCTGCCAAAAGATCAACAATTACCTCAAAGCTTGTATTTCTGCCAAAAGATCAGCAATTCCCTCAAAGCTTGTATTTCTGCCAAAAGATCAGCAATTCATAAAATTGTGATGGTTTCTTTTAATGCAAAACTAATAATGGCTAGTTTATACACAATCATAGCATTTAAGCTTTATAGAGATAACAATTCAGAATTCAAGTAACATAAACAACTATACTGTGACATTGATAGGGACTTGTTCAAGGACACACTTGAATTAAATTAGTACAAACTAACAATAAAAAAAGTATGCAGAAAAGAAAAGGAGTATGTGTAAAGAATATATTATTATTATAAGAACATAATGATAGCAAAAGAACATCCAATAACAAGGAATGTAACGAAAAAGAAGGACAAGCACAATGAAACTGTCATCATTATAAGTTCACTATCCAAATCACCAACATCAAACCAACCAAACTTTCTCTAGCTCTTATCCTATCTTTGTATTTCCCTTTAAATTCATAACTCTTCCCCTACAAACCAACACTACTCTTCATCAATATTGCACTATATTAAGCAACTGGTTTCCCTGATTTGGTCTGAACCTAAACTAAACCAATTAATTGCCCTGATTTGACATACAAAATCTGGTTAGAATTTGACATACAAAATTTGGCTGCACTTTAGGTGAATTAATTGAATCTTTAGATTGACTTCAATTTATTGGTGGGGCTTATCCTATATTATGTTACAGTATTACTACTGCTTGTTTTAAAATGTGATCAAAAGGACAAAAGAATAATTGCATATAATAATTAAGTTACAAACTACAGATAAAGAAGAAGAAAACAGCCAAGAGACATTGATAATATATGGATTAAACCAATTCAAGTGGGTAATCTACATAGACATCTGCCACACCACAGTTTTAATACTTTTTCGAATCACAAATACTTTTATGTCACCACCAACTTGCTGAATCCTGAACCACAACCTCTATTCAACTACAAGTTTTTGTGAATCTTTTTTCTCAAGTCTATACACTAATACTTAGGACATTTTACAAACACTTCATATGCACATTAAGGATACTAATGCTCTAACTATGATTGTTCTTCTCACTAATTAACATAGTGCAGAAAGATTAAAATAAACAATCAACATCTCAAGTTATATGAACAATCAATGCAAATAACCATTTCAAGATGATTATAGAGTTACTTTTAGAGTAATGCAAAAGCAGAGGTTGAGCGATAACAGAGCAAATATGAAAATACATACCAAAATCACCAAGTCACAAAGAGGTAGAAGTCTAGCAACAAAAACCGTAATCGATTCAGAAGCTTCCTTCGTGTTTTCCTCTTTTTCATTCAGAAAGAAGGTCGAGCAATAGAAAAGAGAGTTCTTGTGAGAGAGAATAGAGGGTTATGCATATTGATTGTTTTATAAATCGAGTAAAGGATCAGAATCACTAGGGTTTTGCAGAATCGGAGGAGGCTGAAGCTGCACTTCTCCAATCATAATGAACACCGTTCAATCAATGAAGCTTATAAATTGAAAATCCTAACACAAAGTCACTGAACAAACGAAACAAAACAAAAAAAGCCTAAATGGTTAAAGTGAAATTGGACGGTTCAAGCATGCAAATGAATACTGAAAAAGGAAAGAGTCAAGTCAAGGATGTAAAGCTTACGGAGGAGGGTGGTGGAGGCCTTGGTGGTGGCTGTTTGCGATGAAATGAGGAAGAGAAAGAAGAAGAAGAAGAAGAGAGCTCTCGATATATATATAATAAAAATATTTAAAGTCTGGTAAAATATTTAACTTTTTAATAGTTATATAATAAAAATATTTTATAACAATACCATATTTACAGTCATACATCTATAAAAAGTTATTGAATGTTCAAGGTGGGACATCGCCTATATAAATGTACTTGTAGACAACATATTCAAATAAAAAAAAATGGAAATTCTTCTATGGCTGTGGCATTTTTGTTGGCATTTTTTATCATTTCATCAGGTATAATAACATTGAGTAATTTATCGAAGATTATCTTGTTAATTTTTCACTTTAACCAATTTATAAAAAAGAATCATTTTTTTATATAACAATATTCTAATGTCCATATAATGTCTGTGTATGTAGATATTCATATGGAATCACATGCTAAAGGAGTAAGTGAGCATTGTCAACCTGGTTTTGTTCTCAGATGTAATCCATTTGGGTGTATATGTATACCCCGACAACAAACCAAACAAGTGAGTGATGAGATAAATGAATTATGTCACACAGATGCCGATTGTGAACGTATAAGACCTTGTCCACCTAGTCTTATTGCCGTATGTGCTGCAAACCATTGTACATGTGTACACTAAACTAAGTTCCTAGTCCAACACTTATAAACTGAATAATACAAAATTGTTAAACAATAATCGTGTTTGGATGAGATTATATATAAATATTCTTAAATAAAATTGTTTATTGCATCATATTTTGTATTTACATCGTATCAAATTGAGTTTTTTTTATAAAACAAAATTTAGAATGCAAAGGCATCACATGATAACATAGACAACTTAGCTTTGTTGGCACTCTAATCTCATCAAATATCATTTTCACTTGTTAATAAAATTAATATAATACAAAGAAGTGAACATGGAGTGATTAGGGCAAATCCAAAATGCAAGTGTAACACCTCAATTTTTATTAGCGAACGTGTTTGTTTTTGTTTAAAAAAAACAACTTAAACTGTTTAAAACTTTTATTAATGATCTAGACATACAGGAAAATGCATATTTTAACAACCTTCTTATTGCATTATAAAATATTTCTAAGTTTAAATTAAAAAAAATATATTATTTTATTTGTAATACTTTATTTTAGTAATAGTCGACTTTACTGAAAGTAGAAGTAGAAAAATGGTAGTATTAATAAGGTCCAAGTG
The DNA here is from genome assembly GCA_037974775.1 of Cicer pinnatifidum. Lineage (NCBI taxonomy): Eukaryota > Viridiplantae > Streptophyta > Magnoliopsida > Fabales > Fabaceae > Cicer > Cicer pinnatifidum. The sequence continues at coordinate 39,628,249 of JBBPBR010000004.1, forward strand.
TTAGAAGGAGACCATGCCACTTATTTTCTGTCTCCTTCTTTTCACTAATATTAATTGATGTTTCACTTTTTATTTAAAAAATTTATTTATCTAAAAGATATCATAAAACTTGTAAGAGTATTAGTTAAAGTTTTTTAAAACACATCTAATTTCATAAATATTCTTAAACCTCTTGTCTTTTGGTCAGAACTATACTATAAAGACTACAAGTCCAAAATATTTGATGTTACATTGTGAGAACTTCGAGAAGATCTATACACCCTAACACCAATATCAATACAATCAACACCAATATCAACTAAAAATGAGTAAAGCAAGTTCTAATCAAGAAGCAAAACCATTATTCATCTTTCTCTCTCTCAAACCTCAAAATCATCATCAATACATTCACAAAAAAGGATTACTTAGATTTAAAGTGTCAACAAACATTTTTTCAATCAAATGATCAAGAACAATGGTATAGATGCAAGGTCAACCATAAAAAATCAAAAAATCTCATTCATGAAATTTAGAAATATATGAGAAGATCAGGATGTTCGTGTAACACCCCGTTTTTCAAAGCGAGGGTATATTTTTTTTCAAAAGAAATTAAAATAAGACAGAGAAATAAATAAGGTAACACCTTTGGAAAAATAATTAAGTCATTATAATTTACAAGCAGCGGAAAGAGTTCTCAAAATATGAATTCAAAATATTTACATAACAAAAGTGGTACAAACTTCCAGTTTAAAAATAAAAGCAACCCAAAAGAAAGTCATATGTTCCCTCTGTGTCAACCTAGTCTGATCATTCTACAAAACAACTAAACACCCTGAGTGATCTCCACGCGCCCCGTGAGATTCTCCTAATGTAGCTCCAATCAAGCATTCCATCTACCTTCCCATCCGTAGGGTACAAACCGGTAGGATCATCCTGGCTCTCATCTGAGGTCAAAGCCCAGATTTCCACAATAGTTGTAAAGGGTCACCAACCGAAATTAACAGTTAACACATAACATTTAAGTTTTTTAAATGCATAAAATATCCTCTCAACTAAGCATGCACCTTAAAAGGATTTTCCATATGCGAAAAGTTCATATAATGCTTGCAAAATGTAAATGAAATCAAATAAAGTTCTCAATCCATCAAGTAATATATAACTGACCAAAACAATAATAAATCAATTGAGCAATCAATTATCTAACTCAAAATAATATTTTCCACTGAGCCAATCGATTGGGTAAATCGATTTCCAAAAAGCTTTTAGTGAAAATTGAACTCTGAACTTACATCAATCGATTGGGGCAATCGATTTTGAGAAGGACTGAGCCCCTGTGTTGGCCAATCGATTGGGCAAATCGATTTCGTGAAAGACAGAGCCCCTGTATTGAAGCCAATCGATTGGGCAAATCGATTTCGTGAAAGACAGAGCCCCTGTAATGAATCCAATCGATTTACTAAATCGATTTCTTAAGTGGTTTTGAAAAACATATTACAAAATCGATTGGGTAAATCGATTTTTGGCAAGGGAAGTCCCTGTAACTCATGAAATCGATTGGGTAAATCGATTTCCCTATATATTCTTTCAAAAATACATAAACTAACTCAATCATATTCAAACACCACTCCAAACCTTAGCACTTAGCAATACCCATACAATCACCACGACATTATGAGTTCCGAAATCGTTTTACAATCTAACATACTATCACACATTTCCAAAACATAACTCTTAGTAAAATCAACACAATCACAAATTTGAATCAAACACACTTACACATAATTTCAAAACATAACACTTAGCAAAATCAACACAATCATAATTTGAATCAAACGCACTTACACCTAATTTCAAAACATAACACTTAGCAAAATCAACACAATCATAATTTGAATCAACCACGACTCGTGTGCCAAGCACCCTAATGCAATGCATATATGCCAAAATGCATGGACTCGGAATTCCAAACCAAAACCCTCCTCAAAGGGCCGTAAATCATAATTGTACCGCCTATCGCAGGCCAAAGTACCAATTACCGAGGTGCCACCTATCACGGGTCAGCACAATTTACTAAAAAGCGTAAATCGTAAACGTACCACCTATCACGGGTCAGTACTGTTTACCGAGGTGCCACCTATCACGGGTCAGCACGATTTACCAAAAGAAAAAGCGTAAGTCGTAAGTGTACCGCCTATCACAGGCCAAAGTACTACTTACCGAGGTGCCACCTATCATGGGTCAGCACAACTTACCAAAAAGTAAATCGTAAACGTACCACCTATCACGGGTCAGTACAGTTTACCGAGGTGCCACCTATCACGGGTCAGCACAATTTACCAAATGAAATGCATGAGCATACACTAACTCCATTCACAACAATCGTTAAGTAAATGCAGATATTAAAAGATTCCCCATTTTTAATACTCATTTAACTTAAACTTTTTTCACGCCGAACATTAAGCAAACAGACATAGTAAGAGATTCCCCATTCTTAATATACTTTTGACTTAAACGATTTCCACAACAAAACATTCAGTAAACAAGACATTAAGAGATTCCCCATTCTTAATGCTCATTTACTGAAACGATTTTCAAAACAAACATTAATTAAACAAGACATTAAGTGATTCCCCATTCTTAATTCTTATTTAACTTAAACGATTTTTCCAAAAGAAACATTAAGTAACCGAGACATTAATAGATTCCCCATTCTTAACGCCCAGTTAACTTAAACGATTTTCAAAACAACATTAAGTAACCAAAACATTAAGAGATTCCCCATTCTTAACGCCCAGTTAACTTAAACGATTTTCAAAATAACATTATGTAACCAAGACATTAAGAGATTCCCCATTCTTATTGCCCAGTTAACTTAAACGATTTTTTCCCAAACACACATTAAGTAAACAAGACATTAAGAGCTTCGCCATTCTTAATACTCGTTTAACTTAATGGTTTTTAAATTCCACACAAAACAAACTCAAAAATACTTTCACCTTCAATCCATAATTCACACCAAAACACATCAAATCATTTTTCCACACAAACCACACAAAACACATCTCAAAGTTCTATAATTATCAATTATGAACACGTCGAATACGACGACACAAATCAACACAATCAATCTCATTTATTCAAAATTGTACATACATGAGGTAGATTCATTTTCCATGAAACATTCATCAATATAACCAAAACCTAACTCTAAGATTTTACCTATAAAACCTTAGATTCATTTTCCCCCAAATCAATACTCCAACCCTAACAAAATTCTTTTCCACACAACTACAGATAAGGCCCTAAATGCAAAATAAAAGTTTGGAAGGAGCCCTTACCTTCACGTTAGCTTTAACGTGCGATTACGGCACCGTGAGTAAATTCGGTAAATTTTCCGCTTGCAACGCCGCTTCCAAAGTTGGTCCACTAGCACCGTAGCACGGAGGTGAGCAACCTTCCCTTCTATCACTTCTTGAAAGGAGGCTTAAATCTAGATGAAACGGGAAGGTTTGTGTTTGAATCCCTAATACCATTTTCTTCGTTTTCGAATCAAAGGTGAAGAGTGAAGTTGAGAAATCCTTGTCCTATCATCCACTATCAATTTTTCGAACTCAAAGGAAGCAAGAACAACGAAAATGGATGAAGATGGAGGAAGGGAGAAGAAGATGTTTTCGCGAGGCAGAGGAGAAGATGAAGTTTTTCCTTTCTTTTTCTTTCTTTCCTTTTTCTTTCTTTTCTTTCTCTTTCTTTTCTTTCTAATCTCTTTCTTTTTCCCCCCACACAAACATATATACATATATTTTAATATATATATTATTTACTTTTAACAAATATCTTCAAATCTAGATATTTATTAAAATTACCATTTCACCCATAACGCATTAAATTCTTCGTAAAAGATTCACCGTAGTCAATTTAATTTATTTATCGACGAGTAATTCTAATCGGCATCAAAATATTCTCTTGGTCATATAAACTTCAAAATATTAATAACTTTGGCTAAAAAGCCTCCAGGTTCAACACCAAAATACACTAAAATACATACAATATACTTTTAAAATTATGGGTCTTACATTACTACCCCCCTAAAATTAGTTTCGTCCTCGAAACTATGCGTCGATAAATAACTCTGGGTGTTGTTCTCTCATCTTACTCTCCAGTTCTCAAGTCGCATCTCCAGTAATTGGGTTCCAAATCACCTTGACCAACGAAACTACCTTGGCCCTCAATCGCTTAATCTTCCTATCATCAATTCTCACAGATGGTACTTCGAATGACAAGTTATCCCTTAGCTGGATTGTGTCTGGTTCGATCACTTGAGATGGATCTGCAAGATATTTCCTCAACTGTGACACATGAAACACGTCATGAATATTGGATAGTATCGGAGGCAATGCAATCCGATAAGCAACATGCCCAATACATGCAGAAATCTGGTATGGTCCAATGAATTTCTGAGTCAACTTCTTCAATTAATCATCAAGAGTTTTGCAGTGAATCACATTCCAATTAATCAAGTGATCATCAATTTAAGAACTTTTATAAAAAAAACAAACACTTTTAATCTCATTTTAAGATTTGAGGCTAAATCTTTGTGAGTGTATTTTTATTCCAAAAAATCTTATCCATCCAAAGGTTTGAATAATTACAATTGTTCTATCTCATCCTAGAAGTGTAATAATAGAGGTTAAATGATTTAAATTATTGTATAGTCTGTTGTGACATAGAAATAGAGAAATCACGTTGAGATAAAGAGAAAACAACTTGAAAAAAATTCTATGAGGCATGTATTATTAGTGCAAAATATCACCAAGTGTGACGACTGGACATAGTCCACTTTGATTAAATTTGTATGAATAGTTAGGAATTCTCACAGGTGTTTGAAAACACACAAGAAAAAGTGTTTTGAATTGTGCTGCCAATTATAAATATTATCTCAATTGCTTAACTAGAAAGATATGATATTTATCAAATTATTCAAATTATGATTGTAAAACAATTTAAGACAAAAAAAGTTGAATCCTAAAGAACACATATACTATAGAGTGAAAACGGACACAAGAATTTTTATACTAGTTCACAACATATTGTTGCTACAAAGTATGACGACTAGACGTAGTCCAATTTAGGTGAATCAAGATACTTCTTGTATGCGGTTCTATCCTTTAACTTTTTACCTTATCTTCTTTATATTTATATCACACATATATACTACATTGCTTTTCTGCACTAGTACTTCAGAACATTCTAAACTCAATTTACTCTAAAATTTCAACTTGAGAATCATTTATCTCTCAAAGATAGCTGCTATACAATTCTCGCCACTTTTGTATACCCATTTTCATAAGGATACTTCAAATACTCCAGATCCACAACAAAATCTATAAAATATCCATGATTATAAATCTGTAATACTTCCTACTTTATGATTGATAGAACTTCAGTTTTCATTGTGACCATTTGTGTCCGATATGATGAGAATTAATTGTGTGATTGAGATTGGTCGATTATATATATATATATATATATATATGTATATGTTGATGTGATGAATATAGTTGGATGACTGATATATACGTCGACGCAAGTTTTGATGAATAGTTGGGAATTCTAGAAGGTGTTGGAAAACACACAAAAAAAAGTGTTTGAATTGTGTTACCAATTATAAATATTATCTTCATTGCTTAACTAGAATGATATGATATTTATCAAATTATTCAACTTATGAATATACACAAATTTAAGAATAAAAAAGTTGAATAATAAATAACACAAATATCGGAGAGTGAAAAGGGACACAAGAATTTTTATACTAGTTCGCAACATATTGTTTCTACAAGTAGGCCTCCCTAATCATAGAGATTCTTCCTCACTACAATCGAGGACATAATCCACTATTTAACAAATAATGTAAGACCCATAGTTTTTAAATCCTAAATTATACAATTTTAGGATATTTGGTGTGGAATTTCTTAGGCTGTTAGCCCAGTTTTCGGTATTTAGTGAGTTAAAGGCCGAAAATATATTTTTGGAAATTGGATTAAAATTATTTGTCGAAGAATAATTTATTTAGGTTTTGAAGAATTTAATTTTGGGCGGTTTTGTTCAAAATATCTCAGGTTTCTGAAAATTGTATTTGACAATTGAGTTGCGACGAGAGTAGATATTTTTATCAAAATAGTTTGAGATGTGAGTAAAGTGATGGATGTGAGAGTTGTTAGATATTTATTTGTTTAGGTTTAATTATTATATATATATATATATATTATATATTATTATTATTATTAGTAATATATATGTATATAAGTATAAGAAAAGGAAAGGAAGGAAATAGAAAGGAAAGAGAAAGGAAGAAAGGAAAAGAGAGAGAAAAGTGAAAACATTTTCCATCTCCTCCCTCTCCCTCCCTGCTCGCGTGAAACATTTTCCCACCCTCTTCCATTTTCGTTCTCCTTGCTTCCTTTGAGTTCGGAAATTGAAACCCAAGGCTAGTGGGTGAGAAAGATCAAGTTCCCAACTCCTTCCTCCTTCTCGGATTCGAAAACGGAGTTAGAGATTTCAAAAACCGTCAAACACAAACCTCCCTGTTTCATCTAGATCTAAGCCTCCTTTCAAGAAGTGATAGAAGGGAAGGTTGCTCACCTCCGTGCTACGGTGCTAGTGGACCAACTTTGGACGCGACGTTGCGAGCGGAGATTTTACCGGATTTACTCGCGGTACCGTAATCGAACGCTAAAGCTAACGTGAAGGTAAGGGCTCCTTCCAAACTTTTAGTTTGCATTTAGGGACTTATATGTGGTTGTGTGGAAAAGAATTTTGTTACGGTTGGAGTATTAATTTGGGGAAGATGAATCTAAGGCTTTATAGATAAAATCTTAGAGTTAGGTGTTGGTTATATTGATGAATGTTTCGTGGGAAATGAATTTAAACTCATTTATGTATGATTTTGAGTAAATGAAACTTGTGTGTTTGAGTGGTGGATTGTGTTGATTTATGTTCATCGTACTTGGCGTGTTCATACTTGACGTTTGTTGATTGATGTGTTTTGGTGTGAATTATGGATTGAATGTGAATGTATGTTTGAGGTTGTTCTGTGTGGAATTTGGAAAACCATTAAGTTAAATGAGTATTAAGAATCTGAGCGTTAAGAATGGGGAATCTCTTACTGTCTTGGTTACTTAATGTTTGTTTTTGAAAATCGTTTCAGTTAAATGAGTATTAAGAATGGCGAATCTCTTAATGACTTGTTTACTGAATGTTTTGTTGTGGAAATCGTTTTAAGTCAAAAGTATATTAAGAATGGGGAATCTCTTAATATGTCTGTTTGCTTAATGTTTTGGTGTGAAAATCGGTTAAGTAAATGAGTATTAAAAATGGGGAATCTTTTAATATCTGCATTTACTTAACATTTGTTGTGAATGTAGTTAGTGTATGCTCATGCATTTCATTTGGTAAATTGTGCTGACCTGTGATAGGTGGCACCTCGGTAAACTGTACTGACCCGTGATAGGTGGTACGTTTACGATTTACTTTTTGGTAAGTTGTGTTGACCCGTGATAGGTGGCACCTCGGTAAGTAGTACTTTGGCCTGTGATAGGCGGTACACTTATGACTTATGCTTTTTCTTTTAGCAAATCATGCTGACCCGTGATATGTGGCACCTCGGTAAACAGTACTGACCCGTGATAGGTGGTACGTTTATAATTTACGCTTTTTAGTAAATCGTGCTGACCTGTGATAGGTGGCACCTCGGTAATTGGTACTTCGGCCCGCGATAGGCGGTACAATTATGATTTACGGCCCTTCGAGGAGGGTTTTGGTTTGGAATTCCGAGTCCATGCATTTTGGCATATACGCATTGCATTAGGGTGTTTGACACATGAGTCGTGTTTGATTCAAGTGTATGATTGAATGTTTGAATTTGAGATGTCATTGTGATTGTGATGATATTACTAAGTGTTTTGTTTTGAAATTCTGTGTCAGCGAGTTTGATTGCAAAACTATTTCGAAACTCATGATGTGTGTTATAAGTGCTAAGTGTTATGTTTTGGAATTGTGTGATGGCATGTTTGATTGCAAAACTATTTCGAAACTCATGATGTGTGTTATAAGTGTTAAGTGTTATGCTTTGAAATTATGTGATAGTGTGTTTGACTGCAAAACCATTTCGAAACTCAAGATGTCGTGGTGATTACACTATAATTGTTAAGTGTGATTGTTTGAATTTGTGTGTAAGTGCTGATTGGTTTTGAAACCCTTTCAAAAGCTGAAAAATGCTGAATTTTGCTGTTTTTCTGCTGCTGTCTGATGTGTATTCGAATACAGCAAGCTGTATTCGAATACAGACATGCTGTTTGCCACTGACTTACTGTGTAGTCGAATACAGACTGTTGTAGTCGAATACAGACATGTTGTTTTGCTGCTGAATGCTGAAACCACCTTGTATTCGAATACAGAGATGCTGTATTCGAATACAGTAGTGTTGTTTTGTTAAAAACTTCATTTTTCAACCTTGTTTATGAATTTTTAGCATATGGAAACCCTTTTAAGGAAAAGGTATTTTGTGCATTTAAAAACTTAAATGTTATGTGTTAACTGTTAATTTCGGTTGGTGACCCTTTACAACTATTGTGGAAATCTGGGCTTTGCCCTCAGATGAGAGCTAGGACCATCCTACCGGTTCGTACCCTGTGGATGGAAATGTAGTTGGGAACACCTGACTGGAGCTATGTTAGGAGGATCTTGTGGGGCGCGTGAAGATCACTCAGGATGTATAGTTTTTGTGGAATGATCAGATTAGGTTGACTTATATGGACTAGATGTCTTTCTTATGGATTGTGTTTATTTTAAATTGGAACATTGTACCTATACTAATATTGTCAGCATGACATTTTATTTTCGATGGGTTCCATGTACCACTTTTTGATGTGCAAATACTTTGGATTCATTTTTCTAAAACTTTTCCGCTGCTTGTAAATTAGAACGACTTAAATATGTATCCAAAGGTATTTCCTTATTTATTTCTTTGTTTTATGAATTTGTTTTGAAGAAAAAAATACACCCTCGCTTTTGAAAATCGGGGTGTTACAAATAACATACACGTATTATTTATTCTGCATTGTTCTTGTATTTACACATCTTGAAGTTATATTGATATTATAATTTCATTTTTGTTATGCTTCATTCTATAGAATTTTTTTTATTATATTTAGAGAAATGGAATAAAAGTGGACAACACATCATAGACTTAATTCAAATAATTGGGAAGTTTGAAAACCCTTTTTTGGATTTTTCCATCACCAAAGTAGAACATCAAGAACACTCACCTTTTTGTCCTTGTTCTAAGTGTAGAAAGCGTTATTAGCAAAGAAGTTTGTGGTCATCATATAGGTTCTGAGTTTATACACGGTAACTATGTTTAGGAAAACCATCGAGAGGAAATAACATTGTCTATGGAAATAGAAGATCGTGTGAAAGATAAAGAGACCTGACACGACGACATTGGCTTACTTTACAACATATTTCTGCATGTGAAAGAAGTAGAGGGAGGCAAAAAATGCCCTAACGAGGATGATAAGAAATTTTATAATTTGAATAACTAGGCAAGGCAAAAGTTGTATCCATGATGCGAAAATTTCACTAATCACATATATTTCGACATTACTTGTTAGATTATCTTTATGGATAGAGCAATGCATCGTTCAATGCTCTTTTAGAGTTATTGGAAGAAGCAATACATAAACTGAATAATGCAAAAGTCATGCTAAAAAGTTTAGGCGTTGATTATAAATAGATTCATGTATATCCAAATGTTTGTATGTCGTATTGGAAAGAGCATGAAACTAACGATACATGCAAAACTTGTAAAGCTTCACGATGGAATGAATTACTCAAATAGGTTTAGAGTTTGAGGATACAAAGTATGATCATAAAGTTCCTAAAAACGTTTTGATGCACTTTAAACTTATTCCAAAACTTCAAAGGCTATTTATTTCTTCAAAAACAACCAAGTCAATGAGATGGCACAAAAAAGGTTACTTAAAGAACGGTAGATGAAGGCATCCTGTTGATGGCCAAGCATGGAAGGACATTGACATGCTTCATTCCGATTTTTTCTTGGGAGCATCGTAATGTAAGGCATGGCATGTCAAGTGATGGATTCAATCTATTTAGAACTATGAGCTTATGAAACGGTACATGGCCTATCATGATGTTGGAATACAATTATCAGCCTTTGTTGTGCATTAATTACGAATATACAATGTTGTCATTATTCTTTATTGGAGCACATTCTTTAGGAAATGATATAGATGTGTATAAATTTGGTTACATAAAGCAACATTAGAAAATATTAATTAGTTTTGAGTATTTTGATATGATTGATTATTCATAGATTCAACATCTAGAAAAAAAGAGAGAAATTAGTACGTAGTAATTAACATAAACCAAATAACTTTGCTTGGTATTTGGTAGTTTTCTTTCAGATACTAGTTGCTATATTAATAGTTCTTATTTAAATTAATTGAGAAAATTATTATTCATTTATTTTTCTACGATTTAAATGAGAGTTCGGGTTATGATTATGAAATTTGAATAGTTATAATTTTGAAGTTTTTTTTCTTTCAAACAACAAGTTTCATGATGAAATAAGATTATGTAATCTAAATAACAAAATCTTAATTTGTTTGTGTAACACCCTAAATTTCATAATAAACTATTTTATTAATTAAATAGGATTTTAAATAATTAATTTGATGTTAAAACTATTTTAGAATATATGTTGATAAATTTTGTGAGTAAATTTTGTAATATGGATGCTTTATATGATGTATTGGTTGATAGATATTATATTATATTTTATTATTTTAT
>JBBPBR010000004.1:39639539-39666640 GCA_037974775.1 Cicer pinnatifidum
TAGTAATTAACATCAAAAATTGTTGTTATATCTATTTATTTTATAATTTTGACTATTTTCTAATATGATGGTATTATTATAATATGAATATTTTGACAAATAAGTATAATTGTAGGGATTATTTTGTATATGAAAGTTTCAGTCATTAGTAATATGTTTTTTTTTTATATATTGATTATTTTAATTACTCTAATTTATAAAATATTAGTAACGTTTGGAAAACTAAATGGTGCTTGGAGGAATATTAAAGAAGAAATTAAACAAATATTAATTTTATTTCCACAAAATAAAAATAATAATAGTAAAACAAAAACATAAATAAATAGACCTTGTGAACCCTGATTTTTACTAAAATAAAACAAAACAAAGAAAAGGGAAGGGAGTTGGACGGGCAGCTGTAGAACCAAAGAGTAAACATAGCAACAACCTATCGTTTAACAATGGTGAGCCATAACTTTCCCAGAAAAGTTTCTCTGTTTTCGTCTAAATTGTAGTATGTTGTTTTACTCATTTATCTATTCAATTAAACACAATTTTCCAGATTTTTAACAACCCGAATTTCTCCCTGAAATACCCGATTTATCCGTTTACATAAATCCTTATTTTGCACCGTTCTCCTTCACCGTAAGTCCGATTTGAGTGAAACCAACGCCTAAGCGACCGTGTGAAAAGTGGCTATATCATCCACTGATTGGGTTTCTGATTTATGGTAATTTTCCTTGACCGAATTTCGAATTTAGTTTTTAGAGTATCTTCTCATAATTTATTTTTAACGTTTACCCATAAACTATTGAGTTAGATCGATTGAAGGACAAAGAGTCAATGAACAAAGGTTGTTTGCTCGTGGAATCGTATTCGGGTGTGAAAGCTTCAAAATAAGGTAAGGGGTGAGAGAGCGTTTGAATTCATGAGTATAATATATTGTGAGATGAATGAGAAAACCGTATTTCTCAACGATTCATCCAGGGCTCGCTACGTATGGCAGTAGCCTTTTGAGGGATAAATTAATTAATTTACAAATATGGAAATTGTGAGGTTAAAATATAGAATAGAATTATTAGTAGGGTGTTGATTGATTTAATTTCATTGAATGTGTGAAATTGATATTATTGTGATATTGGGTGTCGACTTAAATTTTTTTTATATATATATATATATATATGTGTGTGTGTGTGTGTGTGTGTGATTACATGAGTTTATGGGATGTGATAACAAAAGATGGATGTGTTGTAGTAATTTTATGTGATGATGATGATGTACGATTAATAATTGTGATGTTATAAATTTGTGATAAGTTTATATGATGATGTTTGATTGATGACAATGATGCTATAAATTTGTGATGAGTTTATGTGATGAGATATGATTAATGATAGTAATATTGTGAATTTGTGATGATAATATTGAAGTAACCCCATAGTTGGTGGAATAATGGTTATTCAAATTTGTGTTTGAGATTACGGTCTTAATGGAGTATCATAGGCCAACGAGGGAAGAAAATAAATATTAAGAATTTGCGAAGTGAATATTATTTTGCCATCATATAGGTAGGGCCTGACAAGTCTAGTAATTACGGGGAAGTACAAATGAATGAGTCTGATGGTGGCAGTCTGTTGTCGAGCCTTAAGGCAAGATTGTTAGACCTTGGAGGTATTCAGGTGGGGAATTTCTAGGTGACTTGGAGGTAGCACTCCAAATGTCGGGAGCTACCATACAACACACGTTTACCTCAATTGTCACGTATATGTGTCTCGGGTTGAGCTGAGGGGATCTTTGAGGACAGGGCCAATTTGAATTGTCAGTCCGCTGGGATGGTGGCATTGTATCAAGCCTTCTAGCCAAGTACTTCAGAGTTAGAATGGTACCACATTGTGAAGTAGAGTCTAAGCTCATGTGTAGCATTGCATTGCATTTTATTGTAATTGTTTTGTTGTTATTAATATGTATCGTGTGTGGTGATAATTTCTCTTAGACAATTTGATGTTACAGTGAAATCTATTGATTCTCCTTGAGTGATTTTGACCATTGAATGTGATATTTTCTTGATGCAATATTTGTGTAATGATACGATCCTATTATGATTGTTTGTGTGTTTTTCTTACATGTATTATATTGTCATCATGATTTCAAAACTCACCTCCTTTGTGTGTTCTTCTTACATGTATTTTATTTGTGTTTGACTGACTGGACCCTGCGTTTGTGAAATCGCAGTTTTTATAGATTAATGAATCTTGAAGTTCAAGTTTGCGAGGAACCCCGCTTTGATATGTGATACCGGGAATAAAGGTTTTAACTTGTATTTTACTTATTTAATTTGAATTGAATTTTTGTATGAATACCTTAGAGGTACTACTAAGTTTTTCGAATTAAATAAAGTAATTATACTTAAATTAAACTTATCGAGATTGCATTATATTAATGGATAAAATAAGTTTAAAGTGTTTTTATTTTTATTTTTGAGAAACGTGATATCCTAAATTAAATATAAAATTTGTATTTTCTTGAAAATATATTTTTATTTATCCGCTGTAAATTTTTAGAAATATAATATAAATTATTATATATATTATTTTGGAATTTAGGGTGTCAAAATTAGGCGTTACAAGTGAGGAGAGAAATAACAATGGTTGTCGAGAAATAACAATGGTTGTCAACCTGGTTTTGTTTTCGTATCGGATCCAAAAAAAGTTTATATGTATACACTCACCACAAACCAAGCGAGTGATGAGATAAATGAATTATGTCACACAGATGGCGATTGTCAATGTATAAGACCTTGTCCACCTAGTCTTATTTCCGTATGTGATACAAACCATTGTACATGTGTACACTAAATTAAGATCCTAGTCCAGCACTATCAGTTATAAACTAAATAATTCAAAATTGTGAAACAATAATCGTGTTTGGTGTAAGACTCTTAATTTTAAATCCTAAATTATACAATTTTTGGGTATTTTGGGTGGAATTTCTTAGACTTTTAGTCGAGTTTTTGGTATTTAGTGGGTTAAATGCCAAAAATACATTTTTAGAAATTGGATTAAAATTATTTGTCGAAAAATAATTTATTTACCTTAAGAAGAATTTAATACCGAACAATTTTGTTAAAAATATATTTATTTGCAGAAAATTTTATCAGTCAATTGAGTTGTGACGAGAGTAGATATTTTTATCAAAATGGTTTGAGAAGTGATGTGTAACACCCCGATTTTCAAAGCGGGGGTGTATTTTTTTTTTTCAAAACAAATTCATAAAACCAGGAAATAAATAAGGGAAATACCTTGGGATAAATGTTTAAGTCAATATAATTGATACGCAGCGGAATAGTTCTTTTGAAATATGAATCCAAAGTATTTACACAACCACAAAAAGATACATGGAACCCATTCAAATAAGATGTCATGCTGACAATATTAGTAAAGGTACAATTTTCTAGTTCAAAATAAACGTAATCTAAAAGAAAGACATATGTTCCCTCTATGTCATCCTAATATGATCATTCTACAAAAAAAACTATTGCTATACACCCTAAGTGTTCTCCACGCGCCCCGTAAGATCCTCCTAACATAGCTCTGGTCATGCATTCCCATCTACATTTCCATCCATAGGGTACGAACCGGTAGGATTGTCATGGCTCTCATCGGAGGGCAAAGCCCAGATTTCCAAAATAATTGTAAAGGGTCACCAACCGAAATTAACAGTTAACACATAACATTTAATTTTTTAAATGCAAAAATAACCTTTCAACTTAGCATGCACCTTAAAAGGGTTTTCCATATGCTAAAAGTTCATATAATACTTTCCAAATAAAAAGGAAAACAAAATAAAGTTCTCAATCCATCAAGTAATACATAACTGACCAAAACATTGATAAATCAATTGAGCAATCGATTATCTAACTCAAAATAAGAATTTCTACTAAGCCAATCGATTGGGAAATCGATTTCGTGAAAGTTTTTAGTGAAAACTGAACTCTGGGCTTAAATCAATCGATTGGGAAATCGATTGAATGAAAAACTGAACCCCTGTATTGAAGACAAATCGATTTGCAAATCGATTTTGTCAATTTTGCTGAGCTCCTGTAATGGCCAAATCGATTTCTTAAATGGTTTTGAAAAACATATTATAAAATCGATTGGCAAATCGACTTTGTCAAATTAGCGAAGTCCCTGTAACTCATCAAATCGATTAGGAAATCGATTTCCCTGCATATTCTTCCAAAAATACATAAACTAACTCAATTACATTCATACACAACTCCAAATCTTAACACTTAGCCATTCCCACACAATCACCACGACAAATTGAGTTTCGAAATAGTTTTACAATCCATCACACTTACACACAATAATAAATACACAACACTTAGAAAATTTCAACACAATTACCACGACAACTTGAGTTTCGAAATAGTATTACAATCAATCACACTTACACACAATAATCAATACATAACTTGATTCAAACACGACTCGTGTGCCAAGCACCCTAATGAAATGCGTATATGCCAAAATGCATGGACTCGGAATTCCAAACCAAAACCCTTCTCGAAGGGCCGTAAATCATAATTGTACCGCCTATCGCAGGCCGAAGTACCAATTACCGAGGTTCCACCTATCACAGGTCAGCACGATTTACTAAAAAACGTAAATCGTAACGTACCACCTATCACGGGTCAGTACTGTTTACCGAGGTGCCACCTATCACGGGTCAGCACAATTTACTAAAAGAAAAAGCGTAAATCGTAAATGTACCGCCTATCACAGGCCAAAGTACTATTTACCGAGGTGCCACCTACCACGGGTCAGCATAATTTTCCAAAAACGTAAATCGTAAACGTACCACCTATCACGGGTTAGTACTGTTTACCGAGGTGCCACCTATCACGGGTCAGCACGATTTACCAAAATGAAATGCATGAGCATACACTGACTCTATCCACTACAATCGTTAAGCAAATGCAAATATTAAAAGATTCCCCATTTTTAATACCCATTTAACTTAAACGAATTTCACCACAAACATTAAGTAAACAAGGATATTAAGAGATTCCCAATTCTTAATACTCATTTAACTTAAGCGATTTTCACAACACACTTTAAGTAAACAGAAATATTAAGAGATTCCCCATTCTTAATACTCTTTTAACTTAAACTATTTTCAAAACAACCATTAAGTAAACAAGACATTAAGAGATTCCCCATTCTTAATACTCATTTAACTTAAACGATCTTCACAAACACCCATTAAGTAAACAAGACATTAAGAGATTCCTCATTCTTAATTCTCGTTTAACTCTAATGGTTTTCACGACAAACATTAAGTAAACAAGACATTAAGAGATTCCCCATTCTTAATACTCATTTAACTTAAACGATTTTCACAAACACACATTAAGTAAACAAGACATTAAGAGATTCCCCATTCTTAATACTCATTTAACTCTAATGGTTTTCAATTTCCACACAAAACAGACTCAAACATATTATCAAATCCAATCCACAATTCACCCCAAACTCATCAAATCATTTCTCCACAAAATCCAACCATACACATATCAAATTTCATAAGCAGTAATTATGAACACGTCAAGTACGATGAACACAAATCATCACAACATACCACTCAAACACCTCAAATTACATTTACTCAAAATCATACACAATGAGTTAAATTCATTTCCCACGAAACATTCATCAATATCACCAAAACCTAACTCTAAGATTTTCCCCATAAAGCCTTAGGTTCATTTTCCCCAAATCAATACTCCAACACTAACAAAATTCTTTTTCACGCAGCCACAGATAAGTCCCTAAATGCAAACTAAAAGTTTGGAAGGAGCCCTTACCTTCACATTAGCTTTAACGTGCGATTACGGTACCGCGAGTAAATCCGGTAAAATCTCCGCTCGCAACGTCGCTTCCAAAGTTGATTCCCTAGCACCGTAGCATGGTAGTGAGAAACTTTCCCTTCTATCTCTTCGCGAAACGAAGCTTAAATCTAGATGAAATGGGGAGGTTTGTGTGTTTCACGGTTTCGAAATCCCGAACTCCATTTTCGAATCCGGGAGGAAAGAAGAAGCTGGGACTTGATCTTTCTCACCCACTAGCCTTGGATTTCAATTCTTGAACTTAAAGGAAGCAAAGAAATACGAAAAATGGAAGAAGGAGGGAGGGAGGGAATCGCGCGGTTGAAGGAGGAAGAAGGGAGTTCTGTTTTTTTCTTTCCTTTCCTTTTCTCTTATCTCTATTTCTATTTCCTTTCTATATCCTTTCTTTTTCCCTCCACACAAACCTATATATATATATATATATATATATATATATATATATATATATATATATATATATATATATATATATTTATATATATTAATTACTTTTAACAAATATCTCAAAAACTAGATATTTATTAAAATTACCATTTCACCCATAACGCATTAAATTTTTCGTAAAGGATTCACCGTACTTAATTTAATTTATTTATCGACGAGTAATTTTAATCGAGCATCAAAATATCTTTTTGATCATATAAACTCCAAAATATTAGTAACTTTGGCTAAAAAGCCTCCGAGTTCAATACCAAAATACACTAAAATACATAAAGTATACTTTAAAATTATGGGTCTTACATTACTACCCCCCTAAAATTAGTTTCGTCCTCGAAACTATGCGTCGATAAATAACTCTGGGTGTTGTTCTCTCATCTTACTCTCCAGTTCCCAAGTCACATCTCCAGTAGTTGGGTTCCAAACTACTTTGACTAACAAAACATCCTTGGTCCTCAATCGCTTAATCTTCTTGTCATCAATTCTCACAGCTGGTACTTCGAATGACATGTTATCCTACAGTTGGATTATGTCTGGTTCGATCACATGAGATGGATCTGCAAGATATTTCCTCAATTGTGACACATGAAACACGTCGTGAATATTGGACAGTATCGGAGGCAATGCAATCCGATAAGCAACAGGCCCAGTTCGTGCAGAAATCTGATATGGTCCAATGAATTTCGGAGTCAACTTCTTCGATTCAATGCTCTACCAACTCCAGTAGTAGATGTGACTCTTAGAAATACATGGTCACCCTGTTCGAATTCTAAAAGTCTGCGACGTCTATCCGCGTAACTTTTCTGACGATCTTGTAAAGTCTTCATTTTCTCCTTGATCTTCTTTACCTTAGACGTAGTCTGTTGCACCATCTCTGGTCCGACAATCATATTTTCAACGTCCTTATACCAACACAAGGGTGTTTGACACTTGCGCCCATATAAAGCCTCATATGGTGCCATTCCAATACTTGCGTGGAAACTATTGTTGTAGGTGAACTCAATCAATGGAAGTACATCATCTCAACTTCCTCTATCATCTAATACACATGCTCTCAACAGATCTTCCAGGGACTGATTCATCCTTTCAGTCTGTCCGTCCGTTTGTGGATGGTAAGTTGAACTCAATCGTAGTTTCGTTCCCAACGCTTCGTGCAATGCTCCCCAAAAATGTGATGTGAACTTCGGATCACGGTCTGATACAATACTCGATGGTACCCCGTGTAACCTCACAATTTCAGCAATGTAGATCTCTGTTAGCTGATCTACCTTATGGGTGGTCTTTGCTGGCAAAAAGTGTGCGGATTTAGTCATTCGATCCACTATCACCCATATAGAATCATTCTTTCTTCTTGTTTTAGGCAATCCAGTTATGAAATCCATGGAAATATTGTCCCACTTCCATTCGGGTATATCTAAAGGTTGCAACATCCCAGTAGGTCACTGATGTTCCGCCTTCGCTTTCTGACAAGTTAGACAAGTGGATACATACTCTGCTACATGTCTCTTCATTCCTGGCCACCAATAATTCTGTCTCAAATCCTGATACATCTTTGTTGCTCCAGGATGAATACTCAACTTACTCTTATGAGCCTCTTCTAAAATCGCTTTCCTCATATCTGTAATTTCTGGTACACAAATCCTACCATTACATCGCAAAATATTATCAGATCCAATCTTAAACTCAGTTGTCTTCCCTTGCACTATTAAGTTCCTCTTCTCTTGAATTAAGACGTCATCTTGAGAATTTTCAATGTCTTCAAGGAGTCCGCTCGAAACCTTAATCATTCCGAATTTCAAAATTCCCAGTGCAAACTCTACGTTCAAGTGTAGGTCTCTAAAAGCTTCCACCAACTCTTGTTGTGAAGTGTAGGTCTCTTAATATATGCATTTACCTAATGATTGTAATCAAAATTGTTAGAGTTAAACGAGTATTAAAAATGAGGAATCTTTTAAAAATGGGGAATCTTTTAATATCTGCATTTACTTAACGATTGTCATGGATATATTCAGAGTATGCTCATGCATTTCATAGTACATGGCGACCGGATGGACCATGGTGATAGTGGTGATCGGATGGGCCACAAGATGATTCCATATGATTTGTTGGTTCATCTTATCCTTGCGGGGATTATCGCGTCCTTTAAGGTCTGCGATAGGCTGCACATTTTTGGTAAATCGTGTTTATCCGTGATAGGTGGCACCTCTGTGAATAGTATTTCGGCTTATGATAGGCGGTACATTTACGATTTACGTTTTTAGTAAATCGTGCTGACCCGTGATAGGTAGCACCTCGGTAATTTAGGACTTCGGCCGGTGATAGGCGGTACAATTATGATTTATGACCCTTCGAGGAGGGTTTTGGTTTGGAATTCCGAGTCAATGCATTTTGGCATATACGTATGCATTTCGTGTTTGATTCAAGATTATGATTGAGTGTTTGAACTCAATTTGTCATGATGATTATGTTATAATTGCCAAGTGTGTATGTTTTAGATTTGTGTGTAAGTGTGATTGATTTCAAAACCTTTTCGAAACTCAAGTCGTCATGGTGATTGTTCTATAATTGCTAAGTGCGATTGTTTGGATTTGTGGGTAAATGTTGATTGATTTCGAAACCCTTTAAAAAGCTGAAAAATGCTGAATTTTGTTGTTCTCTGTTGCGGTGTGATGTGTATTCGAATACAGAAGGTTGTATTCAAATACAAACATGTTGTTTTTCCACTGACTTACTGTGTAGTCGAATACAGAAGGTTGTATTCGAATACAGACATGTTGTTTTGCTACTGACTTGTTGTGTACTCGAATACAGAAGGTTGTATTGGAATACAAACATGTTGTTTTTGCTGCTGAATGCTGAAACAGCCTCGTATTCGAATATAGAGATGTTGAAATGGAATACAACAGTGCTGTTTTGTTAAAAACATCATTTTTCAACCTTGTTTAGGCATGTTTGGCATATGGAAACCCTTTTAAGGTGCATGCTAAGTTCAAAGGTTATTTTGTGCATTTAAAAACTTAAATGTTATGTGTTAATTGTTAATTTCGGTTGGTGACCCTTTACAACTATTGTGGAAATCTGGGCTTTGCCCTCAGATGAGAACCAGGACCATCCAACTGGTTAGTACCCTATAGATGGGAATGTAGTTGGATACACCTGTCTGGAGCTGTGTTAGGAGGATCTTGCGGGGCGCGTGAAGATCACTCGGGATGTATAGTTTTTGTAGAATGATCAGATTAGGTTGACGTATAGGGACTAGATGTCTTTCTTTTGGGATGTGTTTATTTTAATTTGGAAGACTGTACCTATACCATTACTGTAAGCTTGACATTTTATTATTAATGGGTTCCATGTACCACTTTTTGATATGTAAATACTTTGTATTTGTATTTCAAAAACTATTCTGCTGCTTGTAAATTATGTTGACTTATTTGTCGTTGTGTTATGACTTAAATATTTATCCAAAGATCACTCAGGATGTATAGTTTTTGTAGAATGATCAGATTAGGTTGACGTATAGGGACTAGATGTCATTCTTTTGGGATGTGTTTATTTTAATTTGGAAGACTGTACCTATACCAATATTGTCAGCTTGACATTTTATTATTGATGGGTTCCATGTACCACTTTTTGATGTGCAAATACTTTGGATTCATTTTTCTAAAACTATTCCGCTGCTTGTAAATTATGTTGACTTATTTGTCGTTGTGTTATGACTTAAATATTTATCCAAAGGTATTTCCTTATTTATTTCTTTGTTTTTATGAATTTGTTTGAAAAAAAATATACACTCTCGTTGTTAAAACTCGGGGTGTTACATTGTGGTATCAGAACTTTGGTTTGGATTTCTTTGGGGTTGTGGAGTTTTTGGTTATAGATTGTAGGTCAACTTGTAGGTTGGGAGTCGTTATCTGATCCTGTGTCGGGGTAATTGGTCTGAGTTGTCAGATCAGGGATAGTTATTATGTGTTGATATAGTCGAAACTTAGTTTTGGAATTATCCGAGGTAATGTTGACACTCTTCTTGATGTTGGTTTTTGGGAATCACTACCTCCAAGAAGGAACGACGTTGCAAGAATGAACGTCAGTAGGGATGATCAAATGGTTAAAGCTACGAATAACATGGATGTTTCCGTTATTGCATATACAGCTGCAAAGACTCTACGAGATGTGGAGAAGAGGGAACGAGAGATATGTGCTATTGAGTTAAGAGGATTAGAATATTTTCGTCGTTACCATCCTCCATAGTTCAAGGGTGATGAGAATTCATAAAAAGCTAATTAGTGGATTCAAGAAGTGGAAAAGATCTTCGAGATGACGGATTTTCAGGCAGAGTTGAAGCGAATCATGACGGCATGGAATTTATGAAATGGTTCCAAAGACTCACAAGCTATGTGTTGGTGTTAACTCGAAGATGATGAGTATGGGTGGATTAACATTAGACTAATAAGGGATTTCAAGTAAAGATCTAAGTGGAGGATTTTTGTTAAGAAAAGTATTAGATGTTTTCCTTGTAGATCTCAAGATGAGACTGGATGAAGTTGATAATGTCAAAGAGATGTGAACATCATGGAATTGTTGAGAAGACGAGGCTTCCTTTTGGAATAGCATTTTGGTGCTTAGGTGTCAGAGAAGAGGCTTGTATTGAAGTTAAGAGGCACTGCACATTAGGGGTGAAAACTACCTTGGATAGATAAAGTACACTTTTAGGAATAGTCGATACCTTGAGGGGTAAGGTCAAACATTCGAGTTAAACTAGATTCGCGACTCAAATTATTAAGTATGAATCTCATGACGATTATAGGAGTGAGGATATATATTTCTTCAATATGTAACAAATCTCGGTGTGGATTAGGAGATGGTAAGTATGGATAGTGATATTGGATGAAACTATAGACACATAAGTGTGAATTTTGAGTGATGTTCGAAAAAACATAAGGAGTTAAGCTTTGATGTATTGAACTCTATGTTACCATTAAGTGGAATTTGAAGTATCGAGTGCGAGAATACTTCGAGATTGTGGTAATATAAGTTTTGAGAGTCTGTTAAAGGATGGAAATTACTAAGAGGATGTTAATATTTTGATTTGTCGGATGGATTATTCAAGATTTGATTTGGGACCTTAAGGTGGTTGATCTTTAAGTCAATGATTTAAAATCCACAAGGTTGGATGGAGGACCAAGTAATGCCTAAAACTTTCATAATTGAGGTAGTTGAGGTAGGCAAGGGATAAATAGTACAAGTTATGGATGAGGGTGTTTGAAGATCTACTAAAAATGTTATGATTAGAAGACTTTTAATTAGTGAGATTACTAAGACGATTAGAGTCAATGATGAAAACGACATGGTATTGTATCTTAAGATGAAATGAATGAAATTAGACGGTGTGTTGAGTATTTGGAGATTTCTATGACCAAATTTTAGAATATTATTCAATGATAGAAAGTGAAAAAGAAGAAATGTAACAACTGATTTATGGTTTAGTTGTTGGTCTTGGGAAGTCAAGCGTTAAGATTTCAAATGAGTGTTTCAGTGACTAGATGGATAATAAAAGATATGTGGGTCTCTGAGATGTTTTACTGCAAAGTTATGAGGATGAAGTTTATAAATAATTATTTCTTAAGAAATGCTCATGGGGAACATTGAGAAATAGTTCTTTAGGACGTTCGATTGTTAGGATTCTTTCAGTTTATATCTCGTTTGTAGTGATTGTTCTGTGCTCAGTGTGTTGGTGTCATACTTAGTGTTTTGGTTTGGTACCAAAGGGATGTTTCGTACCAAGTGGAGGTAAATGAGGCTATGTGACGTAGCTATGGACGATTTTACTTCATCGACAAGATCAAAGTTATTTGTGATTATGGGAAACTCAGTGGACCTTGAGAAGTTTGTTGATCGCTTGTGCTTTAGAATAAACTTAAATGCAAGTCAAAAGGATCGCTATTACAGTTCGATTAAGATAGTCTAAGCCACCATCATGGTTGTTGGCTATTTATTGACATATTGAGGGACTGATCATCCTTAATCTCTTGTTGATAGTAGACAAAATCATGTTGAATGGAACGGACGAGCCTTACCGACTATGGATGTGTGTAGAGTTATTAAGCACTCTGTGAAAAGGGGTAGGCAACACTTTCTTCGAGAAGGCCGGGTGAAACAAGTTGTGACTTGTATGTTGAATTTGAGTACAAACCTAGTGTGGATTGTTACTCGTACTTTATGTTTCGAGGAAGAATCTAATTTTAGGGGGGTAGTAATGTAAGAACCTTAATTTTAAATCCTAAATTATACAATTTTAGGGTATTTTGTGTGGAATTTCTTAGACTTTTAGCCCAATTTTTAGTATTTAGTGGGTTAAATACCAAAAATACATTTTTGGAAATTGGATTAAAATTATTTGTCGAAAAATAATTTATTTATGTTACGAAGAATTTAATACCGAACGATTTTGTTAAAAATATCTTTATTTGCAGAAAATTTTATATGTCAATTGAGTTGTGATGAGAGTAGATATTCTTATCAAAATGTTTTGAGAAGTGGTGATTTTCATAAATATCTAAAATATCCAGATATTTAGATATTTATTGGTTTAGGTTTAATTATTATATATATTATTATTATATATATATTATTATTATTATTATTATTATTATTATTATTATTATTATTATTATTATTATTATTATTATTATTATTATTATTATTATTATTATTATTATTATTATTAGTAATATTAGAAGTAATATATATGTATATATGTTAGAAAGGAAGAAGGAAGAAGAACAAAGAAGACATAAACGTTTCGCTCCATATCTATCGAGCCTTTCTCTTCGTTCTCGCTCGTTCTTCTTGCTTTTCTTTTGTTTTCTTTTGCTTCAAGAAAAGGAACCCAAGGCTTGGTGGGTGAGAATCCAAGGATTTCTCAGCTTCATTCATCCTCTTTGATTCGAAAACAAAGAAAAATGGTGTGAGGGATTTTTAAACCGTCGAACACAATCTTTCACTTTTCTTCTAGATCTAAGCTTCGTTTTGCGAAGAGATAGAAGGGAAAGTTGGTCATCTCCATGCTATGGTGCTAGTGAACTAACTTTGGAAGCGACGTCGCGAGCGGAGATTTTATCGGAATTATTCGCGGTACCGTAATCGCTCGTTAAAGCTATCGTTAAGGTAAGGGCTCCTTCTAAACTTTTAGTTTGCATTTAGGAACTTATCTGTGGTTGTGTAGAAAAGAATTTTGTTAGGGTTGAAGTGTTGATTTGGGGAAAATGGATTTAATACTTTTATGGGTGAAATTTTAGAGTTGGGTTTGGTGATATTGATGAGTGTTTCATGGAAAATGAATTTAAGTCATTTATGTGTGGTTTTGAGGAAATGAAATTTGATGTATTTGAGTGGTGGGTTGAGATAATTTTGTGGTTGTCGTGTTTGACGTGTTCATAATTAATATTTATAAATTTTGAGATGTGTTTGTGTGGATTTTGTGGAAAAATGAATTTATGTGATTTGGTGTGAATTGTAGATTTAATTTAAGACTATGTATGAGTTTGTTCTATGTGGAATTTTAAAATCATTAGAGTGAAACAAGTATTAAAAAATGGGGAATCTTTTAATATCTCTGTTTACTTAATGTTTGTAGTGAAAATTGTTAGAGTTAAATGAGTATTAAGAATGGGAAATATCTTAATATTTGTATTTACTTAATGATTATCGTCGAAATTGTTAGAGTTAAATGAGTATTAAGAATGGGGAATCTCTTAATATATTCCTTTACCTAATGAGTTTCGCCAAAATTGTTAAAGTTAAATGTGTATTAAAAATGAGGAATCTTTTAATATCTCTGTTTACTTAATGATTGTCGTGATATTTGTAAGACTTAAATGAATATTAAAAATGGGGAATCTTTTAATATCTGCATTTACTTAAGAATTGTCGATGGATATAGTCATAGTATGCTCATGCATTTCATAGTACATTGCGACCGGATGGACCATGGTGACAGTGGTGACCGGATGGGCCACAAGATGATTCCATGTGATTTGTTGGTTCGTCTTATCCTTGCGGGGATTGTCGCGTTGTGTAAGGTCTGCGATAGGCTGCACATTTTTGGTAAATCGTGTTGATTCATGATAGGTGGCACCTCGGTGAATAGTACTTAGACTTGTGATAGGCGGTACATTTACGATTTACGTTTTTAGTAAATCGTGCTAACCCATGATAGGTAGCACCTCAGTAATTTAGTACTTCGGCCTGTTAGAGGCGGTACAATTATGATTTACGGCCCTTCGAGGAGGGTTTTGGTTTGGAATTTCGAGTCCATGCATTTTGGCATATACGCAGTGCATTAGGGTGCTTGGCACGCGAGTCGTGTTTGATTCAAGATTATGATTGAGTGTTTGAACTCAAGTTGTCATGATGATTGTGTTATAATTGCCAAGTGTGGATGTTTTAGATTTGTGTGTAAGTGTGATTGATTTCAAAACCTTTTCGAAACTCAAGTCGTCATGGTGATTGTGCTATAATTACTTAGTGCGATTGTTTGGATTTGTGGGTAAATGTTGATTGATTTCGAAACCCTTTAAAAAGCTGAAAAATGCTGAATTTTGCTGTTTTCTATTCTTGTCTGATGTGTATTCGAATACAGACATGTTGTTTTGCCACTGACATACTTACAGTGTAGTCGAATACAGAAGGCTGTATTCGAATGAAGACATGTTGTTTTGCTACTGACTTGCTGTGTAGTCGAATACAGAAGGTTGTATTGGAATACAGAAGGTTGTATTGGAATACAGACATGCTATTTTTGCTGCTAAAACAACCTTGTATTCGATTACGGAGATGCTGTATTCGAATACAGCAGTGCTGTTTTGTTAAAAACATCATTTTTCAACCTTGTGTATGCATGTTTGGCATATGTAAACCCTTTTAAGGTGCAAGCTAAGTTGAAAGGTTATTTTGTGCATTTAAAAACTTAAATGTTATGTGTTAATTGTTAATTTCGGTTGGTGATCCTTTACAACTATTGTGGAAATCTGGGCTTTTCCCTCAGAAGAGAACCAGGACCATCCTACCGGTTAGTACCCTGGAGATGGGAATGTAGTTGGACACACCTGACTGGAGTTGTGTTAGGAGGATCTTGCGGGGTGCATGAAGATCACTCGGGATGTATAGTTTTTGTAGAATGATCAGATTAGGTTGACGTATAGGGACTAGATGTCTTTCTTTTGGGATGTGTTTATTTTAATTTGGAAGACTGTACCTATACCAATATTGTCAGCTTGACATTTTATTATTGAAGGGTTCCATGTACCACTTTTTGATGTGTAAATACTTTGGATTCGTATTTCAAAAACTATTCTGCTGCTTGTAAATTATGTTGATTTATTTGTCGTTGTGTTATGACTTAAATATTTATCCAAAGGTATTTCCTTATTTATTTCTTTGTTTTTATGAATTTGTTTTGAAAAAAAAAATACACTCTCGCTGTTAAAACTTGGGGTGTTACATTTGGATGAGATTATATATAAATATTCTTAAATAAATTTTTTTATTGCATCACATTTTGTATTCACATCATATGAAATTGAGTTTTTTTTTTTTTTATATAAAACAAAATTTAGAATGCAAAGGCATCACATGATACCATAGACAACTCATCTATGGTTGCACTCTAATGCCGTCAACTATCATTTTAACTTATTAATCAAATTAATATAATACAAAGAAGTGAACATGGAGTGATTAGGGCAAACCCAAAATGCAAGTGTAATGCCTCAATTTTTATTAATGAACGTGTTTGTTTTTATTAAAATATCAACATAAACTGTTTGAAACTTTTATTAATGATCTAGCCATACAGGCAAATGCATATTTTAATAGCCCTCTTACTACTTTAGAAAATATTTCTTAGTTTAAATTAATAAACTAATTTATTTTATTTGTAATACTCTATTTTAGTAATAGTCGACTTTACATAAAGTAGAAGTAGGAAAGTGGTAGTATTAATAAGGTCCAAGTTTTAGAAGGAGACCATGCCACTTATTTTGTCTCCTTCTTTTCACTTACCAATATTAATTGATGTTTCACTTTTCATCCCATTCAACCCATATATACACTTCCATAAATAATAAGAAAAATTGGTGAAAATTTAAAACTTTTGTTTATCTAAAACATTTCATACAACTTGTAAGAGTATTAGTTAAAGTTTTTCAATACACATCTAGTTTCATAAATATTCTAAAACCTCTTGTCTTTTGGTCATAACCTAATGTAGCTATAATATAAAGACTACAAGTCCTAAACATTTGAAGTCACATTGTGAGAGCTTCGAGAAGATCTATACACCCTAAAACATTTGAAATTTTTTGTCAACCCAATAAGAATTACAAAGCAAACATATAGCAATCCTTTGAGCGTGAAAAACTTGTAGGGCAATTAGAAATAGATATATTTTGACACATATTATATATATATATATATATATATATATATATAAATACATCATTATATGATTTTGATTCAGTACAATCAACACAAATATCAATTAAAGAGTAAAGATAGTTCTAATCAAGAAGCAAATCCATTATTCCTCTTTCAATCTCTTAAAGGTGAAAATCGTCATCAATACATTCACAAGAAAGGATGTCTTCGATTTAAAGTGTCAACAAACATTTTTTTCAATGAAATGATAAACAACAATGGTATAAATAAACAAATAAAGATTAACTACTAAATCAAATATCTAAAAAAATCATCACATCATAGCAAACACATATAAAGAAAATTAATCCTAATATTTTAGTTGATTAAATAGTATACTATGAAATTTGGGGTGTTACACTTGACGCCCAACTTGACGGACCAATACAATATAATACTTTATAAATAGTAGTCAATATAATACTTTATAAATATAAAAGTTTTAAATATAATACTTTATAATTGTATTCATTTTCACTTTACTGAAAAATACATATTTATCATAAATGTCAAAAATGTATAAGTCTTCAATATAATATATAGAATTATATTTAATACATTAATTTGAAAACCATCAAGTTTACCTTTCAAGCAGTATTAAAAAACTATTTCAAGTTCAATGTGGGTTACCATTTGATTGTATTAAAAATATTAAAAATTAATATATATATATATATATATATATATAATAAAAATATTTAAAGTCTGGTAAAATATTTAACTTTTTAATAGTTATATAATAAAAATATTATATAACAATACCATATTTACAGTCATACATCTATAAAAGTTATTGACTGTTCAAGGTGGGACATCGCCTATATAAATGTACTTGTAGACAACATATTCAAATAAAAAAAATGGAAATTCTAAGAAATTCTTCTATGGCTGTGGCATTTTTGTTGGCATTTTTTTATCATTTCATCAGGTATAATAACATTGAGTAATTTATCGTAGATTATCTTGTTAATTTTTCACTTTAACCAATTTATAAAAAAGAATCATTTTTTTATAAAACAATATTCTAATGTCCATGTAATGTTTGTGTACGTAGATATTCATATGGAATCACATGCTAAAGGAGTAAGTGAGCATTGTAGACCTGGTTTTGTTCTCAGATGTAATCCATTTGGGTGTATATGTATACCCCGACAACAAACCGAGCAAGTGAGTGATGAGATAAATGAATTATGTCACACAGATGCCGATTGTGAACGTATAAGACCTTGTCCACCTAGTCTTATTGCCGTATGTGCTGCAAACCATTGTACATGTGTACACTAAATTAAGTTCCTAGTCCAACACTTATAAACTGAATAATACAAAATTGTTAAACAATAATCGTGTTTGGATGAGATTATATATATATACTCTTAAATAAAATTGTTTATTGCATCATATTTTATTCACATCATATCAAATTGAGTTTTTTTATAAAACAAAATTTAGAATGCAAAGGATAACAAAGACAACTTAGCTATGTTGGCACTCTAATCTCATCAAATATCATTTTCACTTCGTAATAAAATTAATATAATACAAAGAAGTGAACATGAAATGATTAGGGCAAACCCAAAATATTTTATTTTATTTGTAATATTCTATTTTAGTAATAGTAGACTTTACTGAAAGTAGAAGTAGAAAAGTGGTAGTATTAATAAGGTCCAAGTGTTAGAAGGAGACGATGCCACCTATTTTCTGTCTCCTTCTTTTCCCTTACTAATATAAATTGATGTTTCACTTTTCATTTAAAAAATTTATTTATCTAAAAGATATCATAAAACTTGTAAGAGTATTAGTTAAAGTTTTTTAAAACACATCTAATTAATTTCATAAATATTCTTAAACCTCTTGTCTTTTGGTCAGAACCTATGTAACTATAATATAAAGACTACAAGTGTTAAACATTTGATGTCACATTGTGAGAGCTTCGAGAAGATATGTACACCATAACACCAATACCAGTACAATCAACACCAATATCAACTAAAAATGAGTAAAGCAAGTTCTAATCAAGAAGCAAAATCATTATTCCTCTTTCTCTCTCTCAAATCTCAAAATCGTCATCAATACATTCACAAAAAAGGATTACTTTGATTTAAAGTGTCAACAAACATTTTTTCGATCAAATGATCAAGAACAATGGTATAGATGCAAGGTCAACCATAAAAAATAAAAAAAATCACACTCATGAAATTTAGAAATATATGAGAAGATCAGAATGTTCACATTAAAGGATAAAACTTAAAAACACTTTTACAAAGTACTAAGTGAAGTGACTGCAACTGTTAAAAAAGATACTTTCAACTACCAAATCACTCTAAAGAAATGTGCATAATACTTTCACTTAGTTGTATTGAACTATAAGCAATCAAATCAAAATATTCAAATGTCCTATATAGATGATAGGTTTCAACGAACATATTGCCTCTCATATCAACAACTCTAAAATCCATCTTGCTCTTATATATAAAGGAAACATCATAACCTAAATGATCAAGAGTTTTGCAGTGAATCATATTCCAATCAATCAAGTTATCATCAATTTAAGAACTTTTATAAAAAAAACAAACACTTTTGATCTCATTTTAAGATTTTAGGCTAAATCTTTGTGAGTGTATTTTTATTCCAAAAAATCTTATCCATCCAAAGGTTTGAATAATTACAATTGTTCTATCTCATCCTAGAAGTGTAATAATAAAGGTTAAATGATTTAAATTATTGTATAGTCTGTTGTGACTTAGACATAGAGAAATCACGTTGAGGTAAGGAGAAAACAACTTGAAAAAAATTCTATGAGGCATGTATTATTATTGCAAAATCTTACAAAGTGTGACGACTGGACGCATTCAACTTTGAGTGAGTCAAGATACTTGTTGACTGTGGTTCTATCCTTTAACTTTTTACCTTTTATTATTTATATTTATATCACAAACATACACTACGTTAATTTTCTACACTAGTACTTCATAACATTCTGAACTCAATTTACTCCAAAATTTCAACTTGAGAATCATTTTTCTCTCAAAGATAGTGACTCTACAATTATCGCCACTTTTGTATACCCATTTTTATAAGGATACTTCACATACTCCAAATCCACAACAATATCTATAAAATATCATTGATTATAAATCTCTAATACTTCATACTTTATGATTGATTGAACTTGAGTTTTCACTGTGATTATTTGTGCCTGATATGTTGAGACTTGCTTGAAATTGGATGATTATATATATATATTGTTGTGATGAATAATGTGGAATGACTGATACATACGTAGGCGTAAGTTTTGATGAATAGTTGGGAATTCTCACAGGTGTTTGAAAACACACAAGAAAAAGTGTTTTGAATTGTGTTGCCAATCATAAACATTATCTCAATTGCTTAACTAGAAAGATATGATATGTATCAAATTATTCAAATTACGATTATAAAACAATTTAAGACAAAAAAAGTTGAATCATAAAGAACACATATGTTCGAGAGTGAAAAGGGACACAAGAATTTTTATACTAGTTCACAACATATTGTTGCTACAAAGTGTGACGACTAGACGTAGTCCAATTTAGGTGAATCAAGATACTTCTTGTATGCGGTTCTATCCTTTAATTTTTTACCTTATCTTCTTTATATTTATATCACACATATATACTACATTAATTTTCTGCACTAGTACTTCAGCACATTCTAAACTCAATTTACTCTAAAATTTCAACTTGAGAATCATTTATCTCTCAAAGATAGCTGCTATACAATTCTCGCCACTTTTGTATACCCATTTTCATAAGGATACTTTACATACTCCAGATCCACAACAAAATCTATAAAATACCCATGATTATAAATCTCTAATACTTCCTGTAACACACCGATTTTTAACAATGCGAGTGTATTTTTTTCTTCAAAAAAATTCATTATATCAAAGAAATAAATAAGGAAAAACTTTTGGATAAATATATAAGTCGTAACACAATGACAAATAAGTCAACAGAATTTACAATCAGCGAAATAGTTTTTTTGAAATACGAATCCAAAGTATTTACACATCAAAAAGTGGTACATGGACCCATCAAATAAAATGTCAAGGTGACAATATTGATATAGGTACAGTCTTCAAAATTAAAATACATAAAACCAAAAAGAAAGATATCTAGTCCCTATACGTCCACCTAATCTGATCATACTACAAAAACTGTACAACTCGAGTGATCTCCACGCGCCCCGCAAGATCCTCCTAACACAGCTCTAGTCAGGTGTGTCCAACTACATTCCCATCCACAAGGTACTAACCGGTAGGATGACCCTGGTTCTCATCTGAGGGCAAAGCCCAGATTTCCACAATAGTGGTAAAGGGTCACCAATCGAAATTAACAATTAACACATAACATTTAAATTTTTAAATGCACAAAATAACCTTTCAACTTAGCATGCACCTTAAAGGGGTTTCCATATGCCAAACATGCATAAACAAAGTTGAAAAATGATGTTTTTAACAAAACTGCACTGTTGTATTCAAATACAACATCTTTGTATTCGAATACAAGGTTGTTTCAACAGTCAGCAGCAAAAACAACATGTCTGTATTCGAATACAGCCTTCTGTATTCAACTACACAGTAAGTCAGTAGCAAACCAGCATGTTTGTATTCGAATATAGCCTTTTGTATTCGACTACACAGTAAGTCAATGGCAAAAAGAACATATTTGTAATCGAATACAACCTTATGTATTCGAATACACATCAGACAGCAGCAGAAAAACAGCTAAATTCAGCTAATGGGTTTCGAAACCAATCGACACTTACACACAAATCAAAACAATCACACTTACCAATTATAGCGCAATCACCACGACATCTTGAGTTTTAAAATGATTTTGCAATCAGTCTCACATACACACAATTCCAAAACACCCACACTTGGCAATTATAACACAATCACCACGACAACTTAAGTTTTCAAAAGGTTTTGGAATCAACCACACTTACACGCAATTCCAAAACATCCACACTTGGCAATTATAACACAATCACCATGACGACTTGAGTTCAAACACTTAATCATAATCTTAAATCAAACATGATTCGCGTGCTAAGCACCCTAATGTAATGTGTTTATGCCAAAATGCATGGACTCAGAATTCCAAACCAAAACCCTCCTCGAAGGGCCGCAAATCATAATTGTACCGCCTATCACAGGCCGAAGTACTAAATTACCGGGGTGCTACCTATCATGGGTTAGCACAATTTACTAAACACGTGCAGTCTATCGCAGACCTTACACGATGCGACAATGCCCGTAAGGATAAGATGAACCAGCAAATCACATGGAATCATCTTGTGGCCCATCCGATCACCACTAACACCATGGCCCATCCGGTCGCCATGTACTATGAAATGCATGAGCATAATCTGACTCTATCCACTATAATCGTTAAGTAAATGCATATATTAAAAGAGTCCCCATTATTAATACCCGTTTAACTCTAAAAATTCGGACAACAATCATTCAGTAAATGCAGATATTAAAAGAATCCCCATTTTTAATACCCATTTGACTCTAACAATTCGGATGACAATCATTATGTAAATGCAGATATTAAAATATTCTCCATTTTTAATACCCTTTTAACTCTAACAATTCAGACCACAATCATTAAGTAAATGCGAATATTAAAATATTCCCCATTTTTAATACCCATTTAACTCTAACAATTCAGACGACAATCATTAAGTAAATGCAGATATTAAAAGATTCCCCATTTTTAATACCCATTTAACTCTAACAATTCAGACAACAATCATTAAGTAAATGCAGATATTAAAAAATTCCCCATTTTTAATACCCATTTAACTCTAACAATTCGGACAACAATTATTAATTAAATGCAGATATTAACAGATTCACCATTTTTAATATCCATTTAACTCTAACAAATCGGACAACAGTCATTAAGTAAATACAAATATTAAAAGATTCCCCATTTAACTCTAACGATTTTTACTACAAACATTAAGTAAACAGAGATATTAAAATATTCCATATTTTTAATACTCATTTAACTCTAATGACTTTCACGACAAATATTAAGTAAAGAGAGATATTAAAAGATTCCCCATTTTTAATACTCATTTAACTCTAATGATTTTTGAAAGACCCGTAATTTTAAATCCTAAGTTATACCATTTTAGGGTATTTTGTGTTAAATTGCTTAGGCTTTTAACCCAGATTTCGGTATTTAGTGAGTTAAAGGCCGAAAATATATTTTTGGAACTTGGATTGAAATTATTTGTCGGGAAATAATTTACTTCCGTTACAAAGGATTTAATACCGGGCAATTTAGTTATAAATATATCTGGTTGCAGAAAAATTTATCTATCAATTGAGTTGCGACGAGGGTAGATATGTTTGACAAAAGAGGATTGGAGAGGTTATGGGTGAAATGGTAATTTTAATAAATATCTAGATAATAATATATATACATATACCTATATATATATATATATATATATATATATATATATATATATATATTATACTTAAAACTGACCCTAACAAATTATTAACAATATCAAGATATTTATCAAAATTACCATTTCACCCATAATCTCTCAAACCATTTGATAAAAATAACTACTCTCGTCCCAACTCAATTGATAGATAAAATTTTCAGCGACAAGTGATATTTTTAATAAAACTATGGTATCAAATTCTTCGTAACGTAAATAAATTATTCTCCGACCAATAATTTCAATTCAATTTCCAAAAATATATTTTTCGCATTTAACTCACTTAATACCAAAAACAGGGCTAACAGCCTAAGAAATTCAACACTACACCGTAAAATTGGATAATTTAGGATTTAAAATTAAGGATCTTACACCTCCTACTTTATGATTGATAGAACTTCAGTTTTCACTATGATTATTTGTGCCAGATATGATGAGAATTGATTGTGTGATTGAGATTGGTTGATTATATATATATATATATATATATATATATATATATATATATATATATATATATATATATATATATATATATATATTGATGTGATGAATATAGTGGAATGACTGATATATACGTAGACGCAAATTTTGATGAATAGTTGGGAATTCTAGAAGGTGTTGGAAAACACACAAAAAAAAGTGTTCGAATTGTGTTACCAATTATAAATATTATCTCCATTGCTTAACTAGAAAGATATGATATTTATCAAATTTAAGAATAAAAAAGTTGAATCATAAAGAACACAAATATCGGAGAGTGAAAAGGGACACAAGAATTTTTATATTAGTTCGCAACATATTGTTTCTACAAGTAGGCCTCCCCAATCATAGAGATTCTTCCTCACTACAGTCGAGGACATAATCCACTGTTTAACAAATAACATACACGTATTATTTATTCAACATTGTTCTTGTTTTTACACATCTTGAAGTTCTATTGATATTATAATTTCATTTTTGGTAAGCTTCATTCTATAGAATGTTTTTTTTTATTATATTTAGAAAAATGGAATAAAAGTGGACTACACATCATAGACTTAATTCAAATAATCGGGAAGTTTAAAAACACTATTTTGGATTTTTCCATCACCAAAGTAGAACATCAAGAACACACAACTTTTTGTCCTTGTTCAAAGTGTAGAAAGCATTATTAGAAAAGAAGTTTGTGGTCATCTTATAGGTTCTGAATTTATACACAGTTACAATGTCTATGGAAATAGAAGAAAGTGTGAAAGATAAAGAGACCTCACATGACGACATTGGCTTACTTTACAAGAAGTTTTATAATTGGAATAACTAGACAAATCGAAAGTTGTATCCATGATCCCAAAATTTCACTAATCACATATAATTCGACATTACTTGTTAGATTATCTTTATGGATAGAGCAATGCGTCGTTCAATGCTCTTTTGGAGTTATTGGAAGAAGCAATACATAAATTGAATAATACAAAAGCCATGATAAAAAATTTAGGCGTTGATTATAAATAGATTCGTGTATATCCAAATGTTTGTATGTCGTATTGGAAAGAGCATGAAACTAACGATACATGCAAAACTTGTAAAGCTTCACGATGGAATGAATTACTCAAATAGGTTAAGAGTTTGAGGATACAAAGTATGATCATAAAGTTCCTAAAATAGTTTTGATGCACTTTCCACTTATTCCAAAACTTCAAAGACTATATATTTCTTTAAAAACAACCGAGTCAATGAGATGGCACGAAAAATGCTACTTAAAGAACGGTAGATGAAGGCATCCTGTTGATGGCCAAGCATGGAAGGACATTGACATGCTTCATTCCGATTTTTCTTGTGAGCATCGTAATGTAAGGCATGGCTTATCAAGTGATGGATTCAATCTATTTAGAACTATGAGTTTAGGAAACAGTACATGGCCTGTCATGATGTTAGAATACAATTATCAGCCTTTGTTGTGGATGAATTATGAATATACAATGTTGTCATTATTCTTTATTGGAGCACATTCTTTAGGAAATGATATATATGTGTGTATAAATTTGGTTACATAAAGCAACATTAGAAAATATTAATTAGTTTTAAGTATTATGATATGATTGATTATTCATAGATTCAACATCTAGAAAACAGAGAGAAATTAGTATGTAGTAATTAACATAAAAGTTCATGTCTTAGATGTGGAGACCTTGTTTGTATCACATAAACCAAATAACTTTGATGTTATTTGGTAGTTTTCTTTCAGATACTAGTTGCTATATTAATATTTCTTATTTAAATTAATTGAGAAAATTATTATTCATTTATTTTTCTACGATTTAAGTGACAGTTCGGGTTATGATTATGAAATTTGAATAGTTATAATTTTGAAGTTTTTTTTTCAAACAACAAGTTTCATGTTGAAATAAGATTATGTAATCTAAATAACAAAATCTTAATTTCTTTGTGTTAAAACACTAATTTTGTTTTTGTGATGAAAAATTATAATTCATTCTTTTAATATTCATAACTATAATGGTATATTTTCTCTTTACTTCTAATAAAATGATATTTTTTTAGGTGGGACCCGAAGATCATCACTAAGATAAATGAAGCTAGTTGAATGCACAGAAGATCAGAATGTTCGCATTAAAGGATAAAACTTACAAACACTTTTACAAAGTACTAAGATAAGTGACTGCTACTGTTAAAAAGATACTTTCAGCTACCAAATCATTCTAAAGAAATGTGCATAATACTTTCACTTAGTTGTATTGAATTATGACTAGTGAAAACAAAATATTCTGATGTCGTGAGTTTTAATTAAAACTCATTGTTAAGGAAGAGCAACAAATTTCCTACATAGAGGACAGGTTCCAACATACATATTGCCTCTCATATCAACCACTCTTAAATCCTTCTTGCTCTTATATATATAGGAAACATCATAACCTAAATGATCAAGAGTTTTGCAGTGAATCATATTCCAATTAATACAGTGATCATCAATTTAAGAACTCTTAAAAAAAAAACAAACACTCTCAATCTCATTTTAAGATTTGAGGCTAAATCTTTGTGAGTGTGTTTTTATTCAAACAAATCTTATCCATCCTATGGTTTGAATAATTGATATTGTTCTATCTCATCCTACAAGTGTAATAATAGAGTTTGAACGATTGAAATTATTGAATAGTTTATTGTGACTTATTCTTTCAAGTATTCTTAGTGCAAAATCTCACAAAGTGTGACAACTGGACGTCGTCCACATTGAGTGAATCAAGATATTTCTTGTTTGTGGTTCTATCCATTAATTTTTACCTTATATTCTTTATATTTATATCACGCATATATACTACATTAATTTTCTGCACTAGTACTTTAGAACATTATGTACTCAATTTACTCAAAATTTTCAACTTGAGAATCATTTTTCACTCAAAGATGGCTGCTCTACAATTATCGCCACTTTTGAATACACATTTTCATAAAGATATTTCACATACTCCAGATCCACAAAAAAATCTATAAAATATCCATGATTATAAGTCTCTAATACTTCCTATTTTATGATTGATAAAACTTCAGTTTTCATTGTGATTATCTATACCTTTTGTAACACCCCAAATTTTATAATAAACTATTTTATTAATTAAATAGAATTTTAAATAATTAATTTGATGACTAATATTATTTTAGAATATATGTTGATAAAT
This sequence comes from Cicer pinnatifidum, assembly GCA_037974775.1. Classification (NCBI taxonomy): domain Eukaryota; kingdom Viridiplantae; phylum Streptophyta; class Magnoliopsida; order Fabales; family Fabaceae; genus Cicer; species Cicer pinnatifidum. The sequence goes on from JBBPBR010000004.1 coordinate 39,666,522, forward strand.
TTCGGGGCTAATTTTCGTTATATGGATGCTTTCTATGATGTGCTAGTATGATACATGTTATATTACATGAGCGATATAAATAATACATATTATATTTTATTATTTGATATATATATATA
>JBBPBR010000004.1:39666889-39677284 GCA_037974775.1 Cicer pinnatifidum
TTTATTTTTAAATACTTGTTATGGTATTGTGATTTAATATATATTTATTATGATTTAGTAATTAATATAAAATATTGATGTTATATTTATTTATTTTATAATTTTGACTATTTTCTAATATGATGGTATTATTATAATGTGAGTATTTTGATAAATAAGTATAATTGTAGAGATTATTTTGAATGTGAGAGTTTTGATTATTAGTAATATGTTTTTTTTATATTGATTATTTTGATTACTCTAATTTAGAAAATATTAGTAATGTTTGGAAAACTAAATGGTGTTTGGAGGAATATTAAAAAGGAGATTAAATAATTATTAGTTTTATTTTAACAAAATAAAAATAAAAATAGTAAAATATAAATAAAGAGACCAATGGGTTTGACTCTACGAACCCTAATTGTTAATAAAATAAAACAAACAAAAAAAGGGAAGGGAGTTGGAAGGGCAGCTGTAAAACCAAGGAGAAAACACAACTCTATCGTTTGACACCGGTGATGTTCCAGAAAACTTTCTCCGTTTTCGCCCAAATTTGAGTATGTTATTTCATTCATTTAACTCGTCAATTAAACATAATTTTCCAGATTTTTAACAACCCGAATTTCTCCCTAAAATACCCGATTTCTCCGTTTACATCAATCCTTATTTTGCACCGTTCTCCTCCACCGTAAGTCCGATTTTAGTGAAACTAACGCCAAAACCACCGTGTGAAAAGTGGCTATATTATCCACTGATTGGTTTTCTGATTTATGGTAATTTTCTTTGACCGAATTTCGAAATCAGTTTTTAGACTATTTTCGCATAATTTATTTTTGACGTTTACCCATAAATTGTCGAGTTAGATTGATTGAAGGACAAAAAGTCAAAGAACGAATATTGTTTGCTCGTGGAATTGTACTTGTATCTGAAAGCGTCGAAATAAGGTAAGGGATGAGAGAGCGTTTGAATTCATGAGTATAATATATTGTGAGATGAATGGGAAAACCGTATTTCCCAACGATTCATCCGGGGCTTGCTACGTATGGCAGTAGCCCTTTGAGAGATAAATTGATTAATTTGAAATATGAGAATTGTGAGATTAAAATGTGAAATAGAATTTTTATAAGGTGTTGATTGATTTAATTTTCGATACTTGTGTGGTAGTTGATATTTGTTATTATTGTGATGTTGGATATTGAATGAAATTATGTGTACATGTTTGATTAGATGAAATTATGTGATGTGATAATAAAATATGGATGCATGGTTTGATATATGCTTACGTGATGATAATGATAATTTTTGATTGATGATAGTGATGTTATAAAATTGTGATGAGTTTATACGATGATCATGATTATTTATGATTAATGATATTATAAAATTGTGATGAAAATATTGAAGTACCCCATACTTGATGAGATATTGATGATTCTTAAATATGGTGCTCTTAATGGAGTAGTCTAAGCTAACGGGGGGAGAAAATAAATATTGTGAATTTGTGAAGTGGAGATTATTTTGTCATCATATAGGTAGGGCCTGACAAGCCTAGTGATTCTGGGGAAGTACAACTGAATGAGCCTGATCATGGCGGTCTGCTGTCGAGCCTTAAGGCAAGATTGTTAGACCTTGGAGGTATACCGGTGGGGAATTCCTAGGTGACTTGGAGGTAGCACTCTAAATGTCGGGAGCTACCATGCAACACACGTTTACCTCGACTGTCACGTATATGTGTCTCGGGTTTTGAGTTGAGGGGATCTATGAGGACAGGGCCAATTTGAATTGTCCGTCCACCGGGATGGTGGCATAGTATCATGGCCTCCTAACCAAGTACTTCAGAGTTAGAATGGTACCACATTGTGAAGTAGAGTCTAAGCTCATGCATTACATTGTATTTCCTTGTGATTGTTTTGTTGTGATTGATGTGTTTCAAAGGTAATATTAATTAAATGATTTGATGCATATTATAATGAGATGATTATTTTACTTGAGTGACTTTGATGTTATAGTATGATACTATTTAAATAAATATTTTGATATATCATAAAGTGATTATGATACGGTTCTATTATGATTGTTTGCGTGTTCTTCTTACTCATATTATACTATTAACATGATTTCAAAACTCACCTCCTTCGTTGTTTGTGTTTGACTGGTTGGGCCCTGCGTTTGCGAAATCGCAGTTATTACAGGTTAATGAGTCTTGAAGTTCAAGTTTGGGAGGAACCCCGCTCTGATAGGTGATACCGGGGATAAGGGTTTTAATTTGCATTTTACTTATTTAGTTTGAATCAAATTTTTGTATGAAAACCTTAGAAGCACTAGTAAGTTTTTAGAATTAAATGAAGTAATTATACTTAATTCAAGTTTATTGAGATTAAATTGTTTTATTTGAGCAATAAAATTTGAATTGTTGCATGTGTACTTTGAGAAACGTGATATCCTAAATTAGTTACAAAAGTTTTTATTTTCTTGAAAATATAATTTTATTTATCCGCTGCAAATTTTATAGGGAATATGATATAGATTATATATATATTGTTGTGATGAATATTGTTGAATGACTGATACATACATAGGCGTAAATTTTGATGAATAGTTGGGAATTCACAAAGGTGTTGGAAAACACACACACACAAAAAAAAAGAAGGTTTGAATTATGTTGCCAATTATATATATTATCTCAATTGTTTAACCAGAAGGATGTGATATTTATCAAATTTTTCAACTTATGATTATAAAGCAATTTAAGGAAAAAAAAAACGTTGAATCATAAAAAATACAAATATCAGAGAGTGAAAAGGGACACAAGCATTTTTATACTAGTTCGCAACATATTGTTGCTACAAAGTGTGACGATTGGACGTAGTCCAATTTGGGTGAATCAAGATACTTCTTGTATGTGGTTCTATCCTTTAACTTTTTATCTTATCTTCTTTAAATTTATATCACACATATATACTGCATTAATTTTCTACACTAGTACTTCAGAACATTCTTGTAAGACCCTTAATTTTTAAATCCTAAATTATACAATTTTAGGGTATTTGGTGTTGAAGTTCTTAAGCTTTTAGCCTAGTTTTTGGTAATTAGTGAGTTAAGTGTCAAAAATATATTTTTGGAAATGAGATTAAAATTATTTTTCGGATAATAATTTATTTACGTTACGAAGAATTTAATACCAGGCAATTTTGTTAAAAATATATCTGGCTGTAGAAAATTATATCAGTCAATTGAGTTGCGACGAGGGTAGATATTTTTAACAAAAAGTGGTTTGGGAAGTGATGGGTGAAATGGTAATTTTATGAAATATCTAGATATTTTTAGATATTTGTGATATATATATATATATAGAAAGAAAAGGAAAGGAAGGAAAAAGGAAAGAAATAGAAAGGAAGGAAGAAAGGAAGAAAGGAAAACAAAAATAAAAGCATTTCCTTCGCTCTTCTTCCTCCTCCTTGCCTTGCAACCTAGTTTTCTTCTTCCATCTTTTTCTTTCATTTTCATTGCTTCCTTTTGCTTCAAGAAAAGGAACCAAGGCTTGGTGGGTGAGAAGACAAGGATTTCTCAGCTTCATTCTTTCTCTTTGATTCGAAAACAAAGAAAAACGGTGCTAGGGTTTTCAAAACCGTTAAACGCAAAACTCCATGTTTCATTTAGATCTAAGCTTCGTTTCGCAAAGATATAGAAGGGAAAGTTGCTCACCTCCATGCTACGGTGCTAGTGAACTAACTTTGGAAGCGATGTCGCGAGCGGAGATTTTATCATAATTACTCGCGGTACCGTAATCGCTCGTTAAAGCTAACGTTAAGGTAAGGGGTCCTTCCAAACTTTTAGTTTGCATTTAGGGACTTATTTGTGGTTGTGTGGAAAAATAAATTTGTTGGATTTGAAGTGTAGATTTGGAGAAAATGAATTTAATGCTTTTATGGGTGAAAGTTTGGAGTTGAGTTTTTGGTGATATTGATTAGTGTTTCATGGAAAATGAATTTTACTCATTTATGTGTGGTTTTGAGGAAATGAAATTTGATGGGTTTTGAGTGGTGGGTTGAGATAATTTTGTAGTTGTCGTGTTTGAAGTGTTCATAATTAAATTTTGAGATGTGTTTGTGTGGATTTTGTGGAAAAATAAATTGATGTGATTTGGTGTGAATTGTGGATTGAATTTGAGAATATGTCTGAGTATGTTCTGCGTGGAATTTGAAAATCATTAGAGTTAAACGAGTATTAAAAATGGGGAATCTTTTAATATCTCTGTTTACTTAATGTTTGTAGTGAAAATTGTTAGAGTTAAATGAGTATTAAGAATGGGGAATCTCTTAATATATGTATTTACTTAATGATTGTCGTCGAAATTGTTAGAGTTAAATGAGTATTAAGAATGGGGAATCTCTTAATATATGCATTTACCTAATGATTATCGTCAAAATTGTTAGAGTTAAACGAGTATTAAAAATGGGGAATATGTTAATATCTCTGTTGACTTAATGATTGTCGTGAAAATTGTTAGAGTTAAATGAGTGTTAAAAATGGAGAATCTTTTAATATTTGCATTTACTTAACGATTGTCGTGGATATTGTCAGAGTATGCTCATGCATTTCATAGTACATGGCGACCAGATGGGCCATGGTGATAGTGGTGACTGGATGGGCCCCGAGATGATTCCATGTGATTTGTTGGTTCATCTTATCCTTGCGAGGATTGTCGCGTCGTGTAAGGTCTGTAATAGGCAACACATTTTTGGTAAATCATGCTGACCCGTGATAGGTGGCACCTCAGTAAATAGTAATTCGGCCTGTGATAGGTGGTACATTTACGATTTACATTTTTAGTAAATCATGCTGACCTGTGATAGGTAGCACCTCGGTAATTTAGTACTTCGGCCTGTGATATGCGGTACATTTATGATTTACGACCCTTCGATGAGGCTTTTGGTTTAGAATTCCGAGTCCATGCATTTTGGCATATACGCATTGAATTAGGGTGCTTGGCACGCAAGTCGTGTTTGATTTAAGATTATGATTGAGTGTTTGAACTCAAGTTGTCGTGGTGATTGTGTTATAATTGCCAAGTGTTAATGTTTTGGAATTGTGTGTAAGTGTGATTGATTGCAAAACCATTTCAATACTCAAGTTATGGTGGTGATTGCGCTATAATTGCTAGGTTTGATTGTTTGGATTTGTGTGTAAATGTTGATTAATTTTGAAACCCTTTAAAATGCTGAAAAATGCTGAATTTTGCTGTTTTTTTGCTGCTGTCTAATGTGTATTCGAATACAGAAAGTTGTATTCGAATACAAACATGTTGTTTTTGCCACTGACTTACTGTGTAGTCGAATATAGATGGTTGTATTCGAATACAAACATGTTGTTTTGCTAATGACTTGCTGTGTAGTTGAATACAGACGATTGTATTCAAATACAGACATGTTGTTTTTGCTGTTGAATGCTGAAACAGCCTTGTATTCGAATACAGAGATGCTGTATTCGAATACAACAGTGTTGTTTTGTTAAAAACTTCATTTTTCAACCTTGTTTATGAATGTTTGGCATATGGAAACCCTTTTAAGGTGCATGCTAAGTTGAAAGATTATTTTGTGCATTTAAAAACTTAAATGTTATGTGTTAATTGTTAATTTCGGTTGGTGACCCTTTACAACTATTGTGGAAATCTGGGATTTGCCCTCAGATGAGACCCAGGACCATCCTACCGGTTAGTACCCTATGGATGGGAATGTAGTTGAACACACCTGACTGGATGTTGTTTTAGGAGGATCTTGCGGGGCGCGTGAAGATCATCCGGGATGTATAGTTTTTTGTAGAATTACCAGATTAGGTTCACGTATAGGGACTAGATGTTTTTCTTTTTGGGTTGTGTTTAATTTAATTTGAAAGATTGTGTCTATACCAATATTATTAGCTTGACATTTTATTATGATGGGGTCCATGTACCACTTTTTGATGTGTAAATACATTGGATTTGTATTTCAAAATCTATTTCGCTGCTTGTAAATTATGTTGACTTATTTGTCGTTTTGTTACGACCTAAAAATCGGGGTGTTACAATTCTAAACTCAATTTACTCCAAATTTTCATCTTGAGAATCATTTTTCTCTCAAATATAGTTGCTCTACAATTCTCGCTACTTTTGTATACCCATTTTGATAAGGATACTTCACATAATCCAGATCCACAACAAAATCTATAAAATATCCGTGATTATAAATCTCTAATACTTCCTACTTTATGATTGATAGAACTTGAGTTTTCATTGTGATTATATGTGCCCGATATGATGAGACTTGACTGAGATTGGATGATTATATATGTTGTTGTGATGAATATTGTGGAATGACTGATATATACATAGATGCAAATTTTAATGAATAGTTGGGAATTCCCGAAGGTGTTGGAAAACATAAAAAAAAGGGTTTGAAATGTGTTACCAATTATAAATATCATCTCCATTGTTTAACTAGAAAGATATGATATTTATCAAATTATTCAACTTATAATTATAAAAAAATTTAAGAAAACAAAAAAGTTGAATCATTAAGAACACAAATATCAGAGAGTGAAAAGGGACACAAGAATTTTTATACTAGTTCGCAACATATTGTTGCTACATGTAGCCCTCCCCTATCATAGAGATTCTTCCTCACTACAGTGGAGGACATAATCCACTATTTTACAAATGACATACAAGTATAATTTATTCTGCATTGTTGTTTTTTTTACAAATCTTGAAGTTGTATTGATATTATAATTTCATCATAGATTAATTCAAAGTATCGAGAAGTTTAAAAAACCTTTTTTGGACTTTTCGATCACCAAAGTAGAACATCAAAAACACACAATTTTTTGTCCTTGTGCTAAGTGTAGAAAGTGTTATTGGAAAAGAAGTTTGTGGTCATCTTATAGGTTCTTAAGTTATACACGGTTACATTGTTTGGGTAAATCATTGAGAGGAAATAGCATTTTCTATGGAAATAGAAGATCTTGTGAAGGATAAAGAGGTCTCACATGACGACATTGGCTTACTTTACAACATATATATTTATGCATGTGAAAGAAGTAGAGGGAGGCAAAAAAATGGCCTAACGAGGATGATAAGAAGTTTTATAATTTGAATAACTAGGCAAAGCGAGAGTTGTATCCACGATGCTAAAATTTCACTAATCACATATAATTCGACATTACTTGTTAAGTTATCTTTATGGATAGAGCAATGCATCGTTCAATGCTCTTTTGGAGTTATTGAAAATAGCAATGCCTGAATTGAATAATAGGAAAGCCATGATACAAAATTGAGGCCTTGATTATAAGTAGATTAATGTATATCCAAATGTTTGTATGTCGTATTGGAAATAGCATGAAACTAACGATACATGCAAAACTTGTAAAGTTTCACGATGGAATGATTTACTCAAGTAGGATTAGAGTTTGAGGATACAAAGTATAATTATAAAGTTCCTAAAAAAGTTTTGATGCACTTTCTACTTATTCAAAAACTTCAAAGACTATTTATTTCTTCAAAAACAACTGAGTCGTTGAGATGGCATAAAGAAGGCTACTTAAAGAATGGTAAATGAAGGCATCCTGCTGATGGCCAAGCATGGAAGGACATTGACATGCTTCATTCCGATTTTTCTTGTGAGCATCGTAATGTAAGGCATGGCTTATCAAGTGATGGATTCAATCTATTTAGAACTATGAGCATATGACACAATATATGGCATGTCATGATGTTGATATACAATTATATGCCTTTGTTGTGCATGAATTATGAATAAACAATGTTGTCATTATTGATTATTGGAGCACATTCATTAGGAAGTGATATAGACGTGTGTATAAATTTGGTTACATAAAGCAACATTAGAAAATATTAATTAGTTTTGAGTATTTTGATATGATTGACTATTCATAGATTCAACATCTAGAAAACAGAGAGAAATTAGTTCATGTTTTAGATGTGGATACCTTGTTTGTATCACATAAACCAAATAACTTTGCTTGTTATTTGATAGTTTTATTTCAGATACTAGTTGCTATATTAATAGTTCTTATTTAAATTAATTGAGAAAATTATTATTCATTTATTTTTCTACGATTTAAATGACAGTTCGAATTATGATTAGGAAATTTGAATATTTATAATTTTGAAGTTTTTTTTTTCAAACAACAAGTTTCATGTTGAAATAAGATTATGTAATCTAAATAACAAAATTGTAATTTATTTGTGTTAAAACACTAATTTTGTTGTTGTGATGAAAAATTATAATTCATTCTTTTAATATTCATAACTATAATGGTATATTTTCTCTTTACTTCTAATAATATGATAATTTTTTAGGTGGGGCCCAAAGATCATCACTAAGATAAATGCAGCTCGTTGAATGCACAGAAGACTTGATAGTTTTTTAGGAATGCCAAACTTGGTTGTTGCTTTTTTGGAATAAAAAATTGGTTGTTGTAACACTTTATTAGTTGGAAACAATTTTTCCTGCTTCATTTTTATTGTTATGACACATTTGCTAATTCATTTGGTACATAATTTGACTCCCTAAACTTTAAAATAATATATAATATTTTTTTTCTATATTTCTATAAATATTTACAAAGTATAATTAAAAACTATTTAAGAGAAAAAATAATCTTCTGTGAGTTATTTAGGATATCACATTGCTCAAAATACAAGTAGAACACTTTAAACTTTTTTTGTCTTATAAAACAATGCAATCTCAATGTAGTCGATGTAACTATAATTTCTTATTTGATGTAACTACATTTTCTTAATTTAATTTCAAAAACTTATATTCATACAAGAAAACGCAAGGCAGAGTTTCCTAGTCTTCATTTCATTTTTAATTACGGAAAATCTTATTTATATCCATTTCCCTCTATTTTAATTAAGGAAAATAGAGGGTGAGATAATAATCTGGTGAGCTTTTAAAAAGTGGAGGGGCAGTTTGATAAAAATATCTCAAAAACAATGAAAACATAACATTATAATGAAATTTTTAATTAGTTATTTAAAATATGTTCTTTTCTTTAAGTATAAAAATGTATTATCTTTCTTTTATTGATTTAGAAAAGTTTTCTAGTTTTCATTTTTGTGTCTTTATTTAAGGAAAAACTTAATGATATCCATTTCCTTTATAAGGAATAGGTTCATGGTCTTCATTTCATTTTTAATTAAGGAAAATCATATCAATATCCATTTCCTTTATAAGGAAAAGCTCCTCGAATTTCAAGTGTACGAAAGAAAGAACCAATTCAACCACAATAATAGCCTAAATTATTATGCAGAAGTGCAAAATAGGGGTGTAAATAGTTGTTTGATCAAAAATTCATTTTCTAGTAACTATAATAGTCTTTTATGAACAAATAATTTATTTTACTCGTCTTTATTATAAATTTTTCACCAAAATACTCATTTCAACATAATATTATTCTTCCTTAACATAAATAGATAAATAAATAAATAAACAAACAAATATAAGATTAACCTCTAAATCAAATATCTAAAAAAATCATCACATCATAGCAAACACACATATAGAAAATATTAATCCTAATATTTTAGTTAATTAAATAGTATACTATCAAATTTGGGGTGTTACACATGAAGCCCAACTTGGCGCACCAATACAATATCAATTGATGTATTCGATTGATAGGTATGAATAGTTTAACGGGCTTTTTAGGATGTTGAGAGCATAGATAGATAAAGTAAATTAACTTTCAGGTTTTCTTATTTGTAAGTCCTTTGTACATAATAGAGTTCATTTAGAAGGATCAAGTGTAGAAGGTTTTTTGGATATTGAATGTTTGACATTTTGCTAGCAATATCTATATAGGTGGAAACTAGGTCCAATAAACCAAACAGGAAAGGGGATGAAATAGATTCTACGTCAATCGGTAGTGTGACTTTTTTACAACCTAATAGAATACCTTATCATTGAAGATTATTATCTCAAAATAAATCCTTACAACTGGAAAATATTTAATAATTAAAGATTTTCAAGTTGTTAGGATTTATTTTGAGATTTCATAATATTACTTCTTTCTAACAATTCATTATTTATTAGAGTACCGTATTCTCTTATATAATTTTAAAAAAATTTCGGTTATTATCTTAATTTTTATACCCACATAATTTGTGTTACACCTTAAATTTGATAATAAACTATTTTATTAATTAAATAGGATTTTATATAATTAATTTGATGTGAAAATTATTTTAGAATATATGTTGATAAATTTTGTGAGTAAATTTTGTTATAGGGATGCTTTCTATGATGTGCTCGTTTGATAGATATTATATTTAATGAGCAATATAAACAATAAATATTTTATTTTATTATTTTATTTATTTTTCAAAAAATAATAGTATTTTAGTGTATTATTTTA
>JBBPBR010000004.1:39684072-39707022 GCA_037974775.1 Cicer pinnatifidum
ATATATATATATATATATATATATTATGATTTAGTAATTAACATAAAATATTGTCGTTATATCTATTTATTTTATAATTTTGATTATTTTCTAATATGATGGTATTATTATAACATGAATATTCTGAGAAATAAGTATAATTGTAGGGATTATTTTGAAAACTAAATGGTGCTTGGAGAAATTCTAAAAAGGAGACTAAACAATTATTAATTTTATTTCAACAAAATAAAAATAATAATAGTAAAATAAAAACATAAATAAAGAAACATCGAAACAAAATAAAGAAAAGGTAAGGGAGTTGGACGGGCACCCATTTGACGTCGATATTCGATAACTGTTCCGTAAAAGTTTTTCCGTTTTCATCAAAAATTGAGTATGTTATTTCTTTCATTTAACTCGTTAATTAAACATAATTTTCCAGATTTTTAACAACCCCAATTTCTCTCTAAAATACCCGGTTTATTCGTTTAAAGAATTCGTTATTTTGCACCGTTCTCCTTCACCGTAAGTCCGATTTGAGTGAAACCAACGCCAAAACGACCATGTGAAAAGTGGCTCTATTTTCCACTGATTGGGTTTCTGATTTATGGAAATTTTCCTTGACCGAAATTCAAATTTAGTTTTTAGAGTATCTTTTCATAATTTATTTTTAACGTTTACCCATAAACTGTCGAGTTAGATCGATTGAAGGACAAAGAGTCAATGAACAAAGGTTGTATGCTCATGGAATCGTATTCGTGTGGGAAAGCGTCAAAGTAAGGTAAGGGGTGAGAGAGCGTTTGAATTCATGAGTATAATATATTGTGAGATGAACGGGAAAACCGTATTTCCCAACAATTCTTCCGGGGCTCGCTACGTATGGTAGTAGCCCTTTGAGGGATAAATTAATTAATGCACAAATATGGAAATTGTGAGATTAAAATATAGAATAGAAATATTTGTAGGGTGTTGATTCATTTAATTTTTTTGAACGTGTGATATTGATATTATTGTCATATTGAGTGTCGAATTAAATTTATATATATGTGTGATTAGATGAGTTTATGTGATGTGATAACAAAATATGGATGTGTTGTGATAATTTTATGTAATGATGATGATGTACGATTAATAATTATGATGTTATAAATTTTTGATAAGTTTATGTGATAATGTTTGATTGATGATAGTGATGCTATAAATTTGTGATGAGTTTATGTGATGACGATGACAGTGATGTTCTAAATCGTGATGATAATATTGATTTAACCTCATAGTTGATGAAATAATGGTGATTTCAATTTGTGTTTGAGATGTCGGTTTTAATGGACTATCATATACCAACGAAGGGAGAAAATAAATATTATGAATTTGTGAAGTGGAGATTATTTTGTCATCATATAGGTAGGGCCTGACAAGCCTAGTGATTCTTTGGAAGTACAACTGAATGAGCTTGATCGTGGCGGTCTGCTGTTGAGCCTTAAGGCAAGATTGTTAGACCTTGGAGGTATTCGGGTGGGGAATTCCTAGGTGATTTGGAGGTAGCACTCCAAATGTCAGGAGCTACCACGCAACACACGTTTTCCTCGACTGTCACGTATATGTGTCTCGGGTTGAGTTGAGGGGATCTATGAGGACAGGGCCAATTTGAATTGTCCGTCCACCGGGATGGTGGCATAGTATCAAGCCTCCTAACCAAGTACTTCAGAGTTAGAATGGTACGACATTGTGAAGTAGAGTCTAAGCTCATGCATAGCATTGCATTTTATTGTAATAGTTTTGTTGTTATTAATATGTATCGTGTGTGGTGATAATTTCTCTTAGACAATTTGGTGATACAGTGAAATCTATTGATTTTCCTCGAGTGATTTTGACCTTTGAATGTGATATTTTCTTTATGGAATATTTGTGTAATGATACGGTCCTATTATGATTTTTTGTGTGTTCTTCTTACTTGAATTATATTGTCATCATGATTTCGAAACTCACCTCCTTCGTTGTTTGTGTTTGACTGCCTAGGCCCTGCATTTGTGAAATCGCAGTTATTACAGGTTAATGAGTATTGAAGTTCAACTTTGGGAGGAATCCCGCTGTGATAGGTGATACTGGGAATAAGGGTTTTAATTTGTAATTTATTTATTTAATTTTAATCGAATTTTTGTATGAAAACCTTAGAAGTACTACAAAGTTTTTAGAATTAAATCAAGTAATTATACTTAAATCAAGCTTATCGAGATTGCACTATTTTAATTGATAAAATAAATTTAAAGTGTTTTTATTTTTATTTTTGAGAAATGTGATATCCTAAATTAGATATTAAATTTTTATTCTCTTTAACAAATTTTCTTTGTCCGCTGCAAGTTTTCTTTAATAATTTAGTATATATTATTACAAATGTTATTTTGGGGTTTAGGGTGTCACATTAGTGGCAAACATTTGACTTCCTAATGACAAAGACTACAAGTCCTAAACATTTGACGTCACATTGTGAGAGCTTCGAGAAGATCTATACACCCTAACACATTTGAAATTTTTTGTCGACACTATAAGAATTACAAAGCAAACATATAGCAATCCTTTGAGCGTGAAAAACTTGTAGGGCAATAAAACATACATATATTTTGTAATGACCACACACATTATATATATATATATATATATATCATTATATGATTTTGATTCGGTACAATCAACACAAATATCAACTAAAAATGAGTAAAGCAAGTTCTAATCAAGAAGCAAAACCATTATTTCTCTTTCTCTCTCTCAAAGGTCAAAATCGTCATAAATACATTCACAAGAAAGGATGTCTTGGATTTAAAGTGTCAAAAAACACTTTTTCAATAAATGATAAAGAACAATGGTATAAATGCTAGGTCAATCATAAAAAATAAAAAAACCATGTTCCTGAAGTTTAGAAAGATATGAAAAGATCAGAATGTTCGCATTAAAGGATAAAACTTACAAACACTTTTACAAAGTACTGAGTGAAGTGACTGCTACAGTTAAAAAGATACGTTTACCAAATCACTCTCAAGAAATGTGCATAATACTTTCACTTAGTTGAATTGAACTATGAGCAGTCAAATCAAAATATTCTGATGTCGTGAGTTTTAACTAAAACTCATTGTTAAGGAAGAGCAACAAATGTCCTACATAGATGACAGGTTCCAACGAACATATTGCCTCTCATATCAACAACTCTAAAATCCTTCTTTCTCTTATATATAAAGGAAACATCATAACCTAAATTATCAAGAGTTTTGCAGTGAATCATATTCCAATTAATCAAGTGATCAATAATTTAAGAACTCATAAAAAAACAAACACTCTCAATCTCATTTTAAGATTTGAGGCTAAATCTTTGTGAGTGTGTTTTTATTCAAAAAACTCTTATCCATCCAAAGGTTTGAATAATTGAAATTGTTCTATCTCATCCTACAAGTGTAATAATAGAGTTTGAATGATTGAAATTATTGTATAGTCTATTGTGACTTAGACATAGAGAAATCATGTTGAGGTAAGGAGAAAACAACTTGAAAAAATTGCATGAGGCAAAAGTTTAAATTGAAATAATTGAAATATTCTTTCAAGTATTCTTAGTGCAAAATCTCACAAAGTGTGACGACTGGACGTAGTCCACTTTGAGTGAATCATTTTTCCCTCAAAGATAGCTGCTCTACAAGTCTCGCCACTTTTGTACACCCATTTTCATAAGGATACTTCACATACTTTTGATCCACAACAAAATTTATAAAATATCCAAGATTATAAATCTCTAATACTTCCTACTTTATGATTGATAGAACTTGAGTTTTCAATGTGATTATATGTGCCCGAAATGATGAGACGTGATTGAGATTGGATAACTATATATATATATATATATATATATATATTGTTGTGATGAATATTGTGGAATGACTGATATATACATAGACACACATTTTGATGAATAGTTGGGAATTCCATTGCTTATAAATATAAATATTATCAATTATAAAAGGGTTTGAATTGTGTTACCAATTATAAATATTATATCCATTGCCTAACTAGTTATCAAATTATTCTACTTATGATTATAAAAAAAAAATTAAGAAAAAAAAAAAGTTGAATCATATAGAACATAAATATCAGATAGTAAAAAAGGACACAAGAATTTTTATACTAGTTCGCAACATATTGTTGCTACATGTAGCCCTCCCCTATCATAGAGATTCTTCCTCACTACAGTCAAGGATATAATTCACTATTTAACAAATAACATACAAGTATTATTTATTCTGCATTGTTGTTTTTTTTTTTTTACAAATCTTGAAGTTTTATTGATATTATAATTTCATTTTTGTTAAGCTTCATTCTATGGGATATTATTTTTTTTATTATATTTAGAGAAATGGAATAAAAGTGGACAACACATCATAGACTTATTTCAAAGTATTGGGAAGTTTAAAGAAGTAGAGGGAGGCAAAAAGTGCCCTAACGAGGATGATAAGATGTTTTATAATTTGAATAACTAGGCAAAGCGAGAGTTATATCCATGATGCGAAAATTTCACTAATCACATATAATTTGATATTACTTGCTAAATTATCTTCATGGATAGAGCAATGCATCGTTCAATGCTCTTTTGGAGTTATTGAAAGAAGCAATGCCTAAATTGAATAATACGAAAGCTATGATACAAAATTTAGGCCTTGATTATAAATAGATTCATGTATATCCAAATGTTTGTATTTTGTATTGGAAAGAGCATGAAACTAACGATACATGCAAAACTTGTAAAGCTTCATGATGGAATGAATTACTCAAGTAGGTTTAGAGTTTGAGGATACAAAGTATGATCATAAAGTTCCCAAAAAAGTTTTGATGCATTTTCAACTTATTTTAAAACTTCAAGACTATTTATTTCTTCAAAAACAACCGAGTCAATGAGATGGCGTGAAGAAGGCTACTTAAAGAATGGTAAATGAAGGAATCCTACTGAGGAGTTTGAAATGAAGATTGTTTATCAATCTCAT
The DNA here is from genome assembly GCA_037974775.1 of Cicer pinnatifidum. NCBI lineage: Eukaryota > Viridiplantae > Streptophyta > Magnoliopsida > Fabales > Fabaceae > Cicer > Cicer pinnatifidum. Next base: position 39,689,073 of record JBBPBR010000004.1, read on the forward strand.
TTTCTTGGGAAACAATCTACTGATTGTCGAGATTGTTCTTCCTCCTCATCATCTTTCCTTTTTAAATCAAGATCATCAAACTCGTCAAATAGTATGTGCATACTTATTTCAACAATTTTTGTTTTCAAATTAAAGTTTTGATATCCCTTAGATTTTGTTGAATATCTTAAAAATATAGCTTTGTCCGATTTTGCATCGAATTTTCTTAAGTTATTTTTGTTGTTTAAGATATTTCAATAGCAACCAAAGTTGTGAAAATATAAAATGTTTGGTTTCCTATTTTTCCAGTTCTCGTATGGTGTTTTTTTATGATTTTTCTAAAGGAAACACGATTCAAAATGTAGCAAGAATTGTTTATAGCTTCAACCCAGAAATACGTTTCAACATTTGAATCTTCCAAGATGGTTTGTGCCATCTCTTGTAAAGTTCTATTTTTTCTTTCAACTACTCTATTTTTTCCAGATCTCATATGGTATTTTGTTTATGATTTTTCTAAAGGAAACACGATTCAAAATGTAGCAAGAAGTGTTTATAGCTTTAGGCCAGAAATACATTTGAACATTTGATTCTTCCAAGATTATTCTTTCCATCTTTTGTAAAGTTCTATTTTTTCTTTCAACAACTCTATTTTGTTGAGGAGTTCTTGCACAATATAGATTATGAGAGATGTCAAGTTCATCAAAAAAATATTTTGAAGGATGCATTTATGAATTTACCTCCATGATCACTTCTTATAGTGATTATATTTGTTTCCTTTTAATTTTGAACCGTTTTACAAAAGTTTTTGAAGGCATCAAATGCATCATCCTTTTGTTTTAAAAATAGTTCCCATGTTTCATAGTTTGTTACCTCTATATCTTCAAAGTTTGCCATCAAACATAGGTTGGCTTCTTCAAGTTCATACGTTTCTAATTCATCAGAATCATACCATGTTACCATAATTGATTTCTTCTTGAAAGGGAATTTCTTTGGTACTCTTTTATTCAATGGACATTCAGTTTTATAATGTCCTTGTTTGTTGCATCTGAAACAAGTGATTTTACTTTTATCTACTTCAATTTTGAAGTCCTTTTTCTCTGGAGATCCCTTTTTGATATGATCTATTCTCCTCCTCATTCTTTGTATCTTTCCTATGAGGAGAATAATATCTTCATCAACATCTTCTTGGCTATCTTCTGAATTACTTTTATCATTTCAGTGTTGAATGCTTGGTGAATTCTGAGATGCCTTTAAAGCTATTATTTTGTTTTCCTTTACATGTTTATCTTCCTATAACAACACTTCATGTGCCCTTATAATTCCAATAAGTTCATCCAAACCTAGTACCTCAAGATTCTTGGCTTGACTTATAGCTTTTATCATTGGTCTCCGCATGATTGAAAGACATCTCATGATCTTCCTTACCATGTCTTGCACGGAATAGGCTTTGCCAAGAGATCGCATTTCGTTCACTATGGTTGTGAATCTTGAGTATATTTCATCGATTGTCTCTCCTTCATTCATTTCAAATAATTTGAACTTCCTTATGCCAATGTCAATTCTTATTTTCTTAACATGGCTTATTCCTTCTTGGTGAGTTTGCAATGTGTCATTTACTTTCTTTGTCGTATCACACTCATCTACTCTTTCACTTTTTTCCATGCTTAAAGCACATGATACAAATAATTGAGCTTTGAGTTTAGAAGTACCTTAAATTTTTCATATACTGTCCAATATGCTTCTTTATTTTCAACAGATGTTGAATGGGTTGGATCTACTGTTGGTATTTAATCTCCATCTGTGATGATGCGCCACATACCAGTGTCATGTGAATTTGGAAACAACTGCATTTTACTTTTCCAGAAATAATAATCTGAGCCATCAAAGTGTGTTGGTTTGTTTGATAGCCCTCCTTCAGCAATGCATTTAACTTTTGACATTGTCTTCCTAAATCTTTTACTCTAAACACTTTTTGAGTGTTTAATCCTTAGAGACTGGTTCTAATTCCAATTGAAGTACCAATGTCAATTATAAGGAAAGGGTTTTGAATTATAATTGCCTGTTTTGAAGGTTCCTGTTAAAAACTAAAGTGTTTAACTCAAGATTGATCTTGGTTCCAAACAAAGAACGTTCTTGGTTAGTGGAAAGAAAACAACAATATTAATTTATCAATATAAAAACTGATTGTAAGACAAAAAGTAAATAGAGATAAGGAAATAGAGATCATACAAGGATATATCTTGGTTCACCCAACATAGGTTACGTCCAGTCTTCACAATTGTGAGATTTTCCACTAAGTGCTCAAAGCAAAAATGTTCTTAGTTTTTCACAAAGCTTTCACAGACCAATCTGGATATATTACAAAGTTCTACCTTTCTACCTAGAAATAATTTCCACATGTTACCTTACACTATTTCAGAAAGGATTTCACAAGCTACCTTTTAAATCATAAAAGTATTTTTACACACTACTTAAGCTATGTCAACAATATAGCCTTGAGATACAAAGTAATTATTTTTGAGATTGTTAGAATCTGAGTATGCTTAACTCTTGTTTGAGAATAGATTCTAGATTTTAGAACTCAACAACTATTGAATCTAATATCACACTAAGGACTAAACTGAAACTTAGAATGATTGAGAAACTCGAGTATGATAGAATGAGTGATGTTTTGCTTGGCACTTTAAGTTTTGATATGTTCTTCATCGTGAAGCTTTATTTATAGACTTCAAGAGAGCTTATGAAAGTTCATTTAGCCTTTGGAAATATTCCAGCTATCAGGAGTAAGTGAATGGATAAGATCGGCCTTAAAGCAAGAATGTTCTTGTTGAAAATAGGAATGTTCTTGTGATCCAAGAAAGTTTTTTGAATTTGTCTTGAGATGAGCTGACTTATGTTCTGATCTTGACATAATCGCTTGTTAATGCTACAACGGAGGAAAGCGCTCCTTCCAACGTTTTAGCTTGCATATAGGATGCTATATGTGTATTTGTGGAGTTGGAATTTGGTGAAATTGATTTGTGATTTTGTGGAAAAGGAATTTAATTTGTTTATGTATGTTTTGGTCGAATTTAATGTAAATTGTAGATTAAATAAGATTAAATATGATGTGTGGTGGTGGAAAAAATATGCTTGAGTATGCTCTGTGTTGTATTTGAAAAATCATTAGTGTTAAATAAGTATTAAAAATAGGGAATCTTTTAATACCTGCATTTACTTAATGGTTTTGGTGAAAAGAGTCAAAGTATGCTCATGTATTTCATAGTACATGGTGACCGGATGGGCCACAAGATGATGTCATGTGATTTGTTGGTTCGTCTTATCCTTACGGGGATTATCGCCTCGTGCTGATCTATGAGCGATTGCACTCTTGAAAATAGTGTAAGGCTTGTGATAGGCGACACATTAGTAAATTGTGTGGGCATGTGATGGGTGGCACCTTGGTAATTATGATTTACATGGTAATTATGATTTACGCCCCTTCGAGGAGGGTTTTGGTTGAAATTATGGAATTCATGCATTTGGGCATATATGCATTGCATTAGGGTGTTTGGCAAACGAGTCATGTTTGATATACTGTGATGATGGTATATGTATACTCAGTTGTTGTGATTATGTCGTAATTGGTAAGTGTGATTGTTTGGATTCGTTTGTAAGTGTTGATTGATTGCAAAACCATTTTGAAACTGAATTCTGCATTTTTCTGCAGTTGCATTCGAATACAAGGAGGCTATAGTCGAATACAGTTGTTCTGATTTTGCTACTGACTTATGAAACAACATTGCATTCGAATACAAGGAGGTTGTAGTCGAATACAGTTGTCCTGATTTTTCTACTAGCTTATGAAACAACACTGTATTCGAATACAAGGATGATGTTTTCAAATACGACAATGCAGTTTTGTTAAAAACTTCATTTTTCAAGTTTGATTATGCATGTTTGGCATATGAAAACTCTTTCAAAAGAGTATGCTAAGTTGAAAGGTTATTTTGTGCATTTAAAATTTAAATGTTATGTGATATTTGTTAATTTCGGTTGGTGACCTTTACAACTATTGTGGAAATCTGGGCTTTTCGCTCAGATGAGAATCAGGTTCATCCTACTGGTTAATACCCTGGAGGTGGGGTAGTAGTTAGGCATACCTGACCGATACTATGTCAGAAGGATCTTGTAGGGCGCGTGGAGATCACTCGGGTTGTATAGTTTTTTGTAGCATGATCAGAGTAGATGGTTGTATAAGGGCTAGTTGGCTTTCTTTTATGGATGTATTTATTTCAATTTGGAAGATTGTACATATACCTCATATTGTCGGCTTGACTTTTATTTTGATGGATCCATGTACCACTTTTTGATGTGACGTGGAGAGTTAAAATTCTTGGGGAAGTGCTTTTGTACAAGTGTCTGTCGAGAATACCCCAGGGGTATGAGCTATGCTAGATAGGTGTCATATCCCCACTGTATTTTGTTGTTATGTTACGACTTAAATATTTCTTGACTTTTGTCGTTATGTTACGACTTAAATATTTTATCCAAAAGTATTTCTTTCTTAATTTCTAAAATTCAATATTTGTTTTCAAAAAAAAAAAAAATGGGTTGTTACAATTGTGGTATCAGAGATTCTGGTTATAGATCGTAGGTCAGCCTGTAGGTTGGGAGTCGTTATCTGATCATGTGTCGGGGTCATTTGTCTGAGTTGTCAGATCAGGGGTAGTTATTATGTGTTGATGTAGTCGGAAGTTAGTTTTGGAATGATTTGAAGTGGTTTTAAGACTCTTCTTGATAATGGTTTTGTAGGAAACAATGCCACCAAGAAGGAATGACGCTCCATGAGTCAATGTTAATAGGGATGATCGAATGACGAAACTTATGAATAACATGGTATCTTCTATTGCTGTACAGACTGCTGTCAAGACTCTGCGGGATCTAGAAAAAAGGGAAAAAGAGATTCGTGTTGTTGAGTCAAGAGGATTGGAATATTTTCGCCGTTACAATCCTCCCAAGTTTAAGGGTGATGAGAATTTAGAGAAAGCGGATCAGTGGATCCAAGAAGTGGAAAAGATCTTTGAGATGATTAACTATCAGGCAAGAGTGAAGGTCAACTATACCACTTATCTACTATTAGGGGATGTTGAGTATTGGTGGAAGAGTACAAGGTTGTTGATAGGACCAGTTCACGAATAGGTGAATTGAGAATCATTCAAAAGGAAGTTTTTAGACATATACTTCCCGATGAGTATCTGGACTAAATTGGGTGATGATTTTCTAAAACTTCATGAGGGGAACATGATAGTGGGTGAATATGCCACTAAGTTTGAATCGTTTTCAAGGCATTTCAGATGAACAATTCATGTGTCATCGTTTCCAAGGCGGACTAAAGTATGAGATCCAACACTCTATCTTATCCTTGGGAATTCAACGTTTCCATGTTCTTGTGGAAAAATGTAGAGAAGTTGAGGATATGAAAAATAAGAGGGCTAGCCGAGGAGGGAATTTTAATTCAAGAGGGCCTAGTCAGGTGAATTATCAGAACAACCAGGGAAAACAAGTTGCTAAACCTTATAATCGACCACAGAATAACAACGGGGGGGAATAATCACCCGGGGAACCCGAATTTCCGAAGGCAATTGGGACAAGGGATTCAATGTTTCCGATATGGGGAAGAGGGACATTATGCTAATGTTTGTACCTCTAAGGGACTTACTTGCTACAACTGCCAGAAGCCAGGGCACATTGCAAGGGATTGGACGACTCCGAAGGTGGAACCAATTGTGAATGTAACTAGGGCTACTCGTCCTATTGCTAAAGGACGCGTTTATTGCGTGAGTACTGAAGCTGGAAATCCATCTAGCAATCTGATTCAATGTGACTGTGAGATTGTAGGTAACACTCTAACTGCACTTTTTGATTCTAGGGAAACCCATTCCTTCATTGCTATGGATTGCGTGAATCATTTGATGTGATGTGTGACTGTTTTGCCTTTTGATTTTGTTGTTTCCACACCTGCTAAGACTTTGATAGTAAATTCTACATGTTTACATTGTCAAATAACTATCTAAAATAGGGATTTCTTGATTAATTTGATTTGTTTACCTCTACAGTCATTAGAGGTCATTTGAGGTATTGATTGGATGTCGTATCATTATGTGATCTTGGATTGTGCTCGCAAAATGGTTCTTTTCCCTAAACCAGGAGTTGTTAAGTATCTAGCTGCTAAGAAACTCGAAGTGACACTGAGGGAAGGAACTCATGAGTTTTTGTCTTTGGCTAATGTGGATGCAAAGATAAATGTGGACATAGAGGATGTGATGCTTGACAATGAGTACCTAGACGTATTTCCAACAGAAATTCCAAGATTGCCACCGGTAAGAGAAGTGGAATTTTTCATTGATTTGCACCCAGGAACCGGACCAATTTCAATTGCATCGTATTGAATGTCGCCATTGGAATTAAATGAGCACAAAGGCCAAATTGAGGATTTGTCGAAGAGAAATTTATTAGGCCAAGTGTATCACCATGGGGATCTCTAGTGTTGCTAGTTAAGAAGAAGGACGAAAGCTCGCATTTATGTGTGGATTATAGACAACTTAACAAGGCAACTATTAAGAATTTTTATCCTTTGCCATGCATTGATGATTTGATGGATTAGTTGAGAGGAGTCGCGGTATTTTCGAAAATTGACTTGAAGTCGGGTTACCATCAGATTCAAGTAAGGGAAGGAAATATTCATAAAACTTACTAGTGCAATTAAACCTTTTTACATCGGTTCTTAGGTACATGTTAAATCAGTTGCTTGTTTGATCTAACATCAAGTGTTGTAATAAATAGTTAATTATTAAATCAGCTAAAATAACACATGTAACAAGTTAAAATTATTAATAATTTATTACATCAGTTAAATTTGAACCAATCTAACAAGTTAATTCAAAATTTATTTATTACATCGGTTAAATTTGAACCAATCTAACAAGTCAAATTCAAAATTGATTTATTACATCGGTTAAATTTGAACCAATCTAACAAGTCATATTCAAAATTTAATTAAATTTCATACTTTCTTCATTATAGCAATTAATAAATCAACTAAATATCAATTGCATCGTAGCATCGTCACATCAAATAAGTAGAACCAAAACACTAATGTAATTATAGACAAAATCGAATTGAACATGCTCTAATCCAAGGAGTCACATGATGGCACCAACTATGTTGACAATACATTATACTTAACATGAAAACATAAACAAATCACAAGTCTGGGTATACATAAAAGATAGTAATAATATTAATAATCATGATTAACAAAAAAAGATTCATATGAATTAACACAACCAAATCACTTGAATGATTACTAGTATTCACCGTCCCTGACCAAAGATTTCATTGTCTGCTGCAAGCATGAAATCTGCACAACAATTTAACGCATTAGCGCCCAAGAAATCATCACAAAGCTGAATGAAATACCTTTACAAAACTCTAACCAATAATTAACACTTACAAAACACAGTGAATAATCAAAAATTATTATAATAACTCAAAATAAAAACAAACAACAAACAATTTTGAAGCCAGAAGCAGAAACTTTACCTGCAGAAGCAGAAACTTTCGATGGCGTGACACATTATTTTATTTGGTCCTTGTCACCATTTTGCTTGTGAGCAAATCATATATACATACTCATTAATAATTGTCCCGGGAAGGCGTCAGCAAAGTAAAAAGAAAATGAAAGCAAAAAGCAGAGTATATATCCAACAAAATACTCCTGGCATGTATTTCTTGGGTGGCAAATGCCAATAGTCCAACTCCAACTAGCAAAATAGAAATAGAAACATAAAATATATGATGACCCCACAAAGATATTTCAACTTTCATGAATTTTGATGTTTCTTTTTGCTACTGGTTTCCACGTAAAATAATATGCATAGCAGGAATACATTAACTTTTATTACATTTAAAGAATATATGTGATTTCATTGGGCATGTTTTTCTTTCTTTTTCAGTGGAAACGTTTCTACTTTCCTATCACACATTGAGTATAATTTTTAATATAATACAATACCTTCCATGTCCTAAAGCTATAATTTCCATATGCTGAAGGACTGGCACTACCTACCTGCCATGCAAAACTTAGCAAGGGCTATTCTTCATTTGTTAGTCCAAATCTTCAAAAGAGGTATTGTTTCTTTGCTCGATCTGTCGCGCAATTCTAGCACGTCTTTGAGGCCGCTTCAACAACTTGATTATCTCATATATTTTGATACTTTGACCAGAGTAAAGGCAAAGGTCAAGTGGAGTTAAACCATCCTGAGACAAACAAAAGAGAAATTGAATCTCTTTTGAATATGTAAAAGAATTTGACCACTCAATCACTGTTAAATGGTTTTTCTAATTTTATAGCTAAACAATAGACGAAATGTTACTATATGCATATACCAACTAATACTGAGTTGAACAAAACTATAGGCTCCACAGAGATTTTAAACAAAAACAAAATATTTGAATGGTAAAGTGCAGTACCATGAAATTTTTACCTGTGGAATGCTGATTGTACAAGCGCTTGACTACAATTGGTCGGAAACTTTTCAACACACACTTATATACAGTACTAGAGGCACCATATCCAATAATAAATTTCTCACTGAGATTCTGAGTGTTCTCATTATGTCATCCAAAGTGTGAATTGCCAAATGCATATGAAGAATTACAAGTTTAGGGGACCCTGAAAAAACAGACATATTAACCAAAATTAAGTGAGAAAAAGCTAGTTTGACGTTACTATCCAAGTAGAACTCAACCATCGATCCATCATACCTTGCCCTGTCCTTCTAGATCCTTTAATCAACTGCTTGGATTGGCGGGTTCTATAGATAGTGACAATTACCATAGCGAGTAACATGATGATACCAAGAGCAAGACATACAATTGCAACTCTAGAAAAAATCTCTGAAAAAATAATATAATATGGTCAGTTATATTTAAAAACTCAGTCTAAAAAATTATTTCAAAATGGGTTAAACCTCACAAACCTCTTGATTTTGGAATATAAGGACGACAAGGTACACAAAACATCACAAACCATGTATATTAGCATCATTTATTGCAACATAAATGGGTTACCCGACAAGGATTAAACACAAAACATCAATCACAAAACTCTTCATAGTTAGACGTATAGAGACGCGAGGTTTTGCAGCTGTCCAATCTCTGGTGGAATGCTCCTCGAAAGGTTGTTGAAGGACATATCACTAGAGAAAATATAAACCATTATGAACCAATTAAACCCCAAGGAAAAACAACTTAACAAGACGTTGAAAATTCAATCGTTTAGATCAGAAAACATCAACAAGACTTACATAATTTGTATGCTTCTGAGATTGCCAAATTTAGCAGACAAGGGATCATCAAGATGATTATGACTCAAGTTCCTGCATTTATAACATTTAAAAATACACTAATTCAGTAACAAGACACTGCAAGGAGGCCAATCTTTCAATTTCAATACTTGAGGTCGCTTAAGCCAATCCAAAAAACGTTACTAGTGTTAAAGAAACTAGGTTGCCTGTTATCACAACCCTCAATTAGTTACCTTGCTAGCTGCTAGTAATAATAAAAGAGAATAAAAACAAAGACAAAGTATAAAACACTCAAACCAATTTTATGCGTTCCAATTTTATATCATATTAAGATTATCAATAGTGTATTGTATATCATTACAATGGGCACAAAGAGTATCATCAATAAATTACTGGTGTGAAATAATTAAATTAATGATCTTTCAATTACATGTGACTCAAAAGCTTCTAAGAAACTAGACTAATCTATAGTTCCAAGCAATTTTATTATTTCAGAGACGTTCTTAGCACAAGATTCCACTCCTATCTTATAAATGAGAACAAGGAATACTTTCACTATCATCATCATCAAGTATGAGTTTAACTCCATTATACTTAAGAGCATTTACCACAGCCCAAATCTTGGTTTGGCTCTTAAATCCTTATTTATGTACTTCTTTATTTACATTTACACGAGTACCTCCTCCTTGTCCTTCACTAAGACCCTCAACTTTAAGCCGCCTGGCCAATACTTCCCCAACAACAGCAACAGCTTTTGCATTGTAGGACCAGCCACACTCAAGGGACTGCTTGATGTGGTGTTCTGCAGCGGATGATGCTGCTACTATTCATCCACAATTTCAATCTATCACATTTGCAGTAATGTACTTTATTGATATACCGCTTCGTTAAAGTCATTCTTCAATCATCTGATAAATGGATTGAAAATCAAGCACATAAATCAATTTCAACAAAAGGAGAAAAAAAAAACATAAGGAAAAGAAAATGAGCACATAGCTCATGTCACCCATATTAGTAGAAAAGGAATTCAAGTACTCAATACCATTAACAGAATTGAAGAATTTTACATATCATTAACCGAAAACTATCACTCAGATTAAAAACAGATGCTCTATTCAAGTTAGAAAATTTCGATATAGAGTCAGCAACAGCATCAGACATAACAAAGTAATAAAGGGTCATCTTATTTGATTGCTTTCTCAGCCACAACCTAAGGCGAAGATTGAATTACACAGCAAAGATAAAACAATATTTGTTTCTAAAAAGCAGAATTTGTAATGTGTGTGTATCTAGGAAAGGGGTCCTGCAGGAAAGAGTATAAGAAAACATGCCTTCACCCGCATCTTAGTGCTACCAGTCTCTTGTTCTTGAACAATTCTAGCATTTGGATTGAAACTATGATTACACATGTCAAATAGAGGGAGCATCATGGGTATGTCAAAGTTCATCCCATTTGATTGCTTGTTACCATGTAACCGAAAGCTACTAGTGTGCAATTAGAGGTTGAATTTCAATTTTTCACAAAAAAAAAATTACTAGTGTTCAATGTCAACCAACAAAAAACTGATATAGTCCTTTACAACAAATAGAAGAACATACTCTACAAATGAGGTAGAGCCCTTATTAGGTGCACCCTTTATCTTGAGAATATAAGTAACCAAATTATAAATCTTAACATTCTCAAATGAAGGAATATTCCTTCCTCTTGCAAATTGAGGACCATGTCCAATGAAAATGCTACTCGTGGACAAAGAAGAATTGTCATAACCATACAATCTGCTACATTCTTGTCGCTTCGTTTTCTTCTGCTCAACCTTAAGAACTTCTTCAATCAAACCAATGATAGGCAAAATCCAATAGCTCGATGCATAATGAAGCCTACTAGGTAAATGCTACCACAATATCCAATCAATTCAACTTGTTGAAATTCAAACAATACAATTTTTATGGACTACATGAACATAATCTTTAGTCCATTGCTAGATAAATTTGTTGTGGTGTTCATTGATGATATATTAATTTATTCAAGGACTAAGGAAGAACATGGAGAACATTTGTGCCAAGTTCTTGAAATTTTACGTGGGAAGCAAATGTATGTCAATCTGTCGAAGTGTGAGTTTTGGCTAGAAGAAGTGAATTTCTTAGGACATGTGATAACCAAGGAAGGAATCATTGTGGATCAAACAAAGATTGAGACAATTCTTTCTTGGAAAAAGCCTCAGACTGTCACTGACATACGAAGTTTTGTAGGACTAGTAGGGTACTACAGGATTTTTATTAAAGATTTTGCTAAGATTGTAGCTCCATTGACACTACTTACTAGAAAGGATCAACCGTTCGCATGGACAGAAAAGTGTGAGAAAATTTTCAGTTACTAAAAAGAAAGTTGACAACCTCACCAGTATTGGTATTACCGCAATTAGAAGAACCATATGAAGTTAACTATTATGTATCTCACCAAGGTTTGAGATGTGTTCTGATGCAACACAAGAAACCTGTAGCTTACGCCTCAAGGCAATTGAAGATTCATGAAAGAAACTATCCTACTCATGACTTGGAGCTTGTTGTTGTAGTTTTTGCATTGAAGATCTGGAGGCACTATTTATATGGATGCACGTTCACAGTGTTCAATGACCATAAAAGTTTGAAATATTTGTTTTTTATAAGAAGGAATTGAACATGCATCAGAGACGATGGATGAAGACTCTTAAGAATTTTGATTTCACACTGCAGTACCACCCTAGGAAGGCCAATGTAGTGGCTGATGTGTTGAGTAGAAGAAGTGTATCAGTGTCTTCAACAATTATGACTAAACAACAAGAGTTGTGGGAAGCTTTGAGATACCTACACTTGAATGTAGAGTTTGCACCAGGAATTTTGAAATTTGGAATGATTAAGATTTGAAGTGGACTACTTGAAGACATTGTGAATTCTCAAGATGATGTCTTAATTCAAGAGAAGAGGAACCTAATAGTGCAAGGGAAGACAACTGAGTTTAAGATCGGACCAGATAATATTTGGAGATGTAATGGTAGGATTTGTGTACCAAAAATTGCAGATATGAGGAAAACAATTTTAGAAGAGGCTCATAAGAGTAAATTGAGTATTCATCCTAGAGCAACAAAGATGTATAAGGATTTGAGACAGAATTATTGGTGGCCAGGAATGAAGAGACATGTAGCGGAGTATGTATCAACTTGTTTAACTTGTTAGAAAGCGAAAGTGGAACATCAGTGATCTCCTAGAATGTTGCAACCTTTAGATATACCTGAATGCAAGTGGGACAACATTTTCATGGATTTTATAACTGGATTGCCGAAAACAAGGAGAAAGAATGATTCTATTTGGGTGATAGTGGATCGATTAACTAAATCCGCACACTTTTTACCAGTAAAGACCATTTATAAGGTAGATAAGCTAACTGAGGTCTACATTGTTGAGATTGTGAGATTACATGGAGTATCGTCGATTATCGTATCAGACCATGACCCAAAGTTCACATCACACTTTTGGGGAGCATTGCATGAAGTGTTGGGAACAAAACTAAGATTGAGTTCAGCTTACCAGCCACAAACGGACGGATAGATTGAGAGGACAAACCAGTCCTTGGAAGATCTATTGAGAGCATGTGTATTAGATGATAGAGGAAGTTTGGATGATGTATTTTCGTTAGTTGAGTTTACCTACAACAATAGTTTCCACGCAAGAATTGGAATGGCACCATATGAGACTTTATATGGGCGCAAGAGTCAAACGCCTTTGTGCTGGTATAAGAACGGTGAAAGTATGATTATAGGACCGGAGATGGTACAACAGACTATAAATAAGGTCAAGAAGATATAAGAGAAGATGAAGATTTCACAAGATTGTCATAAGAGTTATGCGGACAAGCGTCGCAGACTTCTAGAATTCAAATAGGGTGACCATGTGTTTCTAAGAGTCACGCCTACGAATGGAGTTGGTAGAGCCTTGAAATCGAAGAAATTGACTCCGAAATTCATTGGACCATATCATATTTCTGCACGAATTGGACCTGTTACTTATCGGATTGCATTGCCTTCGATACTGTCCAATATTCCCGACGTTTTTCATGTGTCGCAATTAAGAAAATACCTTGCAGATCCGTCTCATGCGATCGAACCAGATACAATTCAACTGAAGGATAACTTGTCATTTGATGTATTACCTGTAAGAATTAATGACAGGAAGATTAAGCGATTAAGGAACAAGAATGTTTCGTTGGTCAAGGTGATTTGGAACCTAACTATTGGAGATGCGACTTGGGAATTGGAGAGCAAGATGAGGGAACAATATCCTGAGTTGTTTATCGACGCGTAGTTTCAAGTCGAAACTAATTTTAGGGAGGTAGTAATGTAAGACCCTTAGTATTAAATTCTAATTTATGAATTTTGGTATATTTTTGTGTTTAATTGTTGTGACGTTTGACTCAATTTTACTTTATTTTGGGAATTAAGTACCAAAAATATATTTTGTTAGAATTTATAATATGTTTAATATATATGTATATTTATTTATATATTTTGAGACCTGTAAGACCCATAATTTTAAATTATACTTTATGTATTTTAGTGGATTTTGGTATTGAACTCAGGGGCTTTTTATCTAAGTTATTAATATTTTGGGAGTTTAAATGTCCAAAAAGATATTTTGATGCCCGAATAGAATTACTCGTCGATGAATAAATTAAATTAACTGCGGTGAATCTTTTACGAAGAATTTAATGCGTTATGGGTGAAATGGTAATTTTAATAAATATCTAGTTTTGAAGATATTGTTAAAAGTAAATAATATATATATATATATATATATATATATATATATATTAATATATATGTATATATGTTTGTGTGGAGGGAAAAAGAAGGAAATTAGAAAGAAAAGAAAGAAAAAGGAAAGAAAGAAAGAGAAAGGAAAAACAAAAGGAAGGAAAACGTTCCACCTTCTTCCTCTGCCTCGCGCAAAGCTCATTCCCCTTTCCTCCATCTTCATTCATTTTTGCTTTCTTTGCTTCCTTTAAGTTCGGGAATTGAAACCCAGGGCTAGTGGGTGAGAATGATCAAGTTCTCAGCTCCTTCCTCCTTCCCGGATTCGAAAACGGAGTTAGGGATTTCTAAAACCGTCAAACACAAACCTCCCCGTTTCATCTAGATCTAAGCCTCCTTTCAAGAAGTGATAGAAGGGAAGGTTCTCACCTCCATGCTACGGGCATAGTGGACCAACTTTGGACGCGACGTTGCGAGCGGAGATTTTACCGGATTTACTCGCGGTACCGAAATCACACGTTAAAGCTAACGTGAAGGTAAGGGGTTAAAGTAATGTTTCGTGGGAAATGAATTTTAACTCATTTATGTATGATTTTGAGTAAATGAAACTTGTTGTGTTTGAGTGGTGGGTTGTGTTGATTTGTGTTCGTCGTAAATTGTGCAGACCCGTGATAGGTGGCACCTCGGTAAACAGTACTGACCCGTGATAGGTGGTACGTTTACGATTTACGTTTTTGGTAAATTGTGTTTGTCCGTGAGAGACTGCATAAGTGTTTGTCCGTGAGAGTTTACACCCCGGTAAATTGTGTTTGTCTGTGAGAGACTGCACAGGTGTTTGTCCGTGAGAGACTACACCTTGGTAAATTGTGTTTTTCCGTGAGAGACTGCAAAGGTGTTTGTCCGTGAGAGACTGCACAGGTGTTTGTCCGTGAGAGACTACCCCCTGGTAAATTGTGTTTGTCCGTGAGAGACTTCACAGGTGTTTGTCCGTGAGAGACTACCCCCTAGTAAATTGTGTTTGTCCGTGAGAGACTGCACAGGTGTTTGTTCGTGAGAGACTACACCCTGGTAAATTGTGAATTGTTGGTTCATTTTGTCTATGTGGGGATTGTCGCGTCAAGAGGATTCCATGTGGTTTGTTGGTTCATCTTGTCCGTGTGGGTATTGCGGTGTAATTGTTAAGTGTTATGTTTTGGAATTTGGTGATAGCATGTTTGATTGCAATACTATTTCGAACTCATGATGTTGTAGTGATTGTGTTATAAGTGTTAAGTGTTATGTTTTGGAATTTGGTGATAGCATGTTTGATTGCAAAACTATTTCGAAACTCATGATGATGTAGTGATTGCGTTATAAGTGCTAACTGTTTTGTTTGGAATAGTATGATAGCATGTTTGATTTCGAAACTATTTCGAAGCCCAATTTGTCGTGGCGATCGCGTGGGAACTGCTAAGTGTTAAGATTTGGTATTATGTATGAATGTGATTGAGTTAGTTTATGTATTTTTGGAAGATTACGCAGGGAAATCGATTGCCCCAATCGATTGGATAAGTTACAGGGACTTCTCTAAATTGATCAAATCGATTTGTCAAATCGATTTTGTAAATTGTCTTTCAAAACCCTTTAAGAAATATATTGAATGAATCGATTGATATGTCTCCTGTTTTCTTGAATTTTGAAAATGTATTGAAGAAATCGATTGACCAAATCGATTGGGCTATCTAGGAACTCAGCCATTTTGACGAAATCGATTTGGTAAATCAATTGGCTTCAATACAGGGGCTCAGTCTTTAACAAAATCGATTTGCCCAATCGATTGGCTTCAATACAGGGGCCAGCTTTTCATTAAATCGATTTGCCCAATCGATTTATTTAAGCCCAGAGTTCAGTTTTCACTAAAAACTTTAAGGAAATCGATTTGCCCAATCGATTGGCTCAGTAGAAAATCTCATTTTGAGTTAGATAATCGATTGCTCAATTGATTTATCAATGTTTTGGTCAGTTATGTATTACTTGATGGACTGAGAACTTTATTTTGATTTCATTTTATTTGGCAAGTATGACATGAACTTTTAGCATATGGAAAATCCTTTTAAGGTGCATGCTTAGTGGAAAGGGTATTTTGTGCATTTAAAAACTTAAATGTTATGTGTTAACTGTTAATTTCGGTTGGTGACCCTTTACAACTATTGTGAAAATCTGGGCTTTGCCCTCAGATGAGAGCCAGGACTATCCTACCGATTCATACCCTGTGGATGGGGATGTAGATGGGAATGCTTGATTGGAGCTACGTTAGGAGGTTCTCACGGGGCGCGTGGAGATCACTCAGGGTGTTTAATTGTTTTGTAGAATGATCAGATTAGGTTGACATAGAGGGAACATATGTTTTTCTTTTGAATTGTGTTTATTTTAAACTGGAAGACTGTACCTATACTAATATTGTCGGCATGACATGTTATTCTCGATGGGTTACATGTACCACTTCTTGATATGTAAATATTTTGGATTCATATTTCGAGAAACTTTTTCGCTACTGTGAATTATAATGACTTAATTTTTATTTCTCTATTTTATTTTAATTTCTTTTTTAAAAAAAATACACCCTCGCTTTGAAAAACAGGGTGTTACATTATGGTATCAGAGCTTTGGTTTGGTTTTCTTTGGGGGTTGTGGAACCTTCGGTTATAGATTGTAGGTCAACTTGTAGGTTGGGAGTTGTTATCTGATCATGCGTCAGTTTAGGTGGTTTGAGTTGTCAGGTCCGCACTAATTTTTATGTGTTGATGAGTTCGGAATGTTATTTTTGGAATTATTTGAAGTAGTGTTAAGACTCTACTTGATGATGGTTTCATAGGAAAACCATGCCGCCAAGAAGGAATGATGTTCCGAGAGCCAATGCTAATAGGGATGATCGAATGGCGGAAGCTATGAATAACATGGCTGTTTCTGATGCTGCACAGACTGCTGCCAAGACTCAACGTGATCTTGAAAAGAGGGAAAGAGAGATCCGTGTTGCAGAGTCAAGAGGATTAAAAGACTTTCTTCGTTACAATCCTCCCAAGTTTGAGGGGGATGAGAATTCAGAGAAAGCTGATCAATGGATCCAAGAAGTGGAGAAGATCTTCGAAATGATTAACTGTCAGGCGGCAGTGAAGGTCAACTATGCTACTAGGAGATGTTGAGTACTGGTGGAGGAGTGCAAGATTGTTGATGAGATCAGCTCATGAGGAGGTGAACTGGGAATCTTTCAAAAGGAAGTTTTTAGACAAATACTTCCCGATGAGTACCAGGACTAAACTGGGTGATGATTTCCTAAAACTGCATCAGGGGAACATGATCGTGGGCGAATATGCTGCTAAGTTTGAATCACTATCAAGGCATTTCAGATTTTTCCGTGAAGAGATTGATGAGCCATTCTTGTGTAATCGTTTCCAAGATGGACTAAAGTATGAGATTCAAGACTCTGTCTTACCCTTGGGAATTCAAGGTTTCCAAGTTCTTGTGGAAAAATGTAGGGAAGTTGAGGATATGAGGAATAAGAGGGCTAGTCGAGGAGAGAATTTTAGTACAGGAGGGCCTAGTCGGGTGAATTATCAGAACAACAAAGGGAAGCAACTTGCTAAACCTTATAATCGACCACAGAATAACAACGGTGGGCAGAATCGCCCAGGGACCCAAGACTTTGGGAGACAAGTGGGACAAGCGATACGATGTTTCCGATGTGGAGAAGAGGGACATTATGCTAATGCTTGTACCTTTAACAGTCCAACTTGCTACAATTGCCATAAACCAGGGCACTTTGCAAAGAATTGCAAGGCTCCGAAGGTGGAGCCAATA
>JBBPBR010000004.1:39707216-39718334 GCA_037974775.1 Cicer pinnatifidum
GATACGATGTTTCCGATGTGGAGAAGAGGGACATTATGCTAATGCTTGTACCTTTAACAGTCCAACTTGCTACAATTGCCATAAACCAGGGCACTTTGCAAAGAATTGCAAGGCTCCGAAGGTGGAGCCAATAGTGAATGTAACTAGGACGACTCTACCTACTGCTAGAGGACGTGT
The DNA here is from genome assembly GCA_037974775.1 of Cicer pinnatifidum. NCBI lineage: Eukaryota > Viridiplantae > Streptophyta > Magnoliopsida > Fabales > Fabaceae > Cicer > Cicer pinnatifidum. The sequence goes on from JBBPBR010000004.1 coordinate 39,707,394, forward strand.
TTATTGCATCGGTGCTGAAGCTGGAAATTCATCTAGCAATCTGATTCAACGTGACTGTGCGATTACAGGTAACCCTCTAACTGCACTTTCTGATTCGGGGGCAACCCATTCCTTCATTGCTATGGATTGTGTAAATCGTTTGAAGTTGTCTGTGTCTGCTTTACCTTTTGATTTGGTTGTTTCCACACCTGCTAAGACTTTGACAGTAAATTCCGCATGTTTACATTGTCAAATAACTATTTAGAATAGGGACTTCTCGATTAATCTGATTTGTTTACCTCTACAATAACCCAAGATCATTCTTGGTATGGATTGGAAGCCCTATCATTAGGTAATGATATATTGTACTCAATGTGTCGGTGTCATACTTAGTGTTTAGGTTTGGTACTAGATGGATGTTCCGTACAAGGTGGAACATCAGCGACCTGCTCGGGTGTTGCAACCTTTAGATATTACACGGAGTACCATCGAGTATTGTATCAGACCGTGATCTGAAGTTCACATCACATTTTTGGGGAGGATTGCACGAAGCGTTGGGAACGAAACTACGATTGAGTTCAGCTTACCATCCACAAACGGACGGACAGACTGAAAGGACGAATCAGTCCCTTGAAGATCTGTTGAGAGCATGTGTGTTAGATGATAGAGGAAGTTGGGATGATGTACTTCCGTTGATTGAGTTCACCTACAACAATAGTTTCCACGCAAGTATTGAATGGCACCATATGAGGCTTTATATGGGCGCAAGTGTCAAACGCCCTTGTGTTGGTATAAGGACGGTGAAAATATGATTGTCGGACCAGAGATGGTGCAACAGACTACAGCTAAGGTAAGGAAGATCAAGGAGAAAATGAAGACTTCACAGGATCGTCAGAAGAGTTACGCGGAAAAGCGTCGCAGACTTTTAGAATTCGAACACGGGGACCATGTATTTCTAAGAGTCACACCTACTACTGGAGTTGGTAGAGCATTGAAATCGAAGAAGTTCACTCCGAAATTCATTGGACCATATCATATTTCTGCACGAATTGGGCCCGTTGCTTATCGGATTGCATTGCCTCCGATACTGTCCAATATTCATGACGTGTTTCATGTGTCACAAATGAGGAAATATCTTGCAGATCCATCTCATGTGATCGAACCAGACACAATCCAGCTAAAGGATAACATGTCATTCGAAGTACCACCTGTGAGGATTGATGACAGGAAGGTTAAGCGATTGAGGACCAAGGATGTTTCGTTGGTCAAGGTGATTTGGAACCCAATTACTGGAGATGCGACCTGGGAACTGGAGAGCAAGATGAGAGAACAACACCCAGAATTATTTATCGATGCATAGTTTCGAGGACGAAACTAATTTTAGGGTGGTAGTAATGTAAGACTCATAATTTTAAATTATACTTTACGTATTTTAGTGGATTTTGGTATTGAACTCAGGGGCTTTTTAGCCAAGTTATTAATATTTTGGGAGTTTAAATGACCAAAAAGATATTTTGATGCCCGAATAGAATTACTCGTCGATGAATAAATTAAATTAACTGCGGTGAATCTTTTACGAAGAATTTAATGTGTTATGGGTGAAATGCTAATTTTAATAAATAGCTAGTTTTGAAGATATTTGTTAAAAGTAAATAATATATATATATTAATATATATGTATATATGTTTGTGTGGAGGGAAAAAGAAGGAAATTAGAAAGAAAAGAAAGAAAAAGGAAAGAAAGAAAGAGAAAGGAAAAACAAAAGGAAGGAAAACGTTCCACCTTCTTCCTCTGCCTCGCGCAAAGCTCATTCCCCTTTCCTCCATCTTCATTCATTTTTGCTTTATTTGCTTCCTTTAAGTTCGGGAATTGAAACCCAGGGCTAGTGGGTGAAAAAGATCAAGTTCCCAGCTCCTTCCTCCTTCCCGGATTCGAAAACGGAGTTAGGGATTTCTAAAACCGTCAAACACAAACCTCCCCGTTTCATCTAGATCTAAGCCTCCATTCAAGAAGTTATAGAAGGGAAGGTTGTTCACCTCCGTGCTACGGTGCTAGTGGACCAACTTTGGACGCGACGTTGTGAGCGGAGATTTTACCGGATTTACTCGCGGTACCGTAATCGCACGTTAAAGCTAACATGAAGGTAAAGGCTCCTTCCAAACTTTTAGTTTGCATTTAGGGACTTATATGTGGTTGTGTGGAAAAGAATTTTGTTAGGGTTAAAGTAATGTTTCGTGGAAAATGAATTTTAACTCATTTATGTATGATTTTGAGTAAATGAAACTTGTTGTGTTTGAGTGGTGGGTTGTGTTGATTTGTGTTCGTTGTATTTGACGTGTTCTTAATTAATACTGATGAAATTTGATATATGTATGTTGGATTTTGTGGAGAAATGAATTGATGTATTTTGGTGTGAGTTGTGGATTGGATTTGATAATATGTTTGAGTTTGTTTTGGGTGGAATTTGAAAACATTTAAGTTAAATGAGTATTAAGAATGGAGAATCTCTTAATGTCTAGTTTACTTAATGTGAGTTTGTAAAAATTGTTTAAGTTAAATGAGTATTAAGAATGGGGAATCTCTTAATGACTTATTTACTTAATGTTGTCGTGAAAATGATTTTGTGGAGAAATGATTTGATGTGTTTTGGGTGGGAATTGTGGATTGAATTTGATAATATGCTTGAGTTCGTTTTGTGTGGAATTTGAAAACCATTAAGTTAAATGAGTATTAAGAATGGGGAATCTCTTAATGTCTTGTTTACTTAATGTGTGTTTGTTTGGGAAAGTCGTTTAAGTTAAATGAGAATTAAGAATGGGGAATCTCTTAATGTCTTGTTTACTTAATTTTTGTTTTGGAAAATCGTTTAAGTTAAAAGAGTATTAAGAATGGGGAATCTCTTAATATGTCTGTTTGCTTAATGTTTGTTGTGAAAATCGTTAAGTTAAATGAGTATTAAGAATGGGGAATCTCTTAATATCTGCGTTTACTTAATGTCGTCGTGAAAATGATTTTGTGGAGAAATGAATTGTTATGTTTTGGCGTGAATTGTGTAATAAATTTGTGAATATGTTTGAGTTTGTTCTGTGTGGGATTTGAAAACCATTAGAGTTAAACGAGTATTAAGAATAGGGAATCTCTTAATGTCTTGTTTACTTAATGTGTGTTTGTTTGTGAAAATCGTTTAAGTTAAATGAGTATTAAGAATGGGGAATCTCTTAATGTCTCGTTTACTTCATGTTTGTTTTGAAAATCGTTTAAGTTAAATAAGTATTAAGAATGGGGAATCTCTTAATGTCTTGTTTACTTAATGTTTGTTTTGGTAAATCGTACTGACCCGTGATATGTGGCACCTTGATAAATAGTACTTTGGCCTGTGATAGGCGGTACATTTACAATTTACGTTGTTTTAGTAAACCGTGCAGACCCGTGATAGGTGGCACCTTGGTAAACGGTACGGGCCCGTGATAGGCAGTACATTTATGGTTTACATTTTTTAGTAAATTGTGCATACCCGTGATAGGTGGCACCTCGGTAAACAGTACTGACCCGTGATAGGTGGTACGTTTACGATTTACGTTTTTGGTAAATTGTGTTTGTCTCTGAGAGACTGCACAGGTGTTTGTCCGTGAGAGACTACACCCCAGTAAATTGTGTTCGTCCGTGAGAGACTGCACATGTGTTTGTCCGTGAGAGACTACATCCTGGTAAATTGTGTTTTTCCGTGAGAGACTGCACAAGTGTTTGTCCGTGAGAGACTACACCCTGGTAAATTGTGTTTGTCCGTGAGAGACTGCACAGGTGTTTGTCCGTGAGAGACTACCCCCTGGTAAATTGTGTTTGTCCGTGAGAGACTGCACAGGTGTTTGTCCGTGAGAGACTACCCCCTAGTAAATTGTGTTTGTCCGTGAGAGACTGCACAGGTGTTTGTTCGTGAGAGACTACCCCCTGGTAAATTGTGTTTGTCCGTGAGAGACTGCACAGGTGTTTGTCCGTGAGAGACTACACCCTGGTAAATTGTGAATTGTTTGTTCATTTTGTCTGTGTGGGGATTGTCGCGTCAAGATGATTCCATGTGGTTTGTTTGTTCATCTTGTCCGTGTGGGTATTGCAGGGTAACTGTTAAGTGTTATGTTTTGGAATTTGGTGATAACATGTTTGATTGCAATACTATTTCGAAACTCATGATGTTTAGTGATTGTGTTATAAGTGTTAAGTGTTATGTTTTGGAATTTGGTGATAGCATGTTTGATTGCAAAACTATTTCGAAACTCATGATGTTGTAGTGATTGCGTTATAAGTGCTAAGTGTTTTGTTTGGAATAGTGTGATAGCATGTTTGATTTCGAAACTATTTCGAAGCCCAATTTGTCGTGGCGATCGCGTGGGAACTGCTAAGTGTTATGATTTGGTATTATGTATGAATGTGATTGAGTTAGTTTATGTATTTTTGGAAGATTATGCAGGGAAATCGATTGCCCCAATCGATTGGATAAGTTACAGGGACTTCTCTAAATTGATCAAATCGATTTTGTAAATTGTCTTTCAAAACCCTTTAAGAAATCGATTGAATGAATCGATTGATATGTCTCCTGTTTTCTTGAATTTTGAAAATGTATTGAAGAAATCGATTGACCAAATCGATTGGGCTATCTAGGAACTCAGCCATTTTGACGAAATCGATTTGGTAAATCGATTGGCTTCAATACAGGGGCCAGCTTTTCATTAAATTGATTTGCCCAATCGATTTATTTAAGCCCAGAGTTCAGTTTTCACTAAAAACTTTAAGGAAATCGATTTGCCCAATCGATTGGCTCAGTAGAAAATCTCATTTTGAGTTAGATAATCGATTGCTCAATTGATTTATCAATGTTTTGGTCAGTTATGTATTACTTGATGGACTGAGAACTTTATTTTGATTTCATTTTATTTGGCAAGTATGACATGAACTTTTAGCATATGGAAAATCCTTTTAAGGTGCATGCTTAGTGGAAAGGGTATTTTGTGCATTTAAAAACTTAAATGTTATGTGTTAACCGTTAATTTCGGTTGGTGACCCTTTACAACTATTGTGGAAATATGGGCTTTGCCCTCAGATGAGAGTCAGGACTATCCTACCGGTTCATACCATGTGGATGGGGATGTAGATGGGAATGCTTGACTGGAGCTACGTTAGGAGGTTCTCACGGGGCGCGTGGAGATCACTCAGGGTGTTTAATTGTTTTGTAGAATGATCAGATTAGGTTGACATAGAGGGAACATATGTCTTTCTTTTGAATTGTGTTTATTTTAAACTAGAAGACTGTACCTATACTAATATTGTCGGCATGACATGTTATTCTCGATGGGTTACATGTACCACTTCTTGATATGTAAATATTTTGGATTCATATTTCGAGAAACTTTTCCGCAGCTTATGAATTATAATGACTTAATTTTTATTTCTTTGTTTTATTTTAATTTCTTTTAAAAAAAAAATACACCCTCGCTTTGAAAAACGGGGTGTTACAAGACCCGTTTAAAAATTATTTGTCGGAGAATAATTTGTTTACGTTATGAAAGTTTATTACCAAACAGTTTTGTTAAAAATATCTATGGTTGCTGAAAATTTTATTTGTCAATTGAGTTGCGACGAGAGTATATATTTTTATTAAAATAGATTGAGATGTGAGTGAAGTGATGGGTGTAAGTGTATTTAGATATTTATTGGTTTGGTTTTAGATATTTATCAGAGGCTTCGTTTAGAGTTTACTTTAGGTCTTTGAGTTGAGGCAAATAGTGTTTTCACTTCAATTCCTTTGTTATTAGAAGGTCAAACTTTGACTTGTATATCCTTTCTCTTTTAATGATTTAATTCACACTATAGAATATCATATGCTCATTGCAATATTCCCTACTATTATATTATGATTTATCATATTAGTAAACCTAATTATTTATTTATTAGGTGATAATATTCTTTGTGTTAGAAACACTTAGATTATTATCTCTAACTTATTCATAATTTTATGCTACCTTAAAAAAGATAGTCATTAATATAAATCTTTGTCTTCTAACTTCATCTGGACAATTAAAAAATATAGTTAGAGAATAATTGTTAGTTATTTGTTTGTTTTTGTTATCATCAAAATATCAACTAGATGATTGTAGCTAAAAACAATTTTGTACTAACAATCTCCCACTTTTTGATGATGACAAACAACTATACAATTAATGAACAATTTTCCTTCACAAAATAAAGTAAAAAAAAATTCGCCCTAAATATAATATTCAAAAATTGTTGAACTTAATAATTCATTGATCTTCCAAAAATAAAACTTTTATAAATCAATATTCTAGGACTCCCCTTGAATAAGTTAAACATCACTCTTTAAAAGCTTTAAACTTATTAGGCTATTTTATTTTTGATACTCATGAAAGTAAAATAAAAAAGAAATACTCATAGAAGAAACACACACAGATAAGCAAATAGATAAGGCATACACACATTGTCATAATAACAACATATATAGATGATATGTAGATGATGCACACGTGGTGTAGTCCAAATGACAGTCAGAAGTTGATGCAAAAAATATATGCATATGATGCATCATTTAGATGCAAGAACACAATTAATATTATTATTATATCTTTTACTTTTCTCCCCCTTTGTCATTATAAAAAATGGTGAAATTATAGAAGACTTATAAAAAATAAATTTAAAGAAAAGCTCCCCTTGAATGTAGTGCTCAAAAAATTTTTAACTTAATCATATGATCTTATAAAAAGAAAACTTTTATAAATCAATATTACGGACTCCCTTTAAATATGATAAACATCACTCTTTAAGAATTTAAAAACTTATTAAGTTTCTTTTTTTATACTCGTGAAAGTATGATCGAAAGGAAATACTCACAAAGGAAAGACACAAAGATAAGTAAATAGATAAGCCATACACACATTTTCATAATACAACATATGTAGATGACACAAACATGTGGCGCAGTGACACTTAGATGTTGATGCAACAAATATATGCATATGATGCTTATGATGCTTATGATGCATCATTGATCCGATGTCGCACACGGGTCAAATACAATTGATAAAATATAAATAGAGGTAATTACTTGAATCGTTTCGCAAGGACTTCTGATATAAAAATAATAACCAAATTGAAAATTGAAATTAAAAAGGGTTTTTTAAATTTTTTATTTAACAAATGAGAAAAACAATTAATCCATTTATTCGAGTTTCAGACCTATCACAGATTCTATCAATGCGTTTAATTTTTTAATTCGTGATTTCATTCTTATTTGACTATAGAATTGATCAAACAAGCATAATCAATCCTATGTGAAATCGGTTTCTTTGATTGGATTAAGTATCACAATCATCAAAATATTACAATTAACGATAAAACATCGCAAAATTATAATTCAATTAAATTAGAAACCGAAATCAAACTATGTCAAATAAATTTAATCGATCCTATTGAAATTCAAATTAAGCAATCAGAATATCAAATAAACAAGAATAGAATCATGAATTTGAAATTGACAGTGTAACCAGAATCTCAAGGTGTTCATGAAACTCTGAATTCGTGGATTAATCTCATAAAATTAGTCTTCCATTAAATTAAGATAAAAAATATTTATTTTTTTGTAGCAATTTGAATCCTCAAATTTCCTTTCGTGAAAACAAACAAAACTGTCAATATATAGTACTCGATATTGGACTTTAGGGTTTAGGGTTTAAAAACAAGTGACCCCCTATTTAAAATTATTACAAACGTTCAGATTACGAAATCTGCAATTTAGACCCAGTAAAGTTCGGCATTGGGATTTTATTCCAACACAAAAGTTGTAGCTCTGATGTTTAGCTTTCCAGCGCATACTCATATGCGCCAATCTGATATCCAGAGCTCAAGTTATGACTTACAGAGCGAGAAAGGATCAAAATGCAAATAATAAAATTATAATTCATTTTCGATGCAAAGTTTATAAAGAAGCTAAAAAATTCTTCTAAGCTATAAAGAGCTTTAAAAATACCAAACTAAAAAGCTAGAAACATGTTCTCAAATGCTATGATCAATCATATAGATGCAAGAACACAACTAATTGTATTATTATATCGTCTACCCTTTTTCCCCTTTGTCATTATAAAAAACGGTGAAATTATAGAAGACTTATAAGAAAAAAAAGTTATCCCTAAATGTAGTACTTAAAAATTGTTTAACTTAATAATCATTTGATCTTCTAAAAGAAAACTTATAGTTCAATATTTTGGGACTTCCCCTGAACATGATAAACACAATTCTTTAAGAATTTTAAACTTATTAAGTTATTTTATTTTTGATTCTCAAGTAAAATCAAATAGGAATCCTCACAATGGAAAAACATATAGATAAGAGAACATATAAGGCATACAAACATTATCATAATAACGACATATGCAGATGATATGTAGATGACACTCACATGTAGTGTAGTGAAAATAACCAATGTCTCTCTATAAATCTGATTAATGTGTCTCTCTATTACACTAACCAACATGTCTTAATGAATTCTCTAATATGTTTGCATTTGCAAAATGCAACTAAAAACATATTTTATCCTCTAGTCAACACTTTTTGAAAAGCCAATCCTCTAAGCTTAGATTAAAGAAGTCAACAATTCAACACTCAAATTCTCTCGGTTGGCTCAAGTCCAATCGTCTGTTATCTTCTGGTGGAAGCTATCATATGATTAAGCCTTCACTAAATATATGTAATATGGGCCAGTAGTGGTTGTAATCTCAAAAGATTACCTATATACAAAGTTAGAAGTTTGAGAATATTAGAACACTTTCATGAGACTAGTAGATGTTCTTGTCTTCGTGAAAATCAGTTTTATTTAGTGGATTAAATCATTCAAAGTGAACGGACTGCACGTAACTACCGAGTGAGTGGTGAACAAGGATAAATCAATTTTGTGATTTCTCTTTCTTATCTCTTTACTCTTGTTTTAAGTTTCTAACAAGAATTCGTTTTCACAAAAAAAAAAATTAAAATAAAAAACACAATTTAAACACCTATTGTTTTTTTTTCATCTTCAAACATTTGCATGAAAAATAGAAATATAGTTCACAGACACAGAACTACACGAGTTTAATGATTTAACATATTTAGGTGAAATTAACACAAGCAAGGTCTTTATTTAGAGGTAAACCCAAACATATACATGGTTCAAGCATGGTCTTTGATTAGCCATACTATTTATTATCATATCCTCCATGCATGCATACACTACCACACCAAATCATGCCAAGGTTGAAGTGAAAGACCAAGAATGGATATGTTGCATTTGACGACCGTCAGCTGTGGTAGCAGATATACCAAATCTAACGTTCTCTGGGAGCATGGCTTTCAAATCAACGACTTGAGCAATTGTAGAAATTTGACCATTGTCATTAGTGGCAGCAACACTCAACGTGTTAGAGAGAGAGTCATAGATTATATTTACTTTGACTAAGGAGCCACTCACCCTATTCCATGTTGTTGTCTTTGTGGAAATTAAAGAGTTGACATCAATTCCGATATGTGCATAATTTGGATCCCATTGATTGACAAAATTGTCAAACTCTACACCAACAAATCGATTGAAAGCATTGTTTGCATCAACTACTCCGAGTTGTCCCCCAGCAGAGTTGCTAGGAATGACAGTGTCTGATGGTGCAAGAAAGAAGATAATTCCATCGGCTGGCTTATAACCTCTAAAGTCCTCAACGCTGAAGGAGAAGGAAGCGACAAAGCTAGCAACATGTCCACTAGTACTATCCCAAATGGGTACAGGTGTTGCATACAGTACCCGACCCGTTGGATGGTTATACTATTGGGAAAAATCTCTGCATTACCTTGGATGGTTATACCAGATTGATCAGAGGTGAATTTTGGGAAGTCGAAGGAAACTGTTTTTTGAGAGTTCACTTCAGCAATTGCTAGAAAGAGAACAAAGAAAATGACCATAACCGAAAGGATAGAAAATGAAAATTTCTGAGTTGAAGCCATGATAGTAATACTCAATGAAGTTTTGATGAGTTGTGAATGAATATTTGCAGGTTGATAACACATATTTATACACATTATTTTTGGTTAGTTGGTGCTGCACATTGCTTAATTCTCGTTTGATTTCGTGAATACCGAAGTGGTGTACAAAATAAACTTATTAATTCACGACGTCACCAGCACCAACTGAGTGGTCTAGGCCGCCCACTTTGCCGAGCAGAGAACACGAGAACGGCTGTTGTTCATATTCCAACCATATATAGATATAGCTACATACATGATGTGTAGAACTACTTACATATATGTACTTTTGGACGCACAGGTACATGACATACACTCATTCGATAATTCACAAGTTGGCTAGCTTATTTATTAATTAAACAGGACACAAACATAAGTAACCATGAATACAGTCTAAGAATTAAAGATTTTTTTTTAAATAATTTCTTTTTCAATAAAATTTATAAAATACTAATTTTTAAAATTATATACCAAAATACTCCATTTCTATATTCTTTACAAGTCGTTCAAGTCTCCTTTATAAATCACGACTTCTTTAAAGAAAGTCGGGTTTGTAAAAACAACTTTCTTATGTAATTTTTCAAAAAGAAAATATTTATATTATTTAACATTGAAACATGAAAATAATAAACTAAAATATAAATTAAATAATATAGAAATTTATTGAATTTAGTGATATTAATAGAAACAAAACAAAAAAGAAAATTAAATACAAATTTATTTGAATAACAATATAAATAAAATACTATTATATATCTGATGAGGGTACGGCGCGTAGAATTGCACAAAATAATCGGTTTTCAAACTCAAACTACATCTATATTTATAAACAGTTTTAAAAAATTAAATATTTAGAATATATAGTTTTTAACCAATTCATATACTTTGAATATAGTTACTTATTTTCTTAAAAC
>JBBPBR010000004.1:39720339-39738361 GCA_037974775.1 Cicer pinnatifidum
GTGATAGTGATGATATTAATAATTATTAAAAAAGCACGGAATAATTATTTTACATTAATAAATATAAAAAATATTAAATAAATATTTATTATTAATAAATAAAATAGTTTTTTTTTTAAAAGTTACACAAAATACATATAAAAATACAACTTGTCACCCGTAAAGAAATTTCTTGTTAGTTGCACCCTAAATAAATAAAATACACAAATACTAAAGCGTTTTTGGGTCTTTGACAACGTGTAAAATTTTGTCTTATAAATGCCAAAAAAAAAGCTGATACTTTTTTTACGAGAATAATTTCTGAACAGTTGCTTATTGTTTAGCCAACCGTTTTTCATTGTAATGACTACACTTTCAAATAACCGTAGCATTGAGTTATGTAATAGAGAAAGTTTAAATATTTTACAAGACAATTTCTATTATATTCTTTAAAAAGAGAAATATATATTATATTAAGTTGATCAAACTATTTGTATGGTATATTTATTTATTTAATCTAATCTCTTTAATTTTAATATAAATGTTATTTTTTTTTAATTTAATTAAAACTAAAATCATTATTAACTTAGGAGTTGAGAACTCATTCTCTTCCTCTCACAAAAGCTTTCCACTACCTAAAGAAATTGTTCTCCTCCTTTATCCTTTCATCATCGTAAGAAAAACTCTTTGTTCTTCCATCACTATTGCAAGAAGATTCCTTCTATCTCTCAGTCTTAATTCGTTTGTATTTGCGTCGATGTTTTCTTGTTGTCGACCATGCACTATCATCGTTGTCTCGTCATTTCTAGATTTATTTTTTATTCTTAATGAACTAATTAGACATCGAAGATAGACGATGTAGAACAGATGAGGGAGACAGTAAAGAACGACACATAGACGTGAAACGACATAAAGACCGTGTGCTGGAAAGATAATGGAAGAAGAGAAGAAATCTGGTTACTTTTTTTATATAGTTTAATACATAAAAATTAATTATTTTAAAATAGAACAAAATGTAAAACTACAACATGTTAGACCATTGGTGATAATTTGATAGTATAAAAAACATATTAATTTTCAATTGTACCGTATAAGTCTGCATTTTACAAAACTATGTTGCACCACTTCTATGGTACATTTGAAAATCAACATGTTTTAGTACTATCAAATAAAATCAATAATAGTTAAATGACATGTCATTTGAAAATTAACATGTTTTGTTACTATCAAATTAAATCAATAATAGTTGAATGACATGTCATCCATCAATATGTTTGACTATATTTTAAATTTAACACCACAAAGTTTTTAAGTTTTATGTTATGAATGTATTCTGAATTAACGTTTTTTGTTATGATTAATTTAATTAAAATTTCAATTTTAATTTCAATTATGAAAACAATTCATTTAATTATTCGGATCAAAATTAAATAGATAAATATACAGAAATTATTAATTTATTCAACTTTAATAGATATTATAGTAATGTTCACGTGGATAAATTAGAGAAAATTATTAATCAAATTATTGATAGCACTGATACACTTTTTTTTTTTAATAATACCGTAGAACGTGTGTTATAACAAACTACTGTGGTTATGTCTTTTAGTAAACGTGTTTGATTGTGTACTTTGGATAACACTTCAAAATCTTCGTAGCTGATAATTCTTCACAAAGATAGACTCATGCCATGTTTACTCTTACACAAAACATTACATAAAATTCATATATAAAAATATCTTGAAATCAAAGTAACCAAGATTTATCGTTCCTCGACATTAAACTATTCACAAAACTTATAGGGATAAAATACAATAGAAGATAAACCCTACCGGTATCACCTAACAGAGCATGAATCACCAATAGAGCATAGATCACCAACTAACGCATCGTGTTATATCAACAATCAAGGAAATGATCTCATAATATAACGTCAAAATCACTAAAGGAAAATCAACATCTCATTATAACATCAAATTATCTAAAAGAGACTATTATCACATTAGATACATTTTAATCACAATAAAAAATTCACATGACGGTGCAATGTTATGCATGCTCCTAAAAACTATATAACTCGATATAATATTTGTCTCTAAGACAACTTCTACATTGAAAATCACTCATACAAATGGGAAAATAAATATGACACAAAGACAACTAACACGAATATGCATATGCCATGACATGATAATGCATTATTAAAATCAAATGTTCTCACACAACCTACTAAGATGCATATGCCATGACATGACGTTTTATCAAAATCAAATATTTCCACATAACCCACTAAGATCCATATCAGATGTGTCAACAAATCATTTATACAAAATCATCGCCTCATTCAAAAATAACTAATGTAAGACCCTTAATTTTTAAATTCTAGTTTATGAAATGTTAGGGTATTTTGTGTTAAATTACTTAGGCATTTAGCCCAATTTTATTTTATTTTGAGATTTAAGTACCAAAAACATATTTTATTAGAGTTATTAATATGCTTAATATATATATATATATATATATATATATATATATATATATATATATATATATATATATATATATATTGAGACCTGATTAAAATTATTTATCGGAGAATAATTTAATTATGTTACAAAGAATTTAATATCGGGTAGATTTTTTAAAAATGTCACTTATTGCTGAAAAATTCATCTGTCAATTGAGTTACGACAAGAGTAGATATTTTTTTAGATATTTTGTCCAAAAAGGTAATAGGATATTTTGGAGAATCTTGGGGACCAAGTAACTTGTGATATAAATATCTTCTTGCTTTTGAAAAGCAAAGAAAGTCAATTTTCTCTCCTTCCTCTTCCTCAAAATCGTGAACCCTTCTTTTTATTTCTTTTGTTTCAAGAAAACACATGTGTTGGAGAGAAAAACAAAAACAAAAACAAACACAAATCTCGACTTTTCTACTACATCTAAGCTTCCATTCGAGAAATGTCAAGAGGAAAAGTTGCTCCTCTCTACACTACAGTGCTTGTGAGCTAATTTATTTAAGGTGAGACACTTACTTCCTCCTCCTCCTTTTTTTCTAGATTTGTAAACTTTATATGGTGGAGGGTATGAGTGAAATTTTTGAGTTCTTAACAAATCCTTGTTGTTGTTGTTGACTTTGTTAGTAATGGTTAAAACAAATTGCTTTTTTATGTGTTTGAGTTACGTAATGAGTTATTTTCAAATAAATGAGTTTGAACTGAAGTTGAAATTTTACAAAAAAAAAAATTAGCGTTGTTAAAGTTGTGAAAAAATTCAAATTTTAACTAAGTTAAAGAGTTTGAACAAAAAAGTTAGATTGAAATTAAAATGTTTTGAGTTATAAATGTTACTCTTTTAGTTACTCTTAAACTGAGTATAAAAAGAAAAAGTTTAGAGTATGTTATTAACTCAAATTTCTTGTGCTTTAATAATTGAGTGTGTGTATTTTGATTTGAAAATTTTTTATTTTATTCTGTTTTAACTAAATAATATATATTATTTAGTTTTAAAATTTTAGTGTGTGAAAAAGATATAATTTTGGGGATTTTGTTGTGGTTGAATAAATTTTAGTTGTAAACAAATTGTTATATATATTTATGTTTATGTAGTTAGCTCCTTGAGTCTCGAAAAGGAATCGAGGCCATTGACATTGAGTTAGCGGCGGGGAGAACTCTGATATAATAATGTTGTTGTGGTAATTAAATAAAAATAAAATATTTAATATATTTTGAAAGGAATGAAATTATTTCAAAGAGTTATAACCTTGAAATTAGAAAAAATATTTATTGATATCTTTTGTGTGGTTATGTAGTTATTTGGAACAAAAAAATGAGCTATGGAAAATTTGAGAAAAATTTGTGGATGTGTGAATAATTTTGAGAAAAATAATTTAAAACATTTCGAAAAATTGTTAGTGAACTCACTAAAAAATTAAAGGATGTTAATTTTAAAAAATATATTTTATATGTTGAGAGTGTGCTGTGGTTAATAGTACTATTGGTCCTTACTCATTGTAAACTCTTTTAGTAAAATATACTCTAAGGGGTTAGGAGTAAGAAATGATTTGTAAGGTAGTTAAAGTTTAACGAATTAATTTAACTAAGTCAAACATTATTTGATTAAAGGTGTCGACACAAACGAGATTTTTCGTTGTGTTTGGGGTAGTGATATTAGTTGGAAAAACTATAACTAAGGTAATGGCTCCTTCCAAATTTTTAGTTTGCATATAAGGACCCTATATGTGTGATTGATGTACGATTAATGTGTGAATGTGTGATAATTAATTTTAACGTGAATATATATAATTTTGGAGTAAAAAAACGTATTGTTACGTGTTTTGAATTGATGATTAATATTGAAGTGATTATATATTTTTGGAGTGAAAATACTTATTGATACGCGTTATGAATTATTGATTAATATTGACGTGATTATATATTCTGGGGTGAAAATAAGTGTTGTTATATGTTGTGAATTTTATGGAGGAAAATCAGTCTTGAGTATGCTCTGTGATAAGTATGAAAAATTATTAGTGTTAAAAGTATTAAAAGGGGAGTTTTTTAATATCTGCATTTACATAATGATTGTTGTGAAAAGAGTCAAAGTAAGCTCACACATTTCATAGCTAGTGGTGACCGTGATGGGCCACAATGTCAGTGGTGATCGTGATGGACCACAATGTCAGTGGTGACCGTGATGGGCCACTCGATGGTTCTATGAGTTGATTGGTCCATCTTATCCTTACGAGGATTTTGCTGTAGTGTAGGTATGTGATAGACTATATTTTAGTAAATCGTGTTGATCTGTGATGGATGGTACCTCGGTAATTAGTATTAGTTTGTGATAGGCGGTACATCTATGATTTATGCCCCTTGAGAAGGGTTTTGAAAATTATGGAATCATGTGCATTGTGATATAAGTATTGCATTAGGGAGCTTGACACATGAGTCATGTTTGTTATAATATGATATTTGTATATACATACTCTGTTATTGTTTGTTATCATGTCGTATTTTCTAACTGTTATTGCTTTTCTTGATGATATAATTGGTAAATGTTATTTTATTAATTTCGTTTGGTGACCCTTTACATTATTGTGAAAATTGGCCTTTTCCCTTATATGATATCCGAGTTCGTTCCACCGAATGTTACCTTGACGACAAAAACATTGTTAGACTTCTCTGACCGAGACTCGCTGACTACTTGAATATACGATCTTATCTCAGGAAAGGCTACTTATACGGGGAGGATAGTCAGGACAAATAGGAAAGCTAGAACAGTATACCTCGTGGAGCTCACTCGCAAGAGGATCGACTATATGGTACCTTCAAGATTGGTGTTCGGGATGAGTGGAGTATGGGAAGATGCAGAGGATTCCTCAATTAGAGTTAAGGCGGAGGCCACCGTAGGAGCTGGAGATATAGTGGTTGTGCCGGGGACTGGCGGAAAGGATAAGGTGTCGAAGCCAGTAGGAAGAGATATTGCAGGACCGTCTAGATAGGTCGAGTTAGAGCTTCCATTTCTGGTGAATGATCCCTTACCGAATTTCCGGTGAATGATGCCATACTGACTTTCCGGTGGATCTGACTTTTGAGGAGATCAATCCTTCTATGGATGTTGATGAGGAGGAGGTTACTTCGAAGAGAGATATTGCGTCGTATGGGACTTGTGTAGTGTGTAGAGGTCACCCTTGTTATTGTAGTTGCTAGTGGATGATCAAATTAGTTTTGTTGTATAGGTCTTAGTGTCTTCCTTTTGATGGTTGTACTTATTTTGGATTGGGATGATTGTACCTATAATTTATATTGATAGTTGACTTTTGTTTGGTAGGTCCATGTTCCATTTTTTGACGTGACCACGGGGGAGATAGCATTCTTAGAGCAGTATTTTTGTGTAGGTGTCTGCCGAGAAAACTCCAAGAGTATGAGCAATATTTGATATGTCTCATAGTCCAGATGTATTTTTCTATTTGTATACTTTAGATTATCGTTTCAAAAAACTATTTTAGCTAGTTTGTAAATATGATGTAATTATTCAAAACATTTATCGTTTGTGTTATGACATGGTGTTTTACTAAATTGTTTTTTTGAAAAAAAAAATACACTCGCACTGTTAAAAATCGGAGCGTTACAAAGATCATATATCACATGTGCTTATCATGAAAATCATACATTTATAAACTAATAT
Organism: Cicer pinnatifidum; assembly: GCA_037974775.1. Taxonomy (NCBI): domain Eukaryota; kingdom Viridiplantae; phylum Streptophyta; class Magnoliopsida; order Fabales; family Fabaceae; genus Cicer; species Cicer pinnatifidum. The sequence continues at coordinate 39,726,505 of JBBPBR010000004.1, forward strand.
CATAAAAATCAAAACTTTTACTATACATATCATGTAAATCTTATATTCATGAACAACTATCACAAAGATGAAAACTTTCACCACACATATCATGAAAGTCATGTATTCATAAGCGACTATCACAAATATCAAAGCTTTTACCACACATTTCACAATGCCAAAAGTAACTTTTTACAATGCTCTTTTTAAACGTTATAGTATCTAGTGCTGTTAAAAGATGCAACAACGCTATTTAAAATAAAAAGCGTTGTATAGCGCTTAACACTTCTCTTAGAGTAGTTTTGCAGCGTTTTTCTTAAAAAGTGTTGTAATAGGTGCATATAGAGTGCCCTTGTTATACTAGTTTTATAAAGCTTTTTGTAAAAAGTGATGTAAATCTATTCTAAAAAGCGTTGCTTGTTGTACTCATTTTACATGGCTTTTTTTCACAAAAGTGCTGTAAATCTATTCTAAAAAGTGTTGTTTGTTATACTAGTTTTACAGCGCTGTTTGTTATACTTGTTTTACAGTGCTGTTTTTTTTACTAGTTTTACAACGCTTTTTTTCACTAAAACGCTGTAATAGGTGCATTCTTATACTCGTTTTACAGCGCTTTCTCAAAAAAACGTTGTAGTAAGTACATTTTTATACTAGTTTTACATCGTTTTTTATTAAAACCGCGGTAAATCCCATTGACATTTTTTAATGGTATTTTTAAAAAAGCGTTGGTTTTATATTTTTAAATAGATCTTTAGTGACATTTTTTTTAATGAAGCGTTGTCTTTCAAGTTTTTTCCAAAATCATATTGACACAAATTGACACACTTGCAATTTTCTAATTCAAAATATATTCACAACAAGTTCAATTACATAAGTACTATATTTAATACATATTCACAACAACAATATCATACTCACAACAATTACATATCCACAATATCAATTACATATGCACAACAACAATCATATCACTAAATAAAATAATGATCAACAATTTTCAGCATACCAATTCCAGCACAATTGCATATCCCCGACCACAATGGAGATATGATGTTTTTGGAAGAAATAATAGGTAGTTATGTGGCATGGCCCAAAAATCTTGTTGGCATAGATACGATATGTTTAATTGCTATGTATGTTTAATTGTATAATTATGATTGATTATGTTTAATTGCTAATTTTTCCGCTATTAACATTAATTTCACATTTGTTTAGATTATTATAAAGTCTAAAGGAAATGATAAGAAGATTCCTCACAATGAATTAGTCACTTCACCAGAAAAGGTTTGACATATACATCAATTAAATATGAAATGATTAGCTTACTATAATAACTAACAAACTGATCAATCTCATTTTTTCAAATTCAAGCAAAACTCTCCGCACCACTAATCTGCCAGAAATCATCTGCATTGCAAATGCAGGTTCGTGGTAAAAACAAATCTGGCAAAATTCAAAATCTGGATCGTGAAAAATCAATTGCTGCTCCTAAAATAAGTCATCCACGCCTTTCTCAATTTGGGTCGTGTCTTGACATACAAGCAAAAATGAATATGGAAAGCAATGATTCACGTATCATACACATGGAGAAATCTATTTTCAGAGATGAATATGAAGAATTACTTGATAAAGACTACATTTATGAACTTCTCAATCATAAGGGGTTGAGTGCTACTGTCATCGCCATATACATTAGGTAATTGCATCACTGCTACGTTTATTGGTAATTAATCTAATTTGATATTTTTATTGAGAGGTTTTGTATGAAAAGTTAGTGTGCACACGTAAATTGTCAGATAGATTTTCAATCATATCTCCCCATAAGTTGTCCATGTTTAAACTCAATCCCGTTAACGTAAAAAAATATGTCGTTGCTATACTTTTGGAAAATAAAGAGAAGGATAAACTATTTCTTGTGCCATATAACTTAGGGTAATTATATATTCTTTATCTATATCTTTGATCTGTTAGGATTTTCAGCTTCTCTAGTACTTCCTCATTAGATGGATTTGTGTGTTTCTCATGTGAAAAATAGCTTTTTGGAGTTACGCCAAATCCTTAACCATCACATGGCCAGAATATTTAGGAACATTAAATACCTTACCGAGTATATCCCTGCAACTAACTTGTGTATTCTCATCTGGATTTTCAGAATATTGTTCTAGATTCTCCTAAAATACATGTATGATTAAAAATATAAGTTTAATATCATTTTTAAAATACAATATTAAAAAATATTAAAGTGATAATATATTTACACATTGTGTTATCACTTGTTGAACATTTTCATTGTCAACTATTTCATCTTTATTCGAATGAGCCTCCTTCCACAAAATATGACGACTTAATGGTTGATCGGATTTTGTCTCTTGAAACCATTCATTAAGACATAAAAAAAAATATTAGTTAGAAACGTGCATACCCCATACGCGATTTTTTGTATGGATGCATTGGATTTTTTACTCTCTCCCAATCTGCTGTACTTATACTCTATATAAAAAAAATAATGCTAATAAATTAATATTACCACAAAAGTGGGGTCTGCATGTTTAGCTACAAAAGTGCTTCGTTCTTCATTTGATATGTAGTGTTTGTATATTTTTAGAGGTTCAACATTCAAATTTTTATCATGATCTCTTAAGTAGCAATTTGATAAATGAGATCTAAATCCTCTGTGTATTTTTTCAGCAACTCTAAGCACATAATTTTTTCGCACCTCATCAACATTAAAAGATAACTGTAAACCAAATAAAGATAGAGTATAAGTAAAAGTATTTCAATGGAAAAAATTCTAAGTAAGAAAAAAGTGGAGTAAAAAAGTAACTTGTATATCATTCCACAATATATCTTTAGCATCCTTCAAAGCTATATCTCTCCAATCATCAATTGTTATTGGAATATTTTAACGAACAACCGCACCAATGTAACTAACTTACCATCATTGAACTATTGGGCTCCATTGGCTGACCACTTTGATTCCATCCCACCTAATAAACTCATAGAGTAAGTGCATGCTTTCAAAAAAGATAAAAATAAATTCTAAACAAAGTATAGTAAACCTCAAATTTAATGCCATTACTCCTTGCTTTAATGACCTTTTGCATAATAGTTGTCCTACGTTTAGCTTAGTTTTCATAACTCTTAGTATTGACAACTTCATCATTTTAACGAAGTGAATAAAACACAAATGCTAATAAATTAATATTACCACAAAAGTGGGGTATGCACGTTTAGCTACAAAAATGCTTCATTCTTCATTTGATATGTAGTGTTTGTATATTTTTGGAGGTTCAACATTCAAATTTTTATCACGATCTCTTAAGTAGCAATTTGATAAATGAGATCTAAATCCTCTGTGTATTTTTCCAACATCTCTAAGCACATAATTTTTTTGCACCTCATCAACGTTAAAAGCTAACTGTAAACCAAATAATGATAGAGTATAAGTAAAAGTATTTCAATGGAAAAAATTCTAAGTAAAAAAAAAGTGGAGTAAAAAAGTAAATTGTATATCATTCCACAATATAACTTTAGCATCCTTCAAAGCTATATCTCTCCAATCATCAATTGTTTTTGGAATATTTAAATGAACAACCGCACCAATGTAACTAACTTACCATCATTGAACTATTGGGCTCCATTGGCTGACCAATTTGATTCCATCCCATCTAATAAACTCATAGAGTAAGTGCATGCTTTTAAAAAGATAAAAAAAAAACAAAAATTTAAATAAAGTATAGTATACCTCAAATTTAATCTCGTTATTGCTTGCTTTGATGATCTTTTGCATAATAGTTGCCCTATGTTTAACTTAGTTTTCATAACTCTTAGTACTGACAACTTCATCATTTTGACGATCTAAATCATTATTGGAATCCATTTATATACACATTTCACACAATATAATTATAAGTTCAATATAACTTCAACAAGTTAAACATGCGGTAGTCTACTAAGTAGCAGTATAAGTTCAACATGCATTTTATTGACAACAACAAATTAATAAATACAATACCTAACTAAAACAATCTCTGAGTTCGCTTAAGTAGGAACAACAAAAAGAGGGCACATAAATACGTATGGAGAGGGTTCGTATGGAGGATTCGCAGTAGGGTTCATATGGAGAGGGTTTGTATGGATAGTAGTGAAGAGGGATAAAATGGTTGGTAGGGTTCGTATGAATAGTAACGAAGATGAAGAATAATGAAGATGGAGAGTATAATGACGATAAAAATGAGAAGGTTTTGCATTGTCAAGTTCGTAGAGAGAATACGTAATGAAGAAGAAACTGAAGTAGTTTCTTCTTACTATTAGTTTACTTAAAGACCATATTACATCACTTGTCCAAAAAGCGTTTTAAAAGATCTAAAAGACCTAACCCTATTACATCGCTTTTACAACAAGCACTTTAAAAGACTATATAAAAGCGCTAAAAGACCTAACTCTATTACAACACTTTTACAACAAGCGCTTTAAAAGACTATATAAAAGCAATATATGAGCATTTTACAGCGCTTATGGATAAAAAACGTTGTAACATGTTTGTAATGAAAGCCTTTTACATCGCTTATGGACTAAAGCGTTATAAAATATTTGTAATGAATGCCTTTTACATCGCTTATGGATAAAAGCTTTGTAAAATTATAAGTTTATGTTTAGTTCAAGTTAAATATGCTAAATTATAATTTTAGTTCAGTTTCTGTAAAATACTTATATATATGGATTTTATTTTCTCCAAATAATTAGTTAAATACCTATAAATCAATGATAAATCAATTCAGATTGGGATCAGTTAAAGTTCAAGGAAAATGCCCAATCAAACATAGCTTTTTCAAGTTCAAGTTCAAGTTTCAAGTTCAGTATAAGCAGAAAATCAAATATAGTTCAAGCTAAATACTAAAATACTCAATTATGGCAGGTCAAACACTCAAATTAAATAATGAGTTCAAATTACATGGCTTATATAAAACACGTAAACAAACACCTTAAGATGCCCTTCTTTTTTTCCTGGTGGGATTCACATTTGTTTGTCCTTTAACGATATGAAACGATGGATTAATCCAAAATCCCTCATCATGATCATCTCTAAGATATAAACCATCATTAGTTGAATCAATTTCACGTGGTTGTGATGTCGCAAAGAAAGGAATATTACCAACATCTTCATCGTTATTGTTATCATCACTTATTTTATTGGTCGATAGGACAATGGACCATTTATCATCAGCAAGATCAGTGACATAAAACACTTGTTGACTTGCGACACTAAAATAAAAGGCTCATCTTTGTATCCAACCCTATTAAAATTGACAAACAAAAACACTGACTCATCAATACAAACGCCATTATTATTATCGACCCACTTGCAACCAAAAATGGGAACACAAAACATTGTGTAATCTAACTTCCATATATGCTCGATAACCCCAAAATATGATAGATTTGCATATATTGGATTTTTGTCTTTAGCACTTGAGATATTCATCGCTTTAGCTACGAGAGTGACTCTGCTATTTTGCATAGTGGTTTCATCATCTTGTTATTTGGTATAAAATGTGTAGCCGTTAATTACATAACCCATATAAGAAAAGACATGTAAACTCAGACCATTTGCTAGCCACCTCAATCTCTGTGAAATTGAACTGAAGTCTATATCAAACTTTGAGTTAATGTGATTTTTTAACCATGTTATAAAATTTCGATTGTGCTCTCGTGTTATCCAATTTTGATTCCTATTCATGTTCAAACTAAATAATTGATCCATGTGTATTGTAAGATACTGTGGAACCTCATCATCATTGTGCAGATCATACAATTATGTCTGCTCCCATTCTGTCCTTGATATAGTCATTACTCTATTTCAAATTATCTTTTCTTCTGTTATTCTTGTTGAATGAAGAGACATGGGAAGCCCTATGGATTCAACATTGGATAGATATTCAGTACAAAATTCAACAACTTCTTCAACAATGTACTGTTCAACAATACAACCTTCTAGACGACTTCTAGTTTTTACGTACCTGTTTAATATTTTCATATATCGTTCTATCGGATACATCCATCTCATATAAGTTGGCCCACAAAGTTGTGTCTCCTTAACAATATAAACAGTAAGGTGAACCATTATATCGAAAAACGAGGGTGAGAAATACATTTCAAGCTCACACAAAGTAACGACAATTTTCCTCTACATTGTCGATAATTTCTGAGGATCGGTCACTTTACTACAAATTTGACTAAAGAAGAAACATAATTTAGTTATGGCTCGTCGAACTTTTTTAGGCAAAATGGAACGTATACCTATTGGTAGAAAATGCTCCATTAGAACATGACAATCATGGGTCTTCAAACCTTTTAACTTGAGGTCTTTCATACAAACAAAATTTTTAATGTTTGAAGAGTATCCTTTTAGAACTTTAACTTCGTGTAGAAATTTACATAAAACAATTTTTTCCTTTCTAGATAGAGTATGAGTAGCTGGAGGTAGATATGTGCGATTTCCTTTCTATACGGGACCCAATTCATTTCTTATTCCCATATCGACCAAGTCCAATCTTGCATTGATTCCATCCTTAGACTTTCCTGGAACATTGAGTAACGTATCAATAACACTATCAAATACATTTTTTTCAATATGCATCACATCAAGAAAATGTCTTATATACAATGACTTCCAATATGGAAATTCAAAGAAACTTGACTTTTTCTTCCACCTAATTTTGACAAGCTCTCCCACAAAAGGTTTGCCAAATTTATTGGTCGAACCTTGTACTTTTTAAAATATTTGATATCCAGTTGGTGCTATAAGAGCACTACCTTCCTCTGATTTTCCATTGAATGCATTTCTCCACCCATGATACTGATGACTAAAAGGTAAAAATCCACAATGTCCAAGAAATACGTTCTTCCTACAATATTTCAACCACATCCAATATGTACTCTCTTCACATGTAGGACATGCACACTGACATTTAATGTTATATCCTAATAAATTACCATATGCTGGAAAATCATTAATTGTGTCGAACAACAAAGCCCTCAAATTGAAACACTCTATCTTATACCCATCATAAACTTCCACACCTGTCTCCCACATATTTTTTAAATCTTCAATTAAAGGACTCAAGTATACGTCGATATCATTCCCCAGTTGTTTGGATCCAAAAATTAACACAAACAATATCATAAACTTACGCTTCATACATAGCCATGGAGGTAGGTTATAAATCAACAAAATCACAGGCCACATGTTGTGTGAGATGCTTTGAAGACCATGTGGATTCATTCCATTAGTAGAAAGTGCAAGTCGTAAATTTCTTGACTCTTTCCTAAAATCAGGATACTCGTGATCAATTTTTGTAAATTGTAGAGAATCTGTGAGGTGTTGAAACTTTCCATCTCAAATACTTTCATTTGCATGCCATGTCAAGTGTTTTGAATCTTCTTCACTATAATAGATGCGCCTAAATCTTGGTATTACAGGAAACTACCACATGACTTTTGCTAGAATAAACTCTTTCTTCTTATATCGAGAGACATTGCATTTTGGACACGCATTTAGTAATTCATATTTGTTTTGAAATAAAATGCAATTGTTAGGACATGCATGAATCCTTTCGTAGCTCATGCCAATATAGCACAAAATTCGTTTAGCTTGGTAGGTTCGACTGAGAAGTTCATTATCATCTCACAACATATCTTTTAGTGTTGTACAACTTTAATATCGCCGACAATCTTATGAATTTAGTACAACCATTATATAATGGTTTCTCTGCATCACTCAACAAACTCTAAAACAATTTAGGACAATCCTGAAGATCTTCTTCAACTGCTTTTGCAATCTCCTCAACTCGATCCCACTCATATGTATTTGTGTCGAAATCATTTGAAGCATATGTCGAACAATTTTCAAAATTAGTGTTTCTTTTTTTTTCTTACCATGTCTTATCCAACATGTATAGCTTTGATCAATTCCATGCCATACTAAATGTCCTTCCAATTGATATGCTCTATCGCGTTTTCCAAAACAACATTTTAAACGAGGACAAATGAATCAATTTGGGTCTTTTGCATTCTTCACTGCAAACTCAACAAACTCCATTTTCATACTCTTTTGACAATCGATTGGCAAACATGCATTTTCGGTCCATTTCATATGACCTATATGAATGTAGTGTTACTCAAATGATAAACTACTGATAATATTATACCAATCTATAATATCTATAGTCTGATTTCAAAACAGAATAGATCGAATAAACTTAAAAAAAGAACATATTTTATACGATTTATCAGGTAACAATTTATTTGATTTATCAAGGTGCATTAATTAATTTGAAAATCTTTTTTTATATGATTAATCAAGGTTATGCCATTTACTATCAGGTAATATTTTATATGATTTATCAGGTAATAGTTTATCAGTTTTAGTGACAACAACAAATTAATAAATACAACACCTGAAATAACAATCACTCAGTAGAAATTGGAGCACAGTAGAGGAGGATTCAGTGAGAACACGGCGCACAATAGAGGAGATGAGGGTTCATAGGGTTAGGTAGAGAACATATTAAAATTGTTCTTATTTATTTAAGGAGAATGATTTTTTTATCAAATATGCATCATTTTACAACGCTTATATACAAGCGCTGTAAAGAAAACTGTAAACATTATTTGAGAGCGCTATGTGACTCTACAACAGCGCTTTTAAAAAAGCCTTGTAAACATTATGACCCTATATAACCTACAAAAACATTTTTTCTAAAGCACTTGTCAAAAAAGCGTTGTTGTATCCTCCGTTAATTTTACAATAGCACTTTTAGTAAAAAAAACGTTGTAAAAGGCACCCCTGTAAAATGATAATTTTGGCGTAGTGCTTCATGAAAATCATATATTCATAAAAGGTATCATAAAAATCAAAACTTTTATCTTTTACATAAATTTTTTTTAAACTTTCATCTTTTACACATACATATAAAAATTCAAAATTTCTCCATGGATATCATAAAAGTTAAAACGCATCATAAGCCACATAGAAATTCAAATTTGATCAGATATATCATAAAAATTCAAACTTTCAACACATATAAAATAAAACTTAAAATTTCTTCACATATATCACTCATTCAGAGAATTTCCATCACACAACACCTTGTAAAAATTGATAATCCATATTTTAATCCTAGAAGCTCCATTTTGTCATATTAATTCAGTTATTACCAAATAGGGTTATCATCGCGAGTAGCGAGCTCCAAATGAATTATTTGAAAATATGGCCTTCTTGTTTATCTTACACTAACATATACTCATGAATTCAAACGTTCTCTCACCCTTTAATTTATTTTGACACTTTCACACGTTAATTTGAGTCCACAAGCGAAAACCTTTTTTTTTTCTTTGACTCCATGTCTTCCAATCTATCTACTCAAAATTTTATGGGTAAACGTCCAAAATAAAGTATGAGAAAACATTCTAAAATGGAAAATTTAGAAAATGGGTAAAAAAAAAACATACCCTAAGTAAGAAAAATAATTGGTTATAGTCGTCGTCTAGATGGTCGTTTTGGTGTTGGTTTTACTCAAATTGGAGTTATGATGAAGATGAACAATACAAAATAATGGGTTTCATAAACATAGAAGTTAAGAATATTATAGAGAAAATGGGAAGTCTAAAATTATGAAAAACGGTGTGAAAATTACTAACTGATAGCATTTTAACAAGTCCATTGAATCGTTGCAAGTAATAATAAAACAATAGTACCGAGTATGCAACTCAAGGATTGCGTTCTATTATCGAGTTATATTTAATTACTAAAAGTGAACAATAAGTTTCTGAATTAATTGAAATAATATTTAAATTTAACAACGGTAATAAAATTGATCCTTTATAATAAGAAAATATTAAGGATAAGTTTCACTTTGAGATATGCTATATCAGGTTCGGTACAAGTCATGGCATACATCAAGCATCCGATTACTTTTGAATAATCTAGTTGATCCACAAGACATCCTTTATGTGGAAAAAATATTTTGCAATTAAATTGATCAAATTTCTTTATCCCTTTGTCAATAGAGTGAGATTAGGATAAACCAATATTTACACTATCTCTCATGATTTTAAATCCAAAATTGGTGTCAAAGATTAACATATCAACCACATATAAACAAAACAAGAGACCATTTTCATTGTGAAATTTACTATAAATACACTTGTCAGATTCATTATTTTGTATCCATTAGAAAGCACAATTTGATCAAACATTTGGTGCCATTGTTTGAGAGCTTGTTTTAACACATATAAAGATTTAGTCAATTTAACACATTTTATGTTCTTGTCCTTTGATGGCAAATACTTTAGGTGTTTTCATATACACCTCTTCATCTAACTCTCCATTTAGGAAAACAGTTTTAACATCCCTTTACTGGATTAAAAACTTATAGATAGAAGCTAGGGCCAACAGATCTCTTAAGGATGCAATTCTTGCAACAGATGCATAAGTATCGAAGTAGTCGCTACCTTCGTTTTGTGTAAACCATTTTGCAACAAGTCTAGCTTTGAATTTATCAATGGTACCATCAACTTTTATTTTCTTCCTAAAGATCCATTTATAGCCTATTATTTTGGATCCAAGTGGGAGGTCTACTAATTTCCAAGTTTTATTCCCCATAATTGATTCCATTTCCTCTTGGATGACTTCTTTCCAAAAGATGAAGTCTTGAGACTTTATTGCATCTTCATATGTGTCAAGATCACTCTCTAAATTATAGCAAATTGGTCCATAATTGTTAATGGAATCATATGTGTCTTGAGACTTTATTGCCTCTTCATATCATTGAATTTTCTAAAGTTAAAATGTCCTAGTCGCATAAGTCATAAATCAAAAGACTCAACGATATAAACAGAAATCATTATACATTACATTTGAACATATTTTCATAAAGGTAACCCTTCCCTACGAACATATCCCCTTTAAAGAGAATAAATTTATCTCCTTCAAATACACATTTTAAACCAAACTTATTAAGTAAAGGTACATAAATCAAGTTCTTCCTAACTTCAAGAACATAAAATACATTTTTAAGAGTAAGTATTTTTCCATAAGTGAATTTAATCTCCACGGTTCCTTTTCCTTTACTTGGACAGTTGCGACATTTCCCATGTACAAAACACTTTCATCTTCTTCATAAATGGTCTTAAATAGTTCTTTGTTTTTGCACACATGGAGGGTAGCACCGAATTATATCCAACAACATCTTCAATCATGTTGAGTTCAAAAATGACAACAACAAGATTATCTTTTATTACACTTGAAATCTTTCCACGAATATAGAAGTTTGTCTATTATAGAGGATACAATAATGGTTTCATCCATGTGCATACGATGACATTTGTAGTTACTAAAATGCATTCAATCTCTTGCAGTAGTTCCATTATTGATTTATTATCAACCATTTTATAATTATTAAATTAAGAAACAAGAAACTTCTTACTTGTAGCGTCTTCTTGCACGTATCTTGATTCTAATTTCGCCCATAGTTCTTTTGCAAAAATGCTACTTTGATATATATCGAACAAAGAGTGAGACATACCATTGAGAATATGACTCATGCATATTATTATTATTATTATTATTATTATTATTATTATTATTATTATTATTATTATTATTATTATTATTATTATTATTATTATTATTATTATTATTATTATTATTATTATTATTATTATTATTATTATTATTATTATTATTATTATTATTATTATTATTATTATTATTATTATTATTATTATTATTATTATTATTATTATTATTATTATTATTATTATTATTATTGAAATAAAAGAAAGGAAAAAAGAACAAAGTGTTTTATTAGGCTTG
>JBBPBR010000004.1:39738557-39777184 GCA_037974775.1 Cicer pinnatifidum
AGGAAGTAATACTGCTGTAAGGAAAAAAAATATAAAGAAAGCAGCGCAGCAAGCAAAGGCCACAAACAGGGAGAGGAGGAAGAAAAATAGAGTTCTGATGTTAATAGATGTGTAACAAACTTGTTTTGTTTGATCTACAATTTTAGTATATTACTTTTACCACTGAGTTTGTTATTTTAATATATAGTCTTAGTATTTTTACTTTCTCTAAGAGGTACTTTAGAATACCCATTATAGTAGAAAGTTGTTGTTATTTTTTATTAATGTTCCCTAGTGTTACTAGGAAGACTCTAGTATACCCATTAATTATTACAGTGAATGTTTTTATTGGACTAGGTCTTGTGGCTTTTATTCTCTTTGAGAGAAGTTTTACACATTAAAAATCCTTTTTGTTTCATTTAATTTTATGCCAATCATTGTTGCTATGTGGAATTGTATTTTATTTTTCTACACAGGTGGGGAAAAATATTCTACATTATTGAGATAATTATCTCTAGTTTTTTTCCTAACTAAGTGGTATATAGAGCTTGATTGATTTGATTTGTGCATTTAAATGGAGGAGGAAAATAAAGGTCCAAATATGATTAAGCTCAACTCTTCTAATTACATACTTTGAAAGACTCTCATGGAAGACATGCTATATAATAAAGATTTGTATGATCCTATAGAGGGTGACACTGTTAAACCCACATATAAATATGACGCTGACAAGAAGAAGATGAATAGAAAGGCAATGACATTGATTAGACAATGGTTGGATCTGAGTGTACATCCACATGTTGAAACTGAAATAGATGCTAACAAGATGTGAGAGAAATTAAAAGAGTTGTATGAATGAAAGAATGTGCAAAATAAAACATTCTTGATTTGAAAATTGGTGAATATGAAATACAAATATGGAGATTCAATGGTAGAACATATGAGTATTTTTTAGAATACAGTGAATAAGTTGACAACAACATATATTAAATTAGAAGATTAGTTGCAAGCGTTGTTATTGTTGAGTTCCTTGCCTGATAATTGTTGTGACATTGACCAATTCAGATCCAAGTGAAAAGTTGAAAATGTCAACAGTTAAAGAAAATATGTTGAATAAAGAAGCTCAAAAAAAGGAATGTTGTTTGATTGGTTGTTCCTCAAAATCAAAAGCATTAGTTATAGAGTCACGAGAGAGAAGTCAATCTAGACATTTTCATAGACGCGATAATTTTGAAAGTCGTAATAAATCAAGAAGCAAGTCGAGGACTAGAAAAACAGTTGTGGGATCCCATTTATTGACAAAATTGTCAAACTCTAAACCAACAAATCCATTGAAAGTGTTGTTTGCATCAACTACATGAGTCAAATTTATGCCAAAAATATTTGTGGGTCATTTCTTTTTTCTCTAGTGCACGAGAGTAAATAAAAAAAGATTTATTATGTAAATTATCACTAATCAATATGTTTGATGTGAATGTGTAATTTCACTTCAAATATTTCAAATTATCCTAAAGAGGATTTGCCGATTAATCCGTTTGCATTTAATATATATAAATTGATGTTGGTGAATCGAATATAAAACTTAGTGTGACACAGACGTTTTGTAATTTATTTGTGTAACATTCATCATCATTAATTTCATATTTTTCTTTTTCAACATACATCGTCCCCCAACTCAAAATCCAAACGGATATTGATAGTTAGTATTGATGAGGTGTGAACCAATGATGAGACATATTTATTCACATTAGGTTAGTTGGGGATGCACCTTGCTTCATTCTCGTTTGGTTTCGTGAATCCCGAAGTGGTGCAAAATAAACTTATTAATTCGCGACGTCAGCAGCACCATCCACTACGCCAAAAATTGCCTTTTACAACGCTTTTTTTAAGTCATTTACAGCGCTTTTTCAAAAAATTAAGCGCTGTAGTATCCAGCGCTGTAAAAAGATACAACATCGCTCTTTAAAATAAAAAAAGCGTTGTAAATCTCTTCTAAAAACGCGCTGCTTGTTGTATTAGTTTTACAACGCTTTTTAAAAAAAACGCTGTAATAGGTGCATTCCTTTATTTCAATTAGATCTCTTTCTGGGATTATATCAACAATCTCCTTCATAAATCGCAATATACAATATCAGCAGTCCATGTTGTTAGTTTGATGAGAGCACTATAAAATAAAACATATAAGTCAATAAATATTTGTGCATTGATTGTTAATGAAATTTTAAAGGCAATATATTTCAAACCTTTATTGGAATCCATGTGATTTATTTGATTTTTGCTTCGACACTGTAGCACCCATTTGAGCTCGGAAAACTTGTAAAGCACTATCAAATAAATGTGATTATTAGTATTAACAAATACATTATATATATATGTATTTAAGAAATAAATGAATAAATGAATACAATACCTGAAGAGTGCGAAGAAATATGTAGGGTTCATAGAGTTACAGTTTCGTTACGGCGAGAATGCGCAGAAATACGAACGGTTCGTAGGACAGAGTAGGGTTCGCAATGAGAAGAGTACGTAATAATGTTCGTAGGGATAGTAACAAATATGGAGATGATTTACAATGAAGATGGCTAACAATATTGTTCGTAGAGACAGTAGAGTTTGCAATGAGAAGGATAATGAAGAGGAGAAGGACACTAAAACTTAGTGAAGTTTATGTAATAAAGAGGAAACTGAAACGATTTACCTTTTACAGCGCTTTTTTTACAGCGCTTTTCCAAAAAGCGCTCTAATAGATCCTTTAATTATGTGAAAGCGCAAATCTTTTACAGCGCTTGTCAAAAAAGCGCTGTAAAAGACCTTCTTATTTTTTTTTAAAAGCCTTTTACAGCGCTTTTCCAAAAAGCGCTCTAATAGGTCCTTTCCAAAAAGCCTTTTACAGCGCTTTTTTTTACAGCGCTTGTGAAAAACGCGCTGTAAAAGGCCTTCTTATTTTTTTTAAAACCCTTTTACAGCGCTTTTCCAAAAAGCGCTCTAATATGTCCTTTCCAAAAAGCATTTTACAGCGCTTTTTTTACAGCGCTTGTCAAAAAAGCGCTGTAAAAGACCTTTTTAGTTTTTTTTAAAAGCCTTTTACAGCGCTTTTCCAAAAAATGCTCTAATAGGTCCTTTCCCAAAAGCCTTTTACAGCGTTTTTTTTACAACGCTTGTGAAAAAAGCATTGTAAAAGACCTTCTTATTTTTTTTTAAAAGCCTTTTACAGCGCTTTTCCAAAAAGCGCTCTAATAGGTCATTTCCAAAAAGCCTTTTACAGCGCTTTTTTTTACAGCGCTTGTGAAAAAAGCGTTGTAAAAGGTCTTCTTATTTTTTTTAAAAGCCTTTTACAACGCTTTTTCGAAAAGCGCTCTAATAGGTCCTTTCCAAAAAACCTTTTACAGCGTTTTTTTTACAGCGCTTGTGAAAAAAGCGTTGTTATATCCTCCGTTATTTTTAAAATATCATACAACGGCGCTTTATTTAATAAGCGCTATAAAAGACGCGCTATAAAATGTTATTTTTGGCGTAGTAATCTTAATTAGTTGGCTGGCCGACCACTTGAAAGAGCAGCACCAACTCGGGTACTCTCCTCTCCTCCTGTTATTCGTATTAATAAATAATTAAAATAAATCGATCTATTAGTGAGAAATACAGCCAGATGAAGAAAGAGTACGATTCAGGAACTGGTACAACATGTTATGCTTTGGTGTGGTAGCCATGAGTAATACGTCATATGTATGTTGACTCACACCTCTGTCCAATTGCTAACCAATTTTATTGGTCGTCGTCATCACATTCCTTCCTAGCCTATTATTGCGGTGGTAATTGCCATCTTAGTTATCACATCTGTCATGTGGAGTGTATATATATATATATATATATATATATATATATATATATATATATATATTATAAACAAAAATAACTAAATTGTTATTTGAAAAGTCACTATTATAAAATAAAAATTATTTTACGATTATTAAAAATATTAGTTATGTATAATTAATTTTTAAAATTTTATATAACATAATTTAAATTTGGGTCGTTATCAACATTAAATATTTTTTTATTAAAGTAAAAATATATTAAAAATACTAACATTAAATCAATCAAAAGTAATTATTTTTATTTATAAAGTGACTAAGATTTGAGGTGACTTTTTTATTTATAATAATGACCTATAAAAATATATATACAATTGGTACATATATAGCAGTACATGAAGAAAGTATTCTAAAGTCACAACCACAGCAATAAGCAGGTAAATTCCAAATTGCATTTAAAAAATTGTTTTGAATTTATTCGTAATCAATTAAAATTAAATACTTGAACTTGACAAATTAAAGGACTCGTAAAGTACAAATTAAAGGACTCGTAAACACTTTAGTCTATCCACTACACGAAAATACATCATTTATGACGGCAAAAAGTTTTTAATAAAGGGAAAAAAAGTCACAATAGACATATTTGCAGTGGTCCAAGGGATTCATAAATAATCCCATTGCAAAAGTTTAGGGCGGCAAAAACGGCTATAAAGGTTATTATCTTAGTCACCATTTGTGATAGAAAACTCCGCCAGAAATTTGTGATGGCTTTGATTGTGATAAACAAAAACACGTTTGTGAGGGTTTAGACCGCCACAAGTTATTCTATTTGTAGCCGTTTTGATCGCTACAAATGAGTAATTTTATTAAAAAAACACTAATTTTATAAAATTCGAAATTAATATTATGAAATATTAATATTAATATAATTTAAAAATGGAAATATAATTTTTAAAAAAATATTATATATAAAGATAAATTATGATTTTAATATGAATTAAATTATTACTACCAAAAAAAATAAAACATTCTAAAATTAATAAATTATATCATAGAAACCAAATTAAAACACACCATAATTAAATAATAATGTATATTATATTCATACAAACCCAAAATAAAAATGAAAAATATCTATCGAATACATCAATCATCATAATAATTAATCTGATCATTAGCTCAACTCTCTCAATCATTATTTGATGGAATATTCCCGATGACAAAAGTCCCTCAAAAGTATTTTTAATTGGTGTTGACGACAACATGGTTTGAAATTACATTTTATCTTTAAGTACACCACCACTAGTCGAGAGAGTCAAAGCTGGTTGAAGTTGATTTAAATATGATCTGATCAAGCTAGTTGTTGGCATAATTGGTGTATGGAGTTTGATCTTCTTGAGATTGAGGAAGCTTTTGTGAAAATGACGATACATGCTGAGAATATTTAAATATTGTTGTTGTTGAAACATTGGTTGTAACACCCCGTTTTTCAAAGCGAGTGTGTATTTTTTTTTTTAAACAAATTAAATAAAACATAGCAAATACATAAGGAAAAGCCTTTGGATAAATAATAAAGTCATTATAATTTACAAGCAGCAGAAAGGTTCTCAAAATATGAATTCAAAATATTTACATAACAAAAGTGGTACAGTCTTCCAGTTTAAAAATACAAACAACCCAAAAAAAAGACATATGTTCCCTCTATGACAACCTAGTCTGATCATTTTACAAAACAACTAAACACCCTGAGTGATCTCCACGTGCCCCGGGAGATCCTCCTAACGTAGCTCCAATCAAGCATTCTCATCTACATTCCCAACCGTAGGGTACGAACCGGTAGGGTTGTCCTGGCTCTCATCTGAGGGCAAAGCCCAGATTTCCACAATAGTTGTAAAGGGTCACCAACCGAAATTAACAGTTAACACATAACATTTATGCTTTTAAATGCACAAAATATCCTCTCAACTAAGCATGCACCTTAAAAGGATTTTTCCATATGCTAAAAGTTCATATAATGCTTGCCAAATGTAAATGAAATCAAAATAAAGTTCTCAAACCATCAAGTAATACATAACTGACCAAAACATTGATAAATCAATTGAGCAATCAATTATCTAACTCAAAATAAGAATTTCTATTAAGCCAATCGATTTCCAAATCAATTTCCTGAAGGTTTTTAGTGAAATTTGAATTCTGGGCTTAATCCAATCGATTGGGCAATCAATTGACAGGATAACTGAGCCCCTGACTTAATGCCAATCGATTTCCAAATCGATTTTGTCAGTTTTGCTGAGCCCCTGACTTAATGCCAATCGATTTCCAAATCGATTTCTTAAAAGATTTTGAAACACATATTATAAAATTGATTGGCAAATCGATTATGTCAAATTAAAGAAGTCCCTGTAACTCATCCAATCGATTGGGAAATCGATTTCCCTGCATATTCTTCCAAAAATACATAAACTAACTCAATCACATTCATACACAATCCCAAATCTTAACACTTAGCACTTATAACACAATTACTACAACATCATGAGTTTCGAAATAGTATTGCAATCAAACATGCTATCACCAAATTCCAAAACATAACACTTAACACTTATAACGCAATAACTACAACATCATGAGTTTCGAAATAGTATTGCAATCAAACATGCTATCACCAAATTCCAAAACATAACACTTAACACTTATAACGCAATAACTACAACATCATGAGTTTCGAAATAGTATTGCAATCAAACATGCTATCACCAAATTCCAAAACATAACATTTAACACTTATAACACAATACCCACACGGACATGATGAACCAACAATTCACAATTTAACAGGGTGTAGTCTCTCACGGACAAACACCTGTGCAGTCTCTCACGGACAAACACCATTCACCAGGGCGTAGTCTCTCACGGACAAACACCTATGCAGTCTCTCACGGACAAACACAATTCACAAGGCGTAGTCTCTCACTGACAAACACCTGTGCAGTCTCTCACGGACAAACACAATTCACCAAGATACGTAAGTCGTAAACATACCACCTATCACGGGTCAGTACTGTTTACCGAGGTACCACCTATCATGGGTCAACACGACTTACCAAACGTAAATCGTAAACGTACCACCTATCACGGGTCAGTACTATTTACCAAGGTGCCACCTATCACGGGTCAACACAATTTACCAAAAACGTAAGTCGTAAACGTACCACCTATCACGGGTCAGTACTGTTTACCGAGGTGCCACCTATCACGGGTCAGCACAACTTACCAAAAAGCGTAAACCATAAACGTACTGCCTATCACGGGCCCGTATCGTTTACCAAGGTGCCACCTATCACGGGTCTGCACGTTTTACTAAAACAAACATTAAGTAAACAAGACATTAAGAGATTCCCCATTCTTAATACTTATTTAACTTAAGCGATTTTCAAAACAAACATTAAGTAACCAATACATTAAGAGATTCCCCATTCTTAACGTCCAGTTAACTTAAACGATTTTCAAAACAAATATTAAGTAAACGAGACATTAAGAGATTCCCCATTCTTAATTCTCATTTAACTTAAACGATTTTCCAAAACAAACATTAAGTAACCAAGACATTAAGAGATTCCCCATTCTTAACGTCCTGTTAACTTAAACGATTTTCAAAACAAATATTAAGTAAACGAGACATTAAGAGATTCCCCATTCTTAATTCTCATTTAACTTAAACGATTTTCCAAAACAAACATTAAGTAACCAAGACATTAAGAGATTCCCCATTCTTAACGCCCAGTTAACTTAACCGATTTTCAAAATAACATTAAGTAACCAAGATATTAAGAGATTCCCCATTCTTAACGCCCAGTTAACTTAACGATTTTTCTCAAACACACATTAAGTAAACAAGACATTAAGAGATTACCCATTCTTAATTCTCGTTTGACTTAATGGTTTTCAAATTCAACACAAAACAAACTCAAACATACTTTCACATTCAATTCATATTTCACAACAAAACACATCAAATTCCATAATTAACAATCATGAACACGTCGAATACGACGACACAAATCAACACAATCAATTTCATATATTCAAAATCATACATACACGAGGTAAATTCATTTTTCATGAAGCATTCATCGATATAATCAAAACCTAACTCTAAGATTTTACCCCTAAAGCCTTAGATACATTTTTCTCCAAATCAACACTTTAACCCTAACAAAATCCTTTTCCACACAATCACAGATAAGTCCCTAAATGCAAACTAAAAGTTTGGAAGGAGTCCTTACCTTCACGTTAGCTGTAACGTGCGATTACAGCACCGCGAGCAAATCCGGTAAAATCTCCGCTCGCAACGCCGCTTCCAAAGTTTGTCCCCTAGCACCGTAGCGTGGTAGTGAGCAACTTTCCCTTCTATCTCTTCGCGAAACGAAGCTTAGATCTAGATGAAATGGGGAGGTTTGTGTTTGAATCCCTAATACCGTTTTTCTCTGTTTTCGAATCAAAGAGGAAGAGTGAAGTTGAGAAATCCTTGTCCAATCACCCACTATCAATTTTCGAACTCAATGGAAAGAAAAGAAAGCAAAAACGAGCAACAATGGAGGAAGGGAGAATAAGGGGTGAGCGCGGGCAGAGGAAGAAGAAGGGAAATGTTCTGTTTCTCTCTCTCTTTTTTCCTTTCTTCCTTTTTCTTTCCTTTCTATTTCTTTTCCTTCCAATTCCTTTCTTTTTCCTCCCACAAAAACATATATACATATATTTTAATATATATATATATATATATATATATTATTTACTTTTAACAAATATCTTCAAATCTAGATATTTATTAAAATTACCATTTCACCCATAACGCATTAAATACTTCGTAAAAGATTCACCGCAGTCAATTTAATTTCTTTATCGACGAGTAATTCTAATCGGATATCAAAATATCTTTTTGATCATATAAACTCCAAAATATTAATAACTTTGGCTAAAAAGCTTCCGAGCTCAATACCAAAAATACACCAAAAACATAAAGTACACTTTAAAATTATGGGTCTTACATTGGTTGTCTTTGTTGTTGCTGGAAAGAGGAATTTGGAGGCTCTTGTTGTTGGTGCTGGAAATTTAGAGGTGTTTGCTGCTGTTTGGAGTATTGAGAATATTGTTGTTGCTGCTGGAGCAGTGGTTGTTGCTGGAGCAGTGGTTGTTGCTGCAAGTTTTGAGGTCATGGAAATTAATGTTTTTGTTGAAACAATTGGTGTTGCTCTTGAAACTTCTGTTTCCATTATTCATTTAATTTATCAACTGCTGCTTGTATCAACTATTGTATCTTTTCTTCTTGCTCACTCAACCATGGTTCCTTTAATTGCTCAACATCGTTAGTCGACGAACGATGAGATCGATTTGTACTAACATAAGAAGATGACGTCTTAGTCTGAATATATTTTCTTGGGCCTTTTACAAATATTGACGATAAACTATCAACACCCAACAAACACCCTTTGTACTTGCCACCACTAAAGTTCATAAAGCTTTCAGTCTCATATTGTTTTCGCTGCAGTGGACTGGCTTGCTGAGTAGGAGGAAGAGTAGTTTGTTGATTATCCCATTCTTTCATGACTTGTTGAAGTTTTTCCAGTATAATATATATATATATATTAATTTAAATACTAAAAAGTATATATTTACCTGAATCATTTTTGATAATCCATCAGTATACTAATTTGTTTCGGGATTAACATGAAGATAGCAATGTATCACTACCTGAGTGACTTATCTTCCAAGTTTCTTTTTCTAAAATATTAACTGTCAAGTTTAATTGGTTAAATTTAATAATTAATTGAATATAAATTTATAGATATATATTAATAATAATTACCATATAATATTTAATTTTTCTAGAAGACATGAAACCTCCATTGTGAGTACTGGTATCCCTCTGAGGTGTTCTTTTCATATTTGCCTTTTCTCTTTTCTGTTTGTATGCATTTGTGTTCCATTTCCTCCACAAAATACTCCACACATTTCACCAATCCAATTTTACCATTTCTCCTAGACCATATTACATGTGTACACCAACATAAATAATAAAACGTTTGGAGAAACGATGGTCAAAAGAAGCCCAAATTGCAACATTGTTCTCTCCTCTCCAAGTACACTTTATCAGTTGTTTGTTTAAATAAAAAAATATATTAAAAATATAACTTAACTAAACATGCAAATGTATAATTTGTAATTAAGTAAATCAATTGAATCTCTTACTTTGAAACAATACAAAAATTGATCAACTTCACTAAATTGAGGTATCTTATCCTCTTTTATTTCACTCCAAGACAATTATGGTTTTTTATATTTCTCTTGTATGATTTTAGCAAGTGCCTTTGTAGATGATTTTAAAAGGAATATATTTTCAAAGTTAATATGCAAATTAAATTTAAAAATTAATTCATAAAATAATGTAAAATATAATAATTAACAATAATGAAATAATTAACTGAGATAATTTAAAATAGTTTACATACCCATCTCCGTATAGAATAATGACTATGAGGTCGTAGCAATAAACACACATTGGTTCCATTATTCCTTCTATGGTATAAGACTGTATAAGGACCTCATGATGTAGAGGAATAGCTCTGCCACTAGTACCAGTTGTTGGTATAGGCATGACAGATGGGTCGTTAACAACACATGGTCATTTAATGAAAATGTTTTTGTGTCTTCCATGCATATTTACATATTAGGAGGAAGTTTGTGTGGAGTAACAATAACAAGCCAACAAGAATAACGAATGAACGATGCTTGTATATAAGGTGTATATCCATCTGAGGAAAATCTAAGTCTTACATTACGTGGATCTAACGCAAAATTAGGATGCATCATGATCAAAGTGTTTTCATGTTCGGCCATAGAAGAATGTCGCAACTCACATTAATTTCTTCTATTTTCATAATGCCACATCATATTTCTTGTAGTTTGCATTAATGCAAACATTTTCTACAATATTGGTACAATTAATAGGTAGATAAATTATTGCCTTCCTTGGAATTGATTTTCCCTTACTTGCCCAAGAGTTACTTCTTTGGCGATATCTTAGTTGTTGACAAAACTTACATTCTATTAAGTTGCCCTAGAGTTACTTCTTTTTTGCGGTGTTAATTTATTAGCTTGTGATCAAGATTTTAATTTTAAAACTGATCTATCAAGCCCTCCTCTCCATGATCGAGAAATGATATATTCAAAAGCCTATTCCCTTTCTTATCCTCCTCAAAGAGATTATTTCTATATTACGCCAAACAAATAGACTTACTTCTATAGTTATTCTTGAAAGAAAAGCAAATCGTATACTCATCTCTTAGTTTAACTAGGTCACTGCTCCGTTTTTTATTCAAACGGTGCATCCACCTATTCTTTTGTTAGATCATTTTTTATGTATGATGCTAGAAGTTATCATTATTGTATTTTATTTTATTTAATATAATTTATTTTTAATCAAAAACAAATATTGATGTTTAAACTTTTAAAGTTAAATTGCCAATAAATTAAATCTAAAACTTACATTCACTTGAGCGCTCATACCTAGCGAGCTAGCCTATTTAAATTTTATTTCATTCCGTCCATCTAGGTAGTTCAACAGAGCAGCTAGAGCCCTAGCCCTCGCCCACGGAGAAAGTAGGGGTGTAACAGGGAATACAGTACCAAAAGAATCACTATTCGATAAGCCAACAACGGATCAAACTCTCTAATCAGTCACATCTATTTATTTCAAAATTTTTATTTATTAAAATCTTATTTCAAATCACTATCTCTTCACAAATATTCATTTCAAATTTTATTTTGTTCAAAACTTTAAAATTATTCAACTATTAAAAATAAGTGGTTTGAATTTATTTAATTTTTGTAATATTTACAGATGAAATATAAATGTAATCGAACAAATCAATGACATATTTTTTTAATTTTATTTAACATGACTGATATTTTTTAAATTTAAAAACATATTTTATAAAATCGAAAAAAATATAACTTTTTTATAAATTAAAGTTTTTTATATTAACAATCTCTTACCAGTAAGGGTGTAAAGAGCTGATTTTGTTTAATTTGATAGAGAAAAAACCAAAAACATTCAAAAATACATGGTTTGTTATGATAAGGGGTTTGCAATATTTTTAAATCTAAACTAAAATGATGAATAATGGTTTGGTTTTATTCATTTCAATATGATTGATATTGTTTAGGATTAAATAAGTTTTTAATCTCTATAAAATTTTAAAATTTTATATTTTTTATTTAAAAAAACCAGATTTTTGTAATCCTATAAAACTATTATGCTAGTCACGCTTAGAATGTCACCTAATATATTTGAATAATTTTTTTACAATCATATAATCAATATTGTAAAAAAAATTTCCACAAAAAAGACTTAACATTCGTTACTTATTATCCATAGTTTTGTTACTTTTATCTTGAATTTATAAAAGCGTTTTACAAATTGATATTTAATTCATTTCAATATAAAATATTATAATTTTTTAAAAGAAACATTTCATAATTGCTGGAATTGTAAAACAAAATTTAAAATTTTATAGCTACTAAAAAATTTTTTAACCAATTTTTATTAATTTTAAAAATATATTTTATTAAATAAAAATAGATAATTTTTTCACAAAGTATAGTTTGTTTATACTCAACAAATTATTATCAATAATAGTATAATGAGTCAGTTTGATTCAATTTTTTATATAAAAAAATTAAATTAATTATCAATGTGGTTTTATTTGATTCACAAGAAATTTGATCAAAAACCAAACTTAAGAATAGGGGATCATGTATATTAGAGTATCCATATTTAACTTTTGTAATGTATAAATAAGTGGGAATAACCATTTAAACAATGACAAAAATATTTAAAGTTAGCCTACTTTAATGGAATAATTATTCTAAGAAAATGTATAATTTCTTAGCTCCAGACGTTCTCACCACCTTGGGAACCTCACTTTTTCCTATCAGCCCTTAAAAGCCTATGTCATCCTTCACCAGTGACCACCCTCTCTCCCCCTTTTTCCCACTATATAGCTAAATAACTCATCATGCTTTCTTCCTCTTCAACGTTCCTATCAATATCACCTTCTATAAATAAAAAAGCCTTGTCCTCAAAATTAGAGATAAGATCCTTTAATGTGTGGATTCAATAATTTACATTTACACTGTCAATCAATATAATTAATGTAATTACTGTCAGCTAGTGTAACGTCTTATTTTCTTGTAGCGTCTTAATTCTAGCTTTAATCATAGAATCATGTATCTGCTAGTGTTTGCTATATATATATGTACACTGTAATCACCAGAACACATAATAATAATATTCTTTACCTATCATTACATTTCCAAGTTGGTATCAGAGCACTTAAGCCCTGAAGGCTCTTGATCCAACACAAATCATGGCATCTGCTGCAGATTCAAAGTCCAGAAATGATCTCCCATTCACTATGTCTGTCAAGTTGGACAGAGACAACTATCCACTATGGAAATCTTTGGTGATCTGTATAGTCAAAGGCTGCAGGCTCAATGGGCACGTGCTAGGGACAAAGGAGTGTCCCGAAAAATTCATAACTTCTACAGATTCAAGCAAGAATCCAAATCCTGCCTTTGAAGATTGGCAGGCTCATGATTCACAACTCCTTGGATGGTTGATGAATTCGATGACTACTGAAATGACAACACAGTTGCTGCACTGTGAAACCTCAAAACAACTTTGGGAGGAAGCCCAAAGCCTAGCAGGTGCACACACAAGATCTCGAGTCACTTACCACAAATCTGAGTTTCACAGCATTAGAAAAGGAGAGATGAAGATGGAGGAGTATCTGGTCAAAATGAAGAATCTCGCTGACAAGCTGAAACTTGCAGGCAGCCCCGTCTCCAACTCAGATCTAATCATTCAAACTCTGAATGGTTTAGATTCTGAATACAACCCTATGGTGGTCAAATTATCTGATCAAACTAGTCTCCCTTGGGTTGATCTTCAGGCTCACCTGCTGACCTTTGAGAGTAGACTTGATCAACTGATGAATTCGATGACTACTGAAATGGAAACACAATTGCTGCACTGTGAAACCTCAAAACAACTTTGGGATGAAGCCCAAAGCCTAGCAGGTGCACACACAAGATCTCGAGTCACTTACCTCAAATCTGAGTTTCACAACATTAGAAAAGGAGAGATGAAGATGGAGGAGTATCTGGTCAAAATGAAGAATCTCGCTGACAAGCTGAAACTTGCAGGCAGCCCTATCTCCAACTCAGATCTAATCATTCAAACTCTGAATGGTTTAGATTCTGAATACAACCCTATGGTGGTCAAGTTATCTGATCAAACTAGTCTCACTTGGGTTGATCTTCAGGCTCAACTGCTGACCATTGAGAGTAGACTTGATCAACTGATGAATTCGATGACTACTGAAATGGCAACACAGTTGCTGCACTGTGAAACCTCAAAACAACTTTGGGATGAAGCCCAAAGCCTAGCAGGTGCACACACAAGATCTCGAGTCACTTACCTCAAATCTGAGTTTCACAGCATTAGAAAAGGAGAGATGAAGATGGAGGAGTATCTGGTCAAAATGAAGAATCTCGCTGACAAGCTGAAACTTGCTGGCAGCCCCATCTCCAACTCAGATCTAATCATTCAAACTCTAAATGGTTTAGATTCTGAATACAACCCTATGGTGGTCAAGTTATCTGATCAAACTAGTCTCACTTGGGTTGATCTTCAGGCTCAACTGCTGACCTTTGAGAGTAGACTTGATCAACTAAATAGCCTCACCAACCTATCCCTTAATGCTTCAGCAAATGTTGCCAACAAAACTAATTACAGAGGCAACAAATTCAACACAAACATCAACTGGAGAGGTTCCAACAGCAACTGGAGAGGCTTTAACTTCAGAGGTTGGAAAGGAGGCAGAGTAAGAGGAGGAATGTCTAAGCCAACATGTCAAGTTTGCCACAAGGCCGGGCACACAGCAGTAAATTTCTATTACAAATTTGATAAGTCTTGTTCAAACTCAAATTATTCAGCAGGCAGTGACAGACAAGGGGCACACAATGCCTTCCTAGCCTCACAAAGCTCTCTTCAAGATTATGATTGGTACTTTGACAGTGGTGCAAGCAATCATGTGACACACCAAACTGACAAATTCGAGGATCTGACAAAACATCATGGTAAGAACTCATTAATTGTGGGAAGTGGTGAAAAACTAAAGATTGTTGCCACAGGTTCCTCAAAACTAAACTCACTTAACTTACATGATGTCTTATATGTGCCCAATATTACCAAAATCCTGTTAAGTGTGTCGAAATTAACAGTTCACAATAACATTCTGGTTGAGTTTGATGCAAATTATTGTTTTGTGAAGGACAATTTGACAGGGAAGGCAATCCTAAGAGGGACACTTAAAGATGGCTTGTATCAGCTTTCAAGGACTGATAGGGACCCGTGTGCTTATGTATCTGTCAAGGAAAGCTGGCACAGAAGGTTTGGTCATCCAAATAATAAAGTCCTAGATAGAGTCTTGAAAAATTGTAATGTCAAACTATCACCTAGTGATCATTTTAACTTTTGTGAGGCTTGTCAATATGGCAAAATGCATTTTTTACCCTTTAAAAACTCTTCCTCTCACGCTAAAGAAATCCTTGAATTAATTCACACTGATGTTTGGGGACCTGCATCTGTAATATCTTCTTCGGGTTTCAAATATTATGTTCACTTCCTTGATGACTTTAGTAAATTTACCTAGATCTATCCTCTGAAACAGAAATAAGATACTGCACAAGCTTTTACCCAGTTTAAAAACATGGCAGAAAATCTGTTTAACAAAAGAATTAAAACAATCCAATGTGATGGTGGTGGTGAATATAAGGTTGTGCAAAACCATGCTATAGAAGCAGGGATACAATTCAGAATGTCATGCCCTTACACATCACAACAAAATGGTAGGGCTGAGAGAAAACACATCCATATTGCTGAATTTGGCCTGACGCTACTAGCACAAGCCAAAATGCCCTTACACTATTGGTGGGAAACTTTCTCCACAGCAGTTTATCTCATAAACAGATTGCCCTCTCTAGTCACTCAAAATGAAAGTCCTTACTCACTACTCATTAGAAAGGAACCTGACTACAACTCCCTAAAACCCTTTGGGTGTGCTTGCTATCCCTGTCTCAAGCCCTATAATCAGCACAAACTATAGTTCCACACAACCAAATGTGTGTTCTTGGGCTATAGTAACTCCCACAAAGGATACAAATGCATAAACTCTCATGGAAGAATCTTCACCTCAAGACATGTTGTCTTCAATGAAGAACACTTTCCATTCCATGATGGGTTTCTCAATACAAGAAGTCCCTTGAAAACACTAACTGAATGTCCATCTGCCTCTTTTTCTTTGCCTACTGCAGGTAGCTCACATACTGGAGAAGCAACACCTTCAGATGACAACAATCCTGATGTCGAACAAGAACAAGTCAGTCCAACTGGTAGTGCTGCACCAGCCAGTCCAACTACAAATGATTCAACAAGGAAAAATCCAATTTCACATGACACTAATCCCATAGAAATAGTTACTGAAGCTCCCCAAGACCTTGCTGAACCAAACACAACCATCAACACTCATTGGACCAGGAGCAAGGCTGGAATTCACAAGCCAAAGCAGCCATATGTTGGGTTAGCTGAAACCTGCACAGATGAGAAGGAACCAAAAAATATCACATAAGCACTTACAAGACCACATTGGAAAGAAGCTATGGACAATGAGTATCGGGCACTCATGTCAAATCAAACCTGGGTTTTGGTACCATATCAAGGCCAGGAAAACATCATTGATTCTAAATGGGTCTTCAAGACCAAGTACAAAGCAGATGGGACAATTGAAAGGAGAAAGGCAAGATTAGTTGTAAAAGGATTTCAACAAACAGCTGGACTAGATTATGAAGAGAACTTCAGCCCAGTTGTTAAGGCCAGTACAGTTCGAATAATACTCTCAATTGCAGTGCATCTCAATTGGGAAGTCAAACAGTTGGACATAAACAATGCATTCCTTAATGGCTACCTCAAAGAGACTGTGTTTATGCATCAACCAGAGGGATTTGTTGACTCAACTAAACCTGAACATGTTTGCAAGTTATCTAAGGCAATCTATGGATTAAAACAGGCCCCAAGAGCCTGGTTTGACAGCCTAAAAAATGCCTTACTCAGTTGGGGTTTCAGCAACACAAAAAGTGATTCCTCACTCTTCACTCTAAGAGGTACAGATCACATCACCTTTCTACTTATATATGTGGATGATATAATTGTCACAGGGAACAACACCAAATTTTTAGAATCCTTCATCAAACAACTCAATGTTGTGTTTACCCTTAAGGACCTTGGTCCACTACACTACTTCTTAGGCATAGAAGCTCAAAGAGATGCATCTGGTATGTACTTAAAGCAATCGAAATACATAGGAGACGTCCTGAGAAAATTCAAAATGGAATATGCTTCATCCTGTCCAATACCTATGGTAACTGGCAAGCAATTTACAACTGAAGGGGAGAGGTTAAAAGACCCAACCGTGTTCAGACAAGCTATAGGAGCATTGCAATACTTAACAAATACAAGGCCTGACATATCATTCTCAGTTAACAAGCTCAGCCAATTCATGAGCTCTCCTACTATAGATCACTGGCAAGGCATCAAAAGAATATTGAGATATCTTCAAGGTACCATCGAACAATGTCTACACATTAAACCATCCACTGACTTTGACTTAACAGGCTTCTCAGATGCAGATTGGGCCACAATGTGTCTTCCTTGGTGAAACACTTGTTTCTTGGTCGTCAAGGAAGCAAAAAGTAGTCTCAAGATCTAGTACATAATCAGAATATAGAGCACTGGATGACCTAGCTGCTGAAATAGCATGGACTCGTTCACTCCTCGATGAGCTAAAACTCCCTCTGCCAAGAAAACCAACACTTGGTGTGATAACTTGAGTGCCAAGGAATTAGCTTCAAATCCAGTTATGCATGCTCGACCCAAACACATTGAAATTGATGTGCACTACATTAGAGACCAAGTGTTGTGAAATGAGATTGTTGTGGCCTATGTTCCATCAGCTGATCAAATTGCCGACTGCCTCACTAAAGCATTAACTCACACACGATTCAACCAACTCAAAGACAAACTTGGAGTGACTCCCTCACCCATCAGTTTGAAGGGGGGAATTAGAGATAAGATTCCTTAATGTATGGATCCAATAATTTACATTTACATTGTCAATCAATATTATTAATGTAATTACTGTCAGCTAGTGTAACGTCTTATTTTCTTGTAACGTCTTAATTCTAGCCTTAATCATAGGATCATGTATCTGCTAGTGTTTGCTATATATATATATGTACACTGTAATCACCAGAACACATAATAATATTATTCTTTACCTATCATTACATTTCCAAGTCTCAAGGCTAAAGTCACGAAACTGGCTTCTCATGTAATCGTCATCCTCCCACGTCACATCTTCGACCAGGCTGCTCCTCCACTAAATCAAGCTTTGAGCAATGGACTCCCGCTTTGACAAAGATGATAGTGCAAAAATAATTTTAAATAAAATACTCTATTTGATGTTTTAACGATAACAAAAAAAACAAATAAATAACAGTTATCCCTTAACAGTATATGCTAAGTGTGCAAATTAAGTTAGAAGACAAATAGTTAATATTGATTACTATCTATGTTAAAGTATCATAAATTACAAGTAAATTAGAGATGATAATGTAAGTGTTTCCAAACACAAAAAGTGTTATCATTTAATAAACAGGTAACTATATCTACTAATAGAGCAAGTTATATAATATAGCAATAAGAAGTATTTATTATATCATGTAGTCAAGTCAAGTGTTACAGAGTATGCATTCTGATATAAGTTAATTATATCATCTAATGATTGAACTAAGACAAACGAACAACAACGCTTCACTTTGTTATTTTGACTTTGGTGAGAGCGCTTTGGCACGCGCCTCTAGAGACGCGAGCGACACTTTGTTTTGGTTGACTCTAATAATGCAAGCAATTTTTTGGTTCTAGTGACTTTAGAAATATATGATATGTTATGTGTTAATTAATTATGTTGAACGTAGCTACGATGCTCATCTACCTCTGATAAATCTGTCAAGCAAGTGATTGTTTGTCTCTAATGATCACATCATGTATTTAATCGATTGACTCTAATTCATGATGTATGTTCTGGAAGAAGTCAACATTCTAATGAAAGTCAACGCTTCGAAGAAGACAAAGAATTTGTGCATCCTCTTATGAACATCTAGAGTCTGCTACTTTTCTAAAAGTTGTTCTGATAATAGTACTATCATCTACTTCCGTATCCTCAAACCAAGATACGTAGTATCATTCACGAAGATATATATCAATACATATTAAAGACTGATCTGATAAGAATTAACTCAGTCCATTACGTGAGTGTGAGAGAGAATGAAAAAGGCTACGGGTTAACAAGAAAGTCTGAAAAAGCCAATAACACATCAAAAGAAAAATATGAAAAGAAAATCCTCTCAATAAGAGTTATTAGAATTGATGTAAATCAGTCAAAGTGTTCTTACACACTTGTACTGATATACGACTCGATTTGTAACATTCTCTCAAAGAGTTAAAATCTTAAAAACAAACTTTGTGTCAATTCAGGCACAAACTAGAACTAATGTAAGTATGTCCAATAGTGGCAAAAAGTCTCTCACCCTAAGAGGTACCTAAAAAGGTACAACAACATTCATGAACCTCAACAGAGGTTGTTAGAAAGTTGAAGAAGGTTAGACAACGACAACCTAGAGAGACTAAAGAAAAATACTTAAAGCCTAGAGAGAGAGAAAGTAAAGAATTCTTATAGGCTATTTATTGAAATAATGGATTAAATCATCAACTGTATTGAGACAAAATTTCTTTGTAAGGGGAGCACTAGATATATCATCATTCTATTATGAACTAGTATAAAATTATCTATCTCTCCTATATCTTCTTTTATTTCTCTCATCTTAGTTCTTTCTGATTCAATCTTATTCTGTCTAAACTTGTTTTATTAAAGTAAGTTGAATGTTTTGATAAAGAATAGTTCTATGTAAGGAAATCGAAGTATTTTTTCAAAACAGAAAAACACAATTTAAACTCCTATTTTCTTGTGTTTTCTAACACCTTCAAAGCATTCTTTTTCCCATCACCTTCTCTAGACTTGTTTCTTCTGTTGTATGTACTTCCAGCTTCCTCAGTAGTTCTCCTTGGATTTGATAATTTCCTATTGCCATCTTCAATTGTGAATTATGAAAAACTAGGAGTACCTTGGATTCTCTAGCAATTGAAGCTTGTAAGCTACCTCACCCAACATGTCAATAATATTAAATGACCCATAGTAATGAATAGCAAGATTTTGATTATTAAATGGCATATAGTAATAAGCAGCAAACTCGTAAGTTACCTTACCCAACATGTCAATGCCATTTAGGTTGTAAGACCCTTAATTTTAAATCCTAAATTATACAATTTTAGGGTATTTTGTGTTAAGTTTCTTAGGCTGTTAGCCCAGTTTTTGGTATTTAGTGAGTTAAATGCCAAAAATATATTTTTGGAGATTGGATTAAAATTATTTGTCAGAGAATAATTTAATTACGTTACTAAGAATTTAATACCAGACAATTTTGTTAAAAATATCCCAGGTTGCTGAAAATTTATCTGTCAATTGAGTTGCGACAAGAGTAGATATTTTTACCAAAATAGTTTGAGATGTGAGTAAAGTGATGTGTGTAAGAGTTGGTAGATATTCGTTGGGTTTGGTTTTAAGTATAATATATATATATATTATTATTATTGTCACTTATATATTTATATATATATATATATATATTGGAAAGGAAAGGAAGGAACACGGCAAAACAGAGGGAAGTTCTTCCCAGCCTTGCGAGAACCCTTCTTCTTCTTCTTCTTCCTACTTCTTTCCATTTTCTTTTCTTCCTTTGGCTTCAAGAAAAGAAACCCAAGGCTTGGTGGGTGAGAAGACAAGGATTTCTTAGCTTCAATCTTCCTCTTTGATTTGAAAACGAAGAAAAACGGTGTTAGGGATTTTCAAACCGTCAAACACAAACCTCCATGTTTCATCTAGATCTAAGCTTCGTTTTGCGAAGAGATAGAAGGGAAAGTTGCTCACCACTACGCTACGGTGCTAGGGAACCAACTTTGGAAGCAACGTTGCGAGCAGAGATTTTACCAGATTTACTTGCGGTACCGTAATCGCACGTTGAAAAGCTAACGTGAAGGTAAGGGCTCCTTCCAAACTTTTAGTTTGCATTTAGGGACTTACATGTGGCTGTGTGAAAAGAATTTTGTTAGGTTTGGAGTATTGATTTGGGGAAAATGAATCTAAGGCTTTAAGGGTAAAATCTTAGAGTTACGTTTTGGTGATATTGATGAATGTTTCGTGGGAAATGAATTTAACTCGTTTGTGTATGATTTTGAGTAAATGTAATTTGATGTGTTTGAGTGGTATGCTGTGATGATTTGTGTTCATCGTACTTGACGTGTTCACAATTAATGCTTATGAAATTTGATATGTGTATGGTTGGATTTTGTGGAGAAATGATTTGATGTGTTTTGGTGTGAATTGTGGATTGGGTTTGATAATATGTTTGAGTTTGTTTTGTGTGGAATTTGAAAACCATTAGAGTTAAACGAGTATTAAGAATGGGGAATCTCTTAATGTCTTGTTTTCTTAATGTATGTTTGTGAAAATCGTTTAAGTTAAATGAGTATTAAGAATGGGGAATCTCTTAATGTCTTGTTTGCTTAATGTTTGTCGTGAAAACCATTAGAGTTAAACGAGTATTAAGAATGGGGAATCTCTTAATGTCTTGTTTACTTAATGTGTGTTTGTGGAAATCGTTTAAGTCAAATGAGTATTAAGAATGGGGAATCTCTTAATGTCTTGTTTACTTAATGTTTGTTGTAAAAATCGTTTAAGTTAAATGAGTATTAAAAATGGGGAATCTTTTAATATCTGCATTTACTTAACGATTGTTGTGGATGGAGTCAGCGTATGCTCATGCATTTCATTTTGGTAAATTATCCTGACCCGTGATAGGTGGCACCTCGGTAAACAGTATTGACCCGTGATAGGTGGTACGTTTATGATTTACGTTTTTGGTAAATTATGCTGACCCGTGATAGGTGGCA
The DNA here is from genome assembly GCA_037974775.1 of Cicer pinnatifidum. Taxonomy (NCBI): domain Eukaryota; kingdom Viridiplantae; phylum Streptophyta; class Magnoliopsida; order Fabales; family Fabaceae; genus Cicer; species Cicer pinnatifidum. The sequence goes on from JBBPBR010000004.1 coordinate 39,760,593, forward strand.
CCTCGGTAAATAGTACTTTGGCCTGTGATAGGCGGTACATTTACGATTTATGCTTTTTCTTTTAGTAAATCGTGCTGACCCGTGATAGGTGGCACCTCGGTAAACAGTATTGACCCGTAATAGGTGGTACGTTTACGATTTACATTTTTTAGTAAATCGTGCTAACCCGTGATAGGTGGCACCTCGGTAATTGGTACTTTGGCCTACGATAGGCGGTACAATTATGATTTACGGCCCTTCGAGGAGGGTTTTAGTTTGGAATTCCGAGTCCATGCATTTTGGCATATACGCATTGCATTAGGGTGCTTGGCACACGAGTCGTGTTTGATTCAAGTTTATGATTGAGTGTTTTGAACTCGAGATGTCATTGTGATTGTGTTGATTTTGCTAAGTGTTACGTTTTGAAATTGTGTGTAAAGGTGATGGATTGTAAAACTATTTCAAAACTCAAGTTTGTCGTGGTGATTGTGTGGAAATTGCTAAGTGTTATGTTTTGGAGTTGTGTGTGAATGTGATTGAGTTAGTTTATGTTGTTTTAGAAAAACATGCAGGGAAATCGATTCCCAAATCGATTTTATTGAAAGCTATCCCTCAAAATCGATTTGGCAATCAATTAGATTTATTGCAGGAGCTCAGCCATTTTGACAAAATCGATTTGGCCATTACAGGAACTCAGCCAAATTGACAAAATCGATTTGGAAATCGATTTGGCCATTACAGGAACTCAGCCAATCTGACAAAATCGATTTGGAAATCGATTGGCTTTAATACAAGGGCTCAGTTATTCATTCAATCGATTTCCCAATCGATTGAATTAAGCCCAGAGTACAGATTTCACTAAAAACCTTCAGGAAATCGATTTCCCAATCGATTGGCTTAGTGGAAATTCTTATTTTGAGTTAGATAATCGATTGCTCAATTGATTTATCAATGTTTTGGTCAGTTATATATTACTTGATGGATTGAGAACTTTATTTTCATTTCATTTTCATTTAGTAAGCATTATATGAACTTTTAGCATATGGAAAACCCTTTTAAGGTGCATGCTAAGTGGAAAGGTTATTTGAACATTTAAAAACTTAAATGTTATGTGTTAACTGTTAATTTCGGCTGGTGACCCTTTACAACTATTGTGGAAATCTGGGCTTTGCCCTCAGATGAGAGCCAAGACAATCCTACCGGTTCGTACCCTGTGGATGGGAATGTAGATTGGAATGCCTGACTGGAGCTATGTTAGGAGGATCTTACGGGGCGCGTGGAGATCACTCAGGGTGTATAGTTTTTTTTTTTGTAGAATGATCAGATTAGGTTGACATGGAGGAAACAAATGTCTTTCTTTTGGGTTGCTTTTATTTTAAATTGGAAGAATGTACATGTACAAATATTGTCAGCGTGACATGTTATTTTAGATGGATTCCATGTACCGCTTCTTGATGTGTAAATGCTTTGGATTCATATTTCGAAAAAATTTTCCGCTGCTTGTAAATGTTAATGACTTAAATATTTATCCAAAGGTATTTCTTTATTTGTTTCTCTGTTTTATTTTAATTGGTTTTGAAAAAAAAAATACACCCTCGCTTTGAAAATCGGGGTGTTACAATTGTGAATACACCCGCCTTGGATTTGATAATTTCCTATTGCCATCTTCAATTGTGAATTATGAAAAACTAGGAGTACCTTGGATTCTCTAGCAATTGAAGCTTGTAAGCTACCTCACCCAACATGTCAATAATATTAAATGGCCCATAGTAATGAGCAGCAAGATTTTGATTATTAAATGGCATATAGTAATAAGCAACAAACTTGTAAGCTACCTTACCCAACATGTCAATGCCATTTAGGTGGTCTGAGCTTTAAAAATATCCATTCCCCTACCTCAAACTATAGGCCACACCATATTTTTTCAGCATACTTCTTTATTTGCTATATTGAGCCTTGAATAGATAGAGTTTGAGATGATTAAGTGCTCATCCCTCTCATTTAGTTCTAGAGCAACAACAGACTCGGGGTTTTCGTCTTTACACCACCTCAATTGGTGTTATATCAAACCTCCACCGACGAGATTTAATATTACAAAGACTTGGTTTGCTTCGATGCAAAGCAACATAAATAACTTTCTAAGCTTCATTTAACGACTTCCAGTTTTTCATCGATTTTTGGATGATACCCTGAACTCATCTAAATTTGTGTTCCCTGCATCTTTAACACCTCCTTCCAAAAATTGTTAACAAATAATGGGGTTTCTATCACTAATGATGTAATTGAAAACTCAATGCAAACATACAATATCTTTATTGAAGATTTCAACCACAGTCCATGACGTATAAGGATGTTTCAGCAAAATAAAGGTGTTGTATTTGGACAAGTTGTCGACACAATCAATAGCGAATCTTGTATAAAATATTGAGAGAAGCGACGAGTTTTAACTAAAATATTATAATTGAAATTCATAAAAATCATATAGTTTTATCAAAGATTCGACATAATATCATAACAAAATAAAAATATAATCTATGAAAAAGACATTTACATCGAATTAGAGTTGTGTCATTCGTTCTCCTAAATCCTTGAAATCATCGATAATTGAATCAGAACTAAAACTTTCAGCTATTTCTTTTTCAATATAAAGCATCATATTGTTAGCAAAAAGTTCATTCTCCATCGTATTACGAATTCTTGTCTTGATAATCTTCATTGCTGAAAATGATCTTTACGTAGTAACTGTAGAAATCGAAAGAGTTAACGGATTAGCCGACCAATCGTATCCACCTTCCCTTCACCCAAGTTGGAAAAGTTAGAGCTTCAACAACTTATATATAGTCGAAAAGTTGAAAAATTTAGTACTCAATTCACCCAAGTTTTATAATAATTTAAAAGTCATACAATTCACACAAGTTTTTATAGCTTCACACAATTCAATCAAATAAAATATTTCCTCTTTACAATTTTCATCTACGTCGAAAATATTCTTCTTGAAAAATGTATCAATTTTCTTATATTTAGACATTATATGATCACTCCTATAAAAATATACAAATTAATTACACAACGCATTCAGACAAACAGATCACAAAGTAAAACAGTTTACAAATTCACAATCTCACGTCCACACTACTACAATCAGAATATCCAAATATCTTTTAGCTTTTGGAAGCCCAATAATGAAGTCTAATGAAATATCCCCGATTTTTAACAGCGCGAGTGTATTTTTTATTTTTATTTTTTAAAACAATTTCATAAAAACAAAGAAATAAAGAAGGAAATACTTTTGGATAAATATTTAAGTCGTAACATAACGACAAAGTCAACAAATATTTACAAGCAACAGAATAGTTTTTTGAAATAAAAATCCAAAGTATTCAAATATCAAAATACATCGGGGATATGAGACCTATCAAGCATAGCTCATACCCCAAGGGTATTCTCGGTAGACACCTGTACAAAAGCACTACCCTTAGAATTTTAATCTCCCCACGTCACGTCAAAAAGTGGTACTTCGAACCCATCAAAATAAAATGTTAAGCTGACAATATTGGTATATGTACAGTCTTCCAAATTAAAATAAACACAACCCAAAAAGAAAGACATTTAGTCCCTATACGTCAACCTAATATGATCATTCTACAAAAAGCTATACATCTCGGGTGATCTTCACACGCCCCATAAGATCCTCCTAACACAGCTCCAGTCAGGTGTGTCCAACTACATTCCCATCCACACGGTACTAACCGGTGGGAAGATCCTGGTTCTCATCTAAGGGCAAAGTCCAGATTTCCACGATAGTTGTAAAGGTCACCAACCGAAATTAACAATTAACACGTAACATTTAAGTTTTAAATCCACAAAATAACCTTTCAACATAGCATGCACCTTAAAAGGGTTTCCATATGCCAAACATAGATAAACAAAGTTGAAAAATAAAGCTTTAAACAAAATTGCACTGTTGTATTCGAATACAAGGTTGTTTCATAAGTCAGCAGCAAAAACAACATGTATGTATTCGAATACAGCCTTTTATATTCGACAACACATAAGTCAACAGCAAAAACAACATGTATGTATTCGAATACATCCTTCTATATTTGACTACACATAAGTCAGTAGCAAAAATAGGATGTATGTATTCGAATACAACCTTCTGCATTCGAATACACATCAGAAAACAATAGAAAAACAGCAAAATTCAGCTTTTAAAAGGGTTTTGAAATCAATCAACACTTACACACAAATCCAAACAATCACACTTAGCAATTATAGAACAATCACCATAACAACTTGAGTTTCGAAAAGGTTTTACAATCAATCACACTTACACACAAATCCAAAACATTCACACTTAGCAATTATGGCACAACCACAACAACCACTTGAGTTCAAACACTCCATCATAATCTTGAATCAAACATGACTCGTGTGCCAAGCACCCTAATGCAATGCGTATATACCAAAATGCATGGATTCGGAATTCCAAACCAAAACCCTCCTCGAAGGGCCGTAAATCATAATTGTACCGCCTATCACAGGCCGAAGTATTATTTACCGAGGTGCCACCTATCACAAGTCAGCACGATTTACCAAAAATGTGCAGTCTATCGCGGACCTTACACGACGCGACAATCCCTGCAAGGATAAGATGAACCAACAAATCACATGGAATCATCTTGTGGCCCATCCAGTCACCACTATCACGATGGCCCATCCGGTCGGTAGGTACTATGAAATGCATGAGCATACTCTGACTCTATCCACGACAATCATTAAGTAAATGTAGATATTAAAAGATTCCCCATTTTTAATACTCATTTAACTCTAACGATTTTCACGACTATCATTAAGTAAACGCATATATTAAAAGATTCCCCATTTTTAATACTCATTTGACTCTAATGATTTTCAAATTCCACAAAGAGCATACTCAAACATATTCTCAAACTTAATATACAATTCACACCAAAACACATCAATTCATTTTCCCACAAAATCCACACAAACACATCTCAAAATTTATAATATTAATTATGAACACATCAAACACGACAAACACAAATCATCACAACCCACCACTCAAACACATAAAATTTCATTTCCTCAAAACCACACATAAATGAGTTAAATTCATTTTCCACAAAACAATGGTCAATATCACCTAAAACCCAACTCAAAAATTTCACCCATAAAAGCATTAAATTCATTTTCCCCATATTTACACTTCAACCCTAACAAATTTCTTTTCCACCCAACCAGAGATAATTCCCTAAATGAAAACCAAAAGTTTGGAATGAGCCTTTACCTTAATGTTAGCATTAACGAGCGATTACGGTACCGCGAGTAATTTCGATAAAATCTCCACTCACGCCGCCGCTTCCAAAGTTAGTTCACTAACACCGTAGCGTGAAGTTACAGCTTACCCTTCTATCACTTCTTGAAACGAAGTTTAGATCTAGATGAAATGTGAAGATTTGTGTTTGTGGGTTTTGGTTTTTTGTGTACAGAGAGAAGAAGAAGAAGAAGAAGAATTGCGAGAAGGAGGAAAATGTTTTGGGTTTTCTTTCAGTTTTCCTTTTCTTCCTTTCTATTTCCTTTCTTTTCCTTTTTTCCTTTCTTTTTCCCTACAAAAATATATATATTTTTATATATATTAATTATAACTTAACAAATATCTAAAAATATCTAGATATTTATTAAAATTACTATTTCACCCATCACTTTCCAAACCACTTTTTGTTAAAAATATCAACTCTCGTCGCAACTCAATTGACAAATACAGTTTTCAGCGACCTGAGATATTTTTAACAAAACTGCCCGAAATTAAATTCTTCGTAACATAAATAAATTATTCTTCGACAAATAATTTTAACCAGTTCTAAAAGATATTTTTTGGCTTTAAACTCACAAAATATCAATAACTTGGGTAACAAGTTCAATACCCAAATACACTAAAAACATAAATTAGAATTTAAAACTATGTGTCTTACAATACTACACCCCTTAAATTAGTTTCGTCCTGGAAACTACGCGTCGATAAACAACTCAGGGTGTTTTTTTCTCATCTTGCTCTCCAGCTCCCAAGTTGCATCTCTAGTAATTTGGTTCCAAATCACCTTGACCAACGAAACATCCTTGGTCCTCAATCGCTTAATCTTCCTGTAATCAATTCTTACAGGTGGTACTTCAAATGATAAGTTATCCTTCAATTGAATTGTGTCTGGTTCGATCACATGAGATAGATCGACAAGATATTTCCTTAACTGTGACACATGAAACACATCGTGAATATTGGACAGTATCAGAGGCAATGCAATCCAATAAGCAATAGGTCCAATTCGTGCAAAAATCTAGCAGGGTCCAATAAATTTCGGAGTCAACTTCTTCGATTTCAAGGCTTTACCAACTCCAGTCGTAGGCGTGACTCTTAGAAATATATGGCCACCCTGTTTGAATTCTAAAAGTCTGTGACGCTTGTCTGCATAACTCTTCTGACGATCTTGCGAAGTTTTCATTCTCTCTTTTATCTTCTTGACCTTATCTATAGTCTGTTGTACCACCTTCGAGCCTACAATCATACTTTCACCGTCCTTATACCAACACAAAGGCGTTTGACAGTTGCGTCCATATAAAGCCTCATATGGTGTCATTCCAATACTTGTGTGGAAACTATTGTTGTAGGTGAACTCAAGCAACAGAAGTTCATCATCCCAACTTCCTCTATCATCTAATACACATGCTCTCAATAGATCTTCCATGGACTGATTTGTCCTTTCAGTCTGTCCGTTTGTTTATGGATGGTAAGCTGAACTTAATCTTAGTTTCGTTCCCAACACTTCGTGCCATGCTCCCCAAAAATGTGATGTGAACTTCGGATCACGGTCTGATACAATACTCGATGGTACTCTGTGTAATCTCATAATTTCAGCAATGTAGATCTCTGTTAGCTTATTTACCTTATAGGTGGTCTTTACTAGCAAAAAGTGTGTGGATTTAGTCAGTCGATCCACTATCACCCATATAGAATCATTCTTTCTCCTTGTTTTCGGCAATCCAGTTATGAAATCAATGGAAATATTGTCCCACTTCCACTCAGGTATATCTCAAGGTTGCAACATTCCAGTAGGTCGCTGATGGTCCCCATTTGCTTTTTGACAAGTTAAACAAGTTACTCCACTACATGTCTCTTCATTCCTGGCCACCAATAATTCTACCTCAAATCCTGATACATCTTTGTTGCTCCAAGATGAATACTCAATTTACTCTTATGAGCCTCTTCTAGAATCATTTTCCTCATCTCTACAATTTCTGGTACACAAATCCTACCATTACATCTCAAAATATTATCTGGCCCAATCTTAAACCCAGTTGTCTTCCCTTGCACTGTTAGGTTCCTATTCTCTTGAATTAAGGTGTCATCTTGAGAATTCCCAATGTCTTCTAGTAGTCCACTCGAAATCTTAATCATTCCGAATTTCAAAATTCATGGTGCAAACCCTACGTTCAAGTGGAGGTCTCTAAAAGCTTCCCACAACTCTTGTTGTCTAGCCATTATTGTTGAAGACACCGATACACTTCTTCTACTCAATGCATAAGCCACTACATTGGCCTTCCCAGGGTGGTACTGCAGTGTGAAATCAAAATCTATGAGAGTCTTCATCCATCGTCTCTGACGCATGTTTCATTCCTTATGATCAAGCAAATATTTCAAACTTTTATGGTCACTGAACATTGTGAATGGGAATCCATATAAATAGTGCTTCCAGATCTTCAATGCAAAAACTACAGCAGCAAGCTCCAAATCATGAGTAGGATAGTTTCTCTCATGAATTTTCAATTGCCTTGAGGCGTAAGCTACAACTTTCTTGTCTTGCATCAGAACACAACCCAAACCTTGGTGAGACACATCACAATAAACTTCGTAGGGTTCTTCTGGTTGCAGTAATACCAATACTGGTAAGGTCGTCAATTTTCTCTTTAGTAACTGAAAATTTTCTGCACACTTCTCCGTCCATGCGAACGGTTGATCTTTTTTGGTAAGTTGTGTCAATGGAGTTACAATCTTAGCAAAACCTTCAATAAATCTCCTGTAGTACCCTACCAGTCCTACGAAACTTCGTATGTCAGTGACAGTCTGAGGCTGTTTCCAAGCAAGAACCGCCTCAATCTTAGACGGATCTACATCGATTCCTTCCTTGGTTATCATATGTCCTAAGAAATTCACTTCTTCTAGCCAAAACTCACACTTCAATAGATTGGCATACAATTGCTTCTAGCATAAAACGTAAATGTTCTCCATGATCTTCTTCAGTCCTTGAATAAATTAATATATCATCAATGAACACCACAACAAATTCATCAAGGAATGGACTAAAGAGTTTGTTCATGTAGTCCATGAAAATTGCTAGTGCATTGGTAACTCCAAACGGCATAACAAGATATTCATAATGTCCATAATGGGTTCTGAAAGCAGTTTTCTAAATATCTCCTTCCCTTACTCGAATCTAATGGTAACCCGACTTCAAGTCAATCTTCGAAAATATCGCAGCTCCTCTCAACTGATCCATCAAATCATTGATGCATGGCAAAGGATAACGATTATTAATAGTTGCCTTATTAAGCTATCTATAATCCATACATAGGTGCGAGCTTCTGTCCTTCTTCTTAACTAGCAACATCGGAGCTCCCCATGGTGATACACTTGGTCTAATAAATTTCTTCTCCAACAAATCTTCAATTTGGCCTTTGAGCTCATTTAATTCCAATGGCGACATTTGATACAGTGCAATTGAAATGGGTCCGGTTCTTGGGTGCAAATCAATGAAAAATTCCACTTCTCTTACCGGTGGTAATCCTGGAATTTCTATTGGAAATACGTCCAGGTACGCATTGACAAGCATCACATCCTCTATGTTCACATTTATCTTTGCCTCCACATTAGCCAAACACAAAAACTCATGAGTTCCTTCTCTTAGCGACACTCCGAGTTTGTTAGCGGCTAGATACTTAACAACTCTTGGTTCGGGGAAAAAAACCAGTGTGTGAGCACAATCCAAGATCACATAATGATACGACATCCAATCCATACAGAGAATGACCTCGAGTGATTGTAGAGGTAAACAAATCAAATTAACCAAGAAATCCCTATTATGAATAGTTATTTGACAATGTAAACATGCAGAATTTACTATCAAAGTCATAGCAGGTGTGAAAACAACCAAATCAAAAGGTAAAGTAGACACAGATAACTTCAAACGATTCACACAATCCATAGCAATGAAGCAATGGGTTGCCCCCGAATCAAAAAGTGCAGCTAGAGTGTTACCTGTAATCTTACAGTCACATTGAATCATATTGCTAGATGGATTCTCATCTTCAGCACTCGCACAATAAACACGTCCTCTAGCAGTAGGAAGAGTAGCCCTAGTTACATTCACAATTGGTTCCACCTTTCAAAGTCGTTCAATCCCTTGCAAACATTAGCATAATGTCTCTCTTCCCCACATCGAAAACATTGATTCCCTTGTCCCAATTGTCTTCTGAAGTTTGGGTTCCCTGGGCTATTCTGCCCCCCGTTGTTATTATGTTGTCGATTATAAGGTTTAGCAACTTGTTTTCCCTTGTTTTGATAATTCACCCGACTAGGCCCTCCTGAATTAAAATTTCCTCCTCGGCTAGCCCTCTTATTTTTCATATCCTCCACTTCTCTACATTTTTCCGTAAGCACTTGGAAACGTTGAATTCCCAAGGGTAAGACAGAGTCTTGAATCTCATACTTTAGTCCATCTTGGAAACGGTGACACATGAATGGTTCATCAATCTCTTCGCAGAAAAACCTGAAATGCCTCGATAGCGATTCAAACTTAGCAGCATATTCGCCCACTATCATGTTCCCCTGATGAAGTTTCAGAAAATCATCACCCAGTTTAGTCCTCATATTCATCGGGAAGTATTTGTCTAAAAACTTCCTTTTGAATGATTCTCAGTTCACCTACTCATGAGCTGATCCCATCAACAACCTTGCACTCTTCTAACAGTACTCAACATCCCCTTGAAATAAAAAATCCAAAGTATTCAAACATCAAAAAGTGGTACATGGAACCCATCAAAATAAAATGTCAAGCTGACAATATTGGTATAGGTATAGTCTTCCAAATTAAAATAAACACATCCCAAAAAGAAAGACATTTAGTCCCTATACATCAACCTAATCTGATCATTCTACAAAAAGCTATACATCCCGGGTGATCTTCATGTGCCCCGCAAGATCCTCCTGACACAACTCCAATCAGGTGTGTCCAACTACATTCCCATCCATAGGGTACTAACCGGTGGAAAGATCCTAGTTCTCATCTGAGGGCAAAGCCAAGATTTCTACAATAGTTGTAAAGGTCACCAACCGAAATTAACAATTAACACATAACATTTAAGTTTTAAATGCACAAAATAACCTTTCAACTTAGCATGCACCTTAAAAGGGTTTCCATATTCCAAACATGCATAAACAAAGTTGAAAAATGAAGTTTTAAACAAAATTGCACTGTTGTATTCGAATACAACATCTCTGTATTCGAATACAAGGCTGTTTCACAAGTTAGCAACAAAAACAGCATGTTTGTATTCGAATAAAACCTTCTGTATTCGACTACACATTAGTCAACAACAAAAACAACATGTATATATTTGAATACAACATTTTGTATTCGACTACACATAGGTCAGTAGCTAAAATAGGATATATGTATTCGAATACAACCTTATGTATTCGAATACACATCAGAAAACAGTAGAAAACGACAAAATTTAGCTTTCAAAAGGGTTTCGAAATCAATCTACACTTACACACAAATCCAAACAATCACACTTAGCAATTATAACACACAATCACCATAACAACTTGAGTTTTGGATAGGTTTTACAATCAATCACACTTAGAAATTATAGCACAATCACCATAACAACTTAAGTTCCGAAAAGGTTTTACAATCAATCACACTTACACACAAATCCAAAACATTCACACTTAGCAATTATGGCACCACCACAACAACCACTTGAGTTCAAACACTCAATCATAATCTTGAATCAAACATGACTCGCGTGCCAAGCACCCTAATGCAATGTGTATATTCCAAAATGCATGGACTCGAAATTCCAAACCAAAACCCTCCTCGAAGGGTCATAAATCATAATTGTACCGCTTATCACATGCCGAAGTACTAAATTACCGAGGTGCTACCTATCACGAGTCAGCACGATTTACTAAAAACGTAAATCGTGAATGTACCACCTATCACAGGCCGAAGTATTATTTACCGAGGTGCCACCTATCACGGGTTAGCACAATTTACCAAAAATGTGCAGTCTATCGCAGACCTTACACGACGCGACAATCCCCGCAAGGATAAGATAAACCAATAAATCACATGGAATCATCTCGTGGTCCAGCCGGTCGCCATGTACTATGAAATGCATGAGCATACTCTGAATCTATGCATGACAATTATTAAGTAAATGCATATATTAAAAGATTCCCCATTTTTAATACTCATTTAACTCTAACGATTTTCACGACAATCATTAAGTAAATGCAGATATTAAAAGATTTCCTATTTTTAATACTAATTTGACTCTAATGATTTTCAAATTCCACACAGAGCATACTCAAACATATTCTCAAATTCAATATACAGTTCACACCAAAACCCATCAATTCATTTTTCCACAAAATCCACACAAACACATCTCAAAATTCATAATGTTAATTTTGAACACATCAAACATGACAAACACAAATAATCACAATCCACCACTCAAACACTTCAAATTTCATTTCCTCAAAACCACACATAAATGAGTTAAATTCATTTTCCCCAAAACAATCATCAATATCACAAAAAACCCAACTCTAAAATTTCACCCATAAAAGCATTAAATTCATTTTCCCCAAATCTACACTTCAACCCTAACAAATTTCTTTTCCACCCAACCAAAAATTAGTCCCTAAATGCAAACTAAAAGTTTGGAAAGAGCCCTTACCTAATGTTAGCTTTAACGAGTGATTATGGTACCACGAGTAATTTCGATAAAATCTCTGCTCACGATGCCGCTTCCAAAGTTAGTTCACTAGCACCGTAGTGTGGAGGTGAACAACTTTCCCTTCTATCACTTCTTGAAACGAAGCTTAGATCTAGAAGAAAAGTGAAGATTTGTGTTTTTGTGTTTTGATTTTTCGTGAACATAGAGATGAAGAAGAAGAATCGGGAGAAAGAGGAAAATGTTTTGGGTTTTCTTTCAGTTTTCCTTTTCTTCCTTTTTCCTTCCTTTCTATTTCCTTTCTTTTTCCCTCCAAACATATATATATTTTTATATATATTAATATAACTTAACAAATATCTACAAATATCTAGATATTTATTAAAATTACAATTTCACCCATCACTTTTCAAACCACTTTTTGTTAAAAATATCAACTCTCGTCGCAACTTAATTGATAAATACAGTTTTCAGCGACCCGAGATATTTTTCACAAAACTTCCCGGAAGTAAATTCTTCGAAACATAACTAAATTATTTTTCGACAAATAATTTTAACCAGTTCCAAACGATATTTTTGGGCATTAAACTCACAAAATATCAATAACTTGGCTAACGAGTTCAATACCAAAAAACACTAAAAATATAAATTAGAATTTAAAACTATTGGTCTTACAGTTGCCTCTTGAGAAGATCTTATCTCTTCCAACATTTAAGGTATGGATCTTAGAATTTTTAGGTTTTGGATCCAGATATGAAAACTTGTGACTTGAAGATGAAGAAATTATGGTTGAAGATGAAGGTTGTTAAGTTTTTCTTAAAAAATTTGGGGTTGAAGACGAAGATTATTGAGTTTTTATTATTTAATTGTTATATTAATTAATTAGTTTTAAGTATTTAATTAAATAATTAAATTAGTTAATAAAATGAATTTTAATTTTAAAATTAAATATTGGCTAGTCAACCACAATTACAGAGTCACTATGTACCACTTCAATCAAAATTAGTCATGTCAATAAGCGAGATGGTTGAAATGCTTGCTAGCTGATATCCCTTTTATGGGAAAAACCAATGCCAAGTGTGTTGATCCACTAAGATGGCATCACAACTATTGCAAAGATTGAGAACCGTTATTACAATGGTATAAGATAACAGATACATCATAAGCACATCACAATTAGAAGTTACTTTCTAAAGGATATGTTAGAGTGGATCATATATACCACTACAAGAAAAACACCATTTTGTGGCCAACTTTATAAATATTTTGTGGCCGAATAAAACCCTCACAAATTAGTGACCGAAAAGCCCTCACAAATGCCAAAATTGAAATTGGTCTTTATTTGTGGCTGAAAAAGCCCTCACAAATTTTTAAATATTTAACTGGATTTTGTGGCTGCCTAAGCCCTCACAAAATCACAACATTGTGATTTTGTGAGGGCTTAGGCAGCCACAAAATCCAGTTAAATATTTAAGGATTTTGTGAGGGCTTTTACAGCCACAAAAAATCAATTTGTGAGGGTCAAATCTGTCACAAAGGACTGACGTGACCAGTGGCATTTGTGGCTGCAAAGGCCGCCACAAAGGAATGCGCACGTGGACTTTGTGGCTGCAAAGGCCGCCACAAAATTTTAAACCTATGTGGACTTTGTGGCTGCTTTGGCGGCCACAAATGCTCAAGGTAACACACTATATATATTCCCTCCTCCTTCATTTTTTCACATCCAACTTCTCTCTAAAACCTCATTCTAACTATTCTCTCCTCCTTCTCTCTACACAAAATATTTTGTTATTAATTTAAATATTTTATTATTAATATTTTATTATTTAAATTAATCTTTAATTTAATTATTAATCTTTAATTTTAATTTAAATATTTTATTTTAAATTTTTAATTAAATTAAGATTAGTTTATTATATATTAAATTTAATTTATAATTACATTATATTTTAAATTTAATTTAAATTTAAATTTAATTATAATTTAAATTTTAATATTATATTTATATTAATTTATTATATATAATATTATAATAAACTATTAATTTTGAATTTAAAAATTAATTTATTAAATACGTATTATTTTGTGGCGGCCTAAGCCCTCACAAAATATATTATTTTTTAATCAGGATGGCATTTGTGGCGGCCAAAAGCCCTCACAAAGGTCCTGTCAGCAAATTCAGCCTGTCCTTTGTGGCGGCCTATGCCCTAACAAAGACAGACTTTTGTGGCTGCAAAAGTCCTCACAAATGCCTGTCTTTTGTGGCTGCAAAAGCCCTCACAAATGCCAACCTGTTTCAGGCACTTTGTGGCTGCAAAAGCCCTCACAAAATTTTGTGACCAGCTTCTTTGTGGCTGCCAAAAGCCCTCACAAAATCCACCTTTGTGAGGGCTTTTGGCCCTCACAAAATTCGTGTTTTCTTGTAAGGGCTTTTGGCCCTCACAAAATTCGTGTTTTCTTGTAGTGATATACACTGATGAAAATTTAGCATATCATTTGACGAAAGGATTAGCTTGAGAGAAAATCCTAAACACATATCCAAATGGATGAGACTATTTCCTTTAGATAAATGAGTCACTCACAGTGGTAGCATGATCTAAAAGACTGAAGATCCCAATAATTAGTTTGAATGAATAACAACAAGTTGTGAAGTGATATGAGATGAACATGCTATAATAAATTAGATAAACATGACTCTTGAAGCGATGAAAGGTTGAGGTCGAAGAATATCCTAATGAGACATGTACTTTATGTGGAGTGGAGTGTGTAGCTACTAAAGTACTTTTGATTGACTCGTCAATGTGAATGTGGAAGTGGGACCACTTCTTATGGTATTTGGAGGTAGAAATCCTAGAGAGTTCACTATACGGGGATAGACGTGCAGGGCCATTAACGCACGAGCTTTTGAGAATACACCCAATGATAAGATTGTGTGTGGGTTTCATACTAGAGATAAAGTTCAAGACTACAAGTCACTATTATTGAATCTGAATCTTACTCACTATACAAAGGTTCAAGTTGGAAAATACCTCTGTTTATGCACAATCGTATAGAGACGTTTGATACTACTTTAGAAACATTCTTTTAATTCAAATGGGGGATTGTTGGAACATAGAGAGTATGTTAATATGTGAATCTAAAAATTGTTAAAGCCTCACATTGGAAAACTTTCATATATTTTGTAGTTTTAAACTTTATAAATACTAAAATTCCACATTTGATAGTTTACATAAGTGGGATTGCTTCGATCACTATATAAAGAGTGTCAAACTCTTGTGAAAAGTATACCAAAGTTGAATTCAATTTCCAACTTTCTCTCTTCTCCACCTTCTGCTCGATGTACTTCTTAGTCATTTCTCCGCTTTCTTTATTTCCCTTCAATTTTTTTTGTGGTCCTAGTACCATTATCCTTTCAGTTTTCCAGTTTAAAACGATTTTTATGTCTTAGTTCTATCGATTTTGAGTGGTCCTAATACCACTATACTTTTGGTTTTAGAACAGTTTTTGTGTCGTATCCCATTGATTTACTAATGGACCTAAGTACCATATTTTTAGAGTGACCGTTATAGCCCACTACGCGAAAAATGGTATTTTACAGCGCTTTTTTTTAAGCCATTTACAGCGCTTTTTCAAAAAATTAAGTGATGTAGTATCCAGCGCTGTAAAAAGATACAACAACGCTCTTTAAAATAAAATAAAATAAAAAAAAGTGTTGTAAATCTTTTCTAAAAATGTGCTACTTGTTGTATTAGTTTTACAGCACTTTTTAAAAAAAGCGTTATAACTATCATACATGAGACAATTGTCACTAATGAAATTAAGTTATTACATGTGACACAATTTTATTCCTATAAATTTTCAAATAACTATTATACGTGAGAGAATTGTCACTTATGAGATTGAACTATCATATACAAGACAAATTCTTATTTATAACATTTTTAAAATACTTATCATAAATAAAGAGAGATCACAAAATCTGTTGATTCCTTTAGGCTTTTTTACCGTTACAGGAAATTGTTGCGAAATTCTTTTATGCTCATGATTTGTATATTTGTACTTATTGTACACAATTAGTGTGAATTTCAAAAGTTATTCATTTGTTCCATTTTGTACTTCATTCCTTTTTCAAAAAACATTTTTTTATGCCACGTTGGAATAATCAAAGAATGTGATAATCAATATAAAAGCCCAAATTTTATAATAAATAATTTAATAATTAAATAAAATTTTAATGAATTAATTTGATATTACAAATATTTTAGAATATATGTTGATAAATTGTTTAATATGTGTGCTTGCTAGTGTGATAATTTTATACATATTTAATTTAATTGCTAATATAAGTTACAAATATTATATTTTATTATTCTATTTATTTTTCTAAATATAATAGTAGTTAATTGTAAGTATTTAAAAAAAATTAGACAATTTTATGTGTAGATGGACATTAAATATTTGTGGGGGTATTTTCATGCGCATTTGACTTAATGATAAATGTATGCATAGTTATATTTGTATAATTTCTAATTATTTGGTATTTTAGTTATTTATTTTTAAATAATTATTTT
>JBBPBR010000004.1:39777535-39792903 GCA_037974775.1 Cicer pinnatifidum
ATAATATTTTAACAATATCGGTAATAATTATGAGTATGATGAGGGTTTTGGATATTACTAATATATATTTTTACAAGATTGATTACTTTAATTATTTTATTTTGTAAAATATTGATTTCAAAATACTAATAATATTATATTTAATTTTCTTTATATATGTGCTTTTCATAATGTGCTTATTTTATACATATTTGTTATGATTTAATTAATATTGTTATGTTTTGATATTATATTGGTTATTTTATTATTATCTTAATTATTCTGGAATAGTGATAGTATTTTAGTATAAATTTTTAGAGATCATATTCTAATTGTAAGTGAATAAATTAAGTTATAAAAGATATTAGTAAAGAAATAAAATGAATAATATAGCAGTTTAATGGGCTTTACCCATGTGCTTTATAAAGAATTTTGAATCCTTAATTCTCTAGAAAAACTGTTTTATGAAGATTAAAACAATGTGATAAAAATAGAACACATAAATAAAGACACAAAACAACTCAACTAATTTATCTTGGTTCACGAACAATACGGTGGCTACATCTAATCCGATCAATTTGAAGAATTTAATCCACTAATTCATCAATTGACTGTTTTCAAGTCTTCTCAACTTTATAGCTTAGTACATTCAAGATGTTGAAGAATGCAGTAACTATTGTGTTAGGTTACAAAAATGAAAGGTTTAACAATTTTTGAATAACTTTCACAAGAGAGTTTTTACAAAGTTGTATTATCAGAAAATTGTTTCTTAGACAAACAAAAGAGTACGACGACTATATTGTGGTACATTGCTCTTTTGTTGTCCTGTAAGGGTTACACATCATTTTATAGAGGTCATTAGGGTTTTCTGGTCGTTGTTCTGATTGCAAGAAATAAACATGGATCATGATCTTTTGTATCAAATCTGTCAGATATTAATTCACTATTAAAGCTTGTCCAAAAATAGTATTTGTAATTGATTCTACGTATCTTGATATAGAAATTGAAAGTGTAAAGGATATCATGATCCAAGTATATCACGTAGTCTTTTAGACAAATAACGAATTTAGGGCGTTGACAAATGATCCACAAACTTTTCTTTTTCTGAGCATTTACAATTTATAGTGTTGACTTTTTATCAAAGCATTGACTTTTAAATAGAGGAATACGATCAAATGCTAGACGAGATTATCAAAGGCAAACAATCAAATGTTGATTGTATGCATCAGAGGCAAACCTATCAGAGCATTAATTGTATTAGATAGAGTGACCAAATGCGTGTTTCAGAGCATATTCACAAAACTTAGAATACATAAATCAAAGTGAAGTCTTGGTGTTCCTTTAACTTAGATAAAACATCAAAGGATGCATCTCAAAGTCATATAAAATACATGATTTTTGAACTGCACACTTAAATATAACATTAGTGCTTTAAATTGTTCACACAAAATAGTTTTGTTATCATCAAAACAAGTAAGAGTTATAGTTATTCAAACTAACTTGGTTCTAACAATCTTCCCTATTTTGTAATAATAGATTTACTGCGATATTTTTAAGTTTATGTTTGATCTTTCGTCACTAACTTTTTAAAAGCACTAGAAATATGGAAGTTGTTTTCATTCTGTTTGGAATAATTGATTTTACTTTGTTTTAGTTTCTGAATAAACATTTTCTTGATAATATTACATAAATGTGATTGTTAGTAATTATTTTAATGAATAGTAGTTTAGATATTCTAACTTAAAACAAAAAAATCTCGTAAATTTTATTAGAAACAAATATTTATAAATAATGTTTGGGATCAAAATCCAGGGCGTAACACATTGCATGAGAAAAACATAGGAGACTTTTCTAAGAGTAGGGCTCGAGGATGAACTTGAAGCCATTTGAAGTAGGAGAGATTTAGATAAATTTTCTAGGAAGTTTCAAGGTTGAAAAAGAGCAAGATCAAAAGTGTGGGAATATGTGAGGGGCTTGAGTGATCAAGAGTGGTGAGTGGGTTTTATAAAAAGGTTTGAGTTTCTAAAACCAATTAAGTCTTTAAGTCTTTAGTGGCTTGTAAGGCCTTGGAGTTTGCCTTATATCCTTTGAATTTGAGAGCCAAGGGCTTTGTGTTTTTTTTTTCGTCTCAACTTCAACAAGTTCAGTTTAATGAGATATAAGTGAACTCATTTGTTCTTCTAGAGAAAGTTTGTTTAGATCATTAGATTCTTGGAATTCTATTACCTTTGGGCTCTACGTGCTAGAAAGGCTTTTAAGGATCTTTTTGTCATTATTAGAGGTAGTGTAACATTTTGGGAGAGCCTTTAAGCTAGAGACAAGAGTTTGGAATCTAGAAAATCATTTCTCAATGTCTTCATCTTCTTCCATATGGAAAAGTTCATACTTCCTGACAAGCATGTTTGCTTTAGCTTCATATACTTGCTTGTTTCCTTTATAGTTGAGAACTAGAGCACAAAGATACTCTTTGTTGTTGCATCAAAGTCATCTTTGACTATATCCTAAAGTTAAGGATCATATGAGATGTATAAATTATTTGAACCAAATTGGTTGTATACTTAGAGTTTTGATGTTAACAAAAGTATTTTATGAGAATAATATATTAGAATTCACATAGTATGAAAAAAGATTCGATTTTTTCAAGACAATCTAAAATAAGATTTGATTTAGATTTATAATTGAATAAAATATTTGACCGCGTTGAAAAGAAGATATGGTGAAGATTTGAAGAAGATTTAATCAACATCTTATCAACAATAAGATATAAATTATTTACAAGAACATTTGATCAAGATTTATCTACAAGAAGATATGAATTACTTACAAGAATATTTGATCAAGATTTATCACAAGAAGATATGAATGATTTACAAGAAGATTCGATCAAGATTTATCTACAAAAAGATATTAATTATTTACAAGAAGATAAGATCAATAATTGTTTACAAGAAGATACATTTATTATTTGCAAAAATATGATTCAGATTTTAACAAAGGACAAAATACTCAATTGGAATTAGTCATATTCGAACTGGCGTGGAGGGTTGGGTGCTTTGTAATTCAATTTGTTGAATTAGTGGATTAAACCCTTGTGAGTGAAAGGACTATATGTAGTCAAGTTAGTAGTGAACAATGATAAATTACTTGTGTCACTTTATTCATGCACTTCTTAGTTTTGTCATTGCTTCTACTAAAAATAAATTATCAAGTATGAACCAGTTTAATCAAATAATGAAAAAGCTATCAACTTAGTCAAACACAATTCCACCTTCCTTCTTGTCTTTGCATCTTCAATTGGCATCAAAGTTAAGTCTCAAGGTTGAGCACTTTACAATGTTTGTGGAAAGACTCATGGGTTCAATATGTCTGGATTTAGTGAAGAAGTTGTTAGAGGACACATCAATATACCACATTTATTTGATGGAGACCATTTTGAGTACTGGAAGGACAGACTGAGAAGTTTCTTTATTTTGCAAGATCCCGAACTTTGGGACTTGGTGGAAGATGGCTATTATGCTCCAAAGATTACTGATGGTATTGAGATTCCAAGGAAATAGATGGATACTTATAAGAAAAAGATGTGCAAGATGCATCATAAGTCCAAAACATTCATGATAAATGCAATCATTTTCAAGGAGTTTGGCAAGTGCACTAATAAGGAGATATCGAAGAGTATTTATGAAAATTTCCTTCTAACCTATGAAGGAAGAAAGCAAGTTCAAGAAGCAAAGGCCAATCTCCTAGTTAAAAAGTATGAGTTGTTCAATAGGGAAGAAAAATGAAGACATTGAAACAATATTTTCCAAATTTCAGACTTTGGTCTTAGGATTAAAGATACTTGAGAAAAGTTATACTACTGATGATCATGGGAATAAGATACTAAGAAGGCTGCCAAACAAGTGGAGACCTAAGATCACTTCCATTCAGGAAGTAGAGGATTTAGATACTCTTAATTAAGAAGAATTAATAAGCTCTATCAAATCACATGATATTCAACTTGCAGAGGATGAGTCCCAAAAGAAACAACCAACCATGGCTTTAAAATTCAAGTAGAAGAAATTTTTGATAGGAAATAACAAAATCATAGGATGATAATTCAGAAGATCATAATGGAGACTTAGAGGAAGAGGAATTGGATTTCATATCCAAAAAAATTCAAAAGATGTGACACAACAAAAAGAATAATTTCACCAAAGATATTCCAGGAAACCTAGCAGAGGAAAAAATTATAAATCTGACAAGAAAATCATACTCTTCTATGGATGCAATGAACTTTTGACATATCAAGTTAGAATGTGTAAAGCTGGAGAAAGGGAAACATTTGAGGAAAGATTCCATATCCAAGAAGAACAATTTGATGGCTACATGGGATGATTATGATGAATCCTTTGATGATGAAGAGCAAGCAGATTTAGCTCTGATGACTCATACCAATTTTGCCTCTTCATCAAACACATATTCTAACATTGGAAGTGAATCCGCAAATAAAGAAATTGAGATGTCCTCAGCAATCAAATTAAAACAGCAATCGTAGTATCTGGATAGTGGATGCTCACGACACATAACAAGAGAAAAGTATATGTTTTAAGAACTAACATTGAGCAAATGAGGCACAATGACTGTTGGTGGAAAGCAAAAAGGATAGATCAGTTGTCAAAGTACTTCTGGTAATGGTACTTCCCTTTTCATTAAAGATGTCTTCTTTGTTAAAGGTCTTAAGTATAATTTATTAAGTATTAGTCAGTTAACTTATAATGATTATGATATTATATTTAATCACACATTATCAAAAATATTATACAAATCATCTCTCACCTTTAAATACTTATTTTTAAAATATTCCTTAATTATATATAATATTCAAACTTACATATTTAGTGCAAAGTTAATCTTAGCTTTTTCCTAACACATACATGAAAATCAGTCGAGACTAATTGAAATAAATTTTAGATATCAATCGAGGCTAATTGAAATAAATCTTAGATGACTTCAAAAATAATAAAAACTTGACCTATTTTAGCTTTAATCTTTCAATTTTTACAAAACATATATAATATTAATTGAGAATTCAACGAAGAGATAAATACGTCTAAATAAAAATTATTGCAACTATGGTCACACACAAATACCGTTAGACATGTCACTCAACAACATTTTCACTATACATACATTTGAAAAGAGTTATGAAAGAACAAGTTTTAGTGCTTGAAAAATTATTAAACCATTTCTAAAAAAATTTGTAAATTTTTTTCATACTAACGGTATATATAGTTTCAAATTTTGTTGTGTTAAATCATGCATGGGCTGTTTGTTTTGGAATTCTTTTTATTTGTGCAGTTTGCAAAGGAACAAAGATAGCCTACTTAAGCCGGAATTTTTGTTGAAACTCGGAAATAAAATAAAGGAAAACTATTGGATGTAGAAACTGAAAAAGTAATTGTGTTAAAAGATATCATTACAATAACTTACATATACTTAAATTTTTTCATAAGATATTGTTTATAATAGCAGATAATAGCAGATAATAATTACTTGTAATTTTTTCTAGTCCTAACTTCAAGAAATGGTTGAAAATGAGGAAAGTGATATAAAAGCATTTGAAACTATATCACTTAAAGTAATGATGTTTTCATAAGAGATGAATCTTCCTTAAAATTTCCCCCTGAAGATGAATGCAAGTAAAAAGTGGTTGATTTTCAACAAAAGTAACATCCATTGTTACAAAAATTCTTTTTGATTGTGGTTCAAAAAACCAATACCCCTTATAAGTTGAAGAGAACAAATAAACACACATTTTATTGCTCGAGACTTGAGTTTGTCAAGTTGTTTGTGTTCATGAATAAAAGCAGTGCAATAAAAAATGTTTAATGGAAAATCAGCAGAGACACTAGTCAAAGGAAAATAATTTTAAAAAATATCAAGAGCGGTATGAAAATCTAAAACTTTAGATGACATTCAATTAATTAAATATGATGCAATTAAAACATGTTCACCCCATAAATATTTTGGAATCTTCTTTGCAAATAGTAAAGCTCTAGCAACCTCAAGAAGATGCCTATTCTTTCTCTGTGCAATTCCGTTTTGTTGGGGTGCATTAGCACAAGAACTTTGATGAACAACTCCATTTGCAAGAGAAAAATATATTAAAATATTTTTTTACCATTGTCACTTCTAAAGACATGAATATTTGTTTGGTATTGAGTGTGCACAATTTTAAAGAAATTTTCAACAACCTGTCCAATTTCCAATTTTTCTTTCAATAGATAAACCCAACAAATTCTAGTATGATCATCAATAAAAGTTATAAACCATTTTTTATTAAGGTGTTTATTATATTAGGACCCCAAACATTACTATGAATAACTACAAACGGTTTTGATTGTTTATATGGTTGTGTAGAAAATGAAGAACGATGATGTTTAGAAAATTCACAAGTTTCACAATGAAATAAAGACAGATCCTTCTTAAAAAATAATTCAGGGAACAAATGTTTTAAATACAGAAAACTAGGATGTCCTACCCGTAAATGCCATAACATAATATCATCATTATTAGAATAAACAAAATTAGATTCAAAGCAGGTACTCGTTTTTTGTTGGTCTTTGAAGTCGAGTCCATTGTCAAGATAATAGAGTCATTCACTCTCCTTAGCATTGCCAATCATCTCCCATGTGCTCAAATCCTTAAAAGTGCAATTAAAATGAAAGAATTTAGTTTGACAATTTATATCATTTGTTAATTTTGTAATGGATAACAAATTACATGATAAATGGGTAACATGTAAGAGATCTTTTAAGGTTAACACACGTGACATAATAACAAAGCCTTTCCCTACAATGGCTGAAAGGGATCCCTCTACAATTTTAATTTTGTGGTTACCTGCACAAGGACTATAAGAAGAAAATTTTAATTTTGTGGTTACCTCCACCAGAATCGATAATCCAAGTATGGCTAGGAGTGACACTAACTAGAGCAGTATGTGGAAAATTTCCTCTTTGACCTATAGAGCAAGAAGGAGTTTAAGACTCAAGGAGATTGTATAATTGATCTAATTGTTCCTTGGTGAAAAGAGATTGGCTTGACGGAGATTTTTTCTCTTTATCAAAGGTACCAGCTTGGAGGGCATGACCTTCGTTTCCTCCTTTTTTCCTTCCAATTTAGAGGTTATCCATGGAGCTTCCAACATATGTCACGTGTGTGCCATGGACGTTTGCATATGATCACGCTATGGTTTCTTGCCATCTCTCTTCCCATCTTAATTCTCAATGACTAGGGCAGATCTTTCAACCTCAACAACATAATGTGACTTACCCATCATAACACCTTGTTTCTCCTATTCTCTTCTAACTTCTGAGAACGCTTCCTGAAGTGATGGCAATGGAATCTTTCCCAATATTCTGCCTCAGGCTTCATCAATACGCTTATTAAGCCCAACCAAGAACATGAATGTTATGTCGTTCTCTTATCTCTTAAGAAACAAAACACTATCCTCACAACACTTCCAATGATCATCATAACAAAGATCCAATTATTGCCATAGTGTCATCAACTCATTATAATAGGTAGTGACATCTCTATTTGCTTGTTTGGCACGCCATAATTGTGATTTGAGATTGAAAATTTGAGAAGAATTTTGAATATCAGAATATGTTTCTTTGAAAGCCTCCCAAACTTCCTTTGTAGTAGGCAAAAACATAAAAATGTTTTCTAATCAATGATTACATATTACTAAGCAACAAAGCAATAATAATAGAGTTCTCATATTTCCAAAACCTGTAATTCGTATCAGTTGTGGCAGTCATTTGCTCCTCTCCTGTGAGGAAACTATATTTTCCCTTATCACCTAGTATCAATCTTGTAGTTTGGGACCATTCAACATGCTTTTTTCCATTGAGTTTCTAGATTTCAACCTTGAGGACATTAGAAGTTCTCTCATGGCCAAAACAATTGGAAAAACCATTGTTAGATAGAGCATTCCAACAGCCACTACCTCTTGAGTCTCCGTTACTACCTAAATCAATATTGTCGATGTTGTTGACTACTTCTAATTTTTCACCCAAACCATCCTCGGTGCTGACACCGGTACTACCCACAAGGGTTGTCTTCCATGGGGTATTGTGTGCTATTAGGTAGATAAAAAATAGGTCGCGTTAACCCTTTAACTTAGTTGGTTAGAGCATGTGGTTGTTAACCACAAGATCGGAGGTTCAACCCTTTTAGTTTTGGATACCCAAACCCCACTAGGTTGTGGAACCCTAACCAAGAGCTCTTGATATTGTGAAGAAAGTAAAAGGTAAAATACTTTCATATTTTAATACTACAACTCTAAGTTGTTTATATAGGTAAAAACAAATTACAATAGTAATATTGAGTAATAATGACAGAATCATAAAATAATAAGAAACAAAATAATATAAAATAAAAGATAATCAAAATCGGATTTTTCCTTGATTCTTCAACATTCTTCTTAACATATTTTCTTTTTCCACTCTCTCAACTCTTTGATTGATTGATTGGTTTCTACTTAAATATTGAGAAACGCATCCATTGAGAATGTTAACGTTAGAGATTTTAAATCAACATTTAAGAAGAATCAATCTTAAGTCATGTCCATATATATTTTCATAGTTAATTTAGATCATGTTTGATTAAGAAGACATATCTTAGAAAAATTCACTATTAGATAATGTCATGCACTTCTTCAATTAGATGATAAGTCCATTATGATGAACAAACGATGTTGGAGAATAGACTTCTTATTAGAGTGTTGATTTGATATGTTGACCAGAAGATCAACTAACTTAAGAGAAACAACAAATGTAGATTTATTATAGCGAGATTGTACTAATGGATTCATCATAGGTGCGTTGAGAGCGCGATCATCAAAGTCAGACATGGCTGCCATAGGTGCGTTGATATGGTTCTTTTGTTAAATGTGAATAGCATTGTAGCATTAATTTCCTTTACAGGGTAAAACCATGACTTCTATTTCTTTTGCATTTTAATGCTTTGACTCAAGCCATAGATTATTATATGATTGTTTCAATACTCCATATTATGACATGGCCTGTTAAGAAACATAATAACATATTTATTGGGTGATAATATTCTATGTTATAAACACTTAGATTATTATCTCTAATTTACCCGTAATTTATGTTACCTTAAAATAGATAGTCATTGATATAAATATTTTCCTTTTAACTTAATCTACACACCAACAAATACAGTTAGGGGATAATTGTTCTTATTTATTTTATTGGTTATCATCTAAGTATCAACTAGGGATTTGTAGCTAATTTATTTTTTTGCACTAACAAATTAGAGTCACAAAGAGACGTGTTGATCAAAGTCTTGAAAGTGCATTGCATAGCGAATAAAGTCTTTTACCCAAATGAATATTTTCAAAACTTGGATTAGAGTCTACACACTTAGACAAGTACATTAAAACATAAATTGCACTCACATATATTTTTGTTATCCTTAAAATACAAATATACATTAGTGAATAAATTATTCTCTAATATATTTTATTATCATTAAAATAACTATGGGTTGTTTTTTTTTAGACCATCTTGATTCTCAAAATCTCTTAGTATTTTATGATGATCATACATGTATTAATGAACAATTTTTCATGTAGACAAATGTTTTTCTAAACTTTTTCAAATGCAGTGTTTTATTTGTGAAACCCAAGTAATTAATCCTAATCATACAATATAAATATGAGGAAAACATAAAATCAAACAAAGAAAGAATATAGAAGACCAACATAACTAGCATAAGCCTTAAAAATATATACCTAGATGGTGTCTCTTGGTCGATGGAAAGAACCACGGGAAAGTAATCTAATTTTTTTAGGCTAAAAAGTAAGAACTACATTAAAAGAAAAAACAAAAAATTCCAGGGGATATAAACTAAACCTAAGAGAAAAAAGTAAAAAGAAAATTTTAACTACTCAATGAAATGTAGACAGACCATAAAAAAGTTGTTATAGACAAATGTTCTGTAACATTTTTTTTAACATCAATAATGTATTGCTTAAAAAACAAGTTAACTTTCACTTTATACTTTTAAAATTCTTTTCACAAAATATTCAGTATTTAAAAAAACACCAATTCAAATAAGTAAAACAATACGTTTTTCATAACAAAATCTCTCAAAGTAGACATCTTTAACTCAAAAGCAAATTTACATCAAATAAATTACAACAATAAGAATTTATGAACTAATATCTCGACTACTCTTAAGCTACTAAGTACTCACGATCTATTAGATACACAAGTTTCCTGCTTGTAACCAGCATCCAAGTCAAGGCTCGTGCATCATCGTCTTGATTCCTACGTTACTAGTTCCTTAAAGTATGGGGCATTCATTTTGATTCTACAATAACAACAAGAGTCATCAATCCAACAATCATATACATACAAATATGAAGCAGACAAAATAGGCAGGGTAAATAAATTATGCATGTATAAATTATCATCAACCAAATACATACATATTATATATTCATAATATATTTTTTGCAAAAAATTCGATAAATGGCCCATGCAGGTCTCGAACCTGCGACCTTCGCGTTATTAGCACGACGCTCTAACCAACTGAGCTAATGGGCCTTGATGTTTTTTTGTTATTTTAATTCTTATTTATATAATTAGAGCTATAGTTAACAATGTGTTAATCATTTGATTGGAGATGAGTGTTAGTGTTTAAAATATAATATCCTGGTTGATGTTTTGATGATAACAAACATAAACAATTATCCCCTAACTATATATGTTATGTGTGAAAATGAAAACCAAATTTTATGTTGATAACTATCCATTCCAATGTAGCTTATATTACAAGTATGTTAGAAATCTTCTAATAGAGCAAAATATAATAAATCAAAAGATATATTGTGGAAACAAGCGCAGCAAAGCATGTGCAGCATTATATGGTCTATCCTCCTGATGGATAGGTGAAGACAAAAGAAACTAAGACTTCACTTCACTACAGTGTAAGTTTGGTGACACACATTTTTGTTGTTGCAAAATTCAGTTAATTGTCTCTGTCTCGGATAATCATAACGTTTGATCGTCTAACTCTGAACTTTTATGTATCATCTGAAAAAAGTAAACTCTATAAAAGACAAAGCAACTTCACATCCTTTGATGAACTTTCTAAATATGCTATGTGTTTAAAAGTCTTTAATGTTTGATACCAAAATACGAAGATAAATATGGATACTCATTAAATACTGATATGCCTTGAATAGTGATTAATAATATCCAACAGTAACATTGTCATTAAATACTGAAATGCATAAAAGAAAATGAAAAAATGTTATGTGCTAAAAGAAGAAAATTTGAAAAAGCCAATAACACATCAAACCAAAAGAATGAATGAACTATCCTCTCGTAGAAAGTTATTAAAGTTGATGTGAATTAGTTAAAGTGTTCTCACACACTTGCACTGATATAGGATTTAATCTGTAAGATCCTCTCAATGAGAGTTAGAATCCTAACAACAAACATTATGTCAATTCTGACACAAACTAGAACCAATGTAAATCTACCTGATAGTGGCATAACCCTAAAATCCTAAAAAATTTACTTGAAAAAGGTACAACGACTCTTATGAATCTCAGGGACATGATGCTAGAATGTTGAAGAAAGGTTATGGGAACGACAACCTGGAGAGGCTATAGAAAAATAGTCAAATCCTAAAGAGACAGAGTAAAGAATATTTGTACAACTATTTATGAAAATAGTGAATTAAGTCATTGACTATACTGTGACAAAATCTCTTTATAAGGGGATGACTAGAGGTAGCACTAGTTTGTTGTGAACTATTATAAAACACTTGTGTTTCCTTCATTCCTTTTTAATTCTCACATCTTAGTTCTTTATGATTCAATCTTACTTCTTCTAAACCTTCTTTAATAGTAAGTTGAATGTTGTGATAAAGAAAAATAAAATTATTCATAGTGTTGACTTGATATGTTGACTAGAACATCAACTAAATTACCAAAAACAACAAACCTAGATAAATTAAAGTGAGATTGTATTAATGAATTCATTAGAGGAGTGTTGAGAATGCATTCATCCGAGTTAGACACAATTTCAACAGATTCTCTGGGGTCATTGTGAATTTAGGTCTTAGAGTTAGAAGATTGAAATATACATATGGATCCATTGTCAGTGGTGAATATCATTGTGAGGTTAATTTCCTTTATAGGGTAAGACCTTAACATGTATATCCTTTGCATTTTAATGCTTTAACTCGAATTGTAGATTATTATATGATTATTGCAATGGTCTTTATTATGACATGGTCTATTAGTAAACATAATCAGTTGTTTATTGGGTGATCATATTCTCTATTAGAAACACTTAGATTATTATCTCTAACTTACTTATAATTTGTGTTACCTTAAAATAGATAGTCGTTCATATAAATATCTTCCTTCTAACTTAATTTGCACAATAGCAAATACTGTTATGAGATAATTGTTCTTATTTGTTTGTTTGGTTATCATCCAAGTATCAATTAGAGGTTTGTAGTTAAATTTTTTTTGCACTAACCGATCAGAGTTAGAAAGAGACGCCTTAATCAAATTCTTGTAAGTGCATTGCATAGCGAATAAAATCTTTTACCCAAATGAATACTTTCATAACTTGTATTACAATCTCCATACTTAGAAAAATACATTAAAACATAAATTATACTCACATATATTTTGTTATCCCTAAAATACAACTAAGAATCATTTTGCTTCAAACCAATTTGGTTCTAACATCACGTGCACATTGGAGTATACATTAGAGAATAAATTATTCTCTAATATATTTTGTTATCATCAAAATAATTGTAGGTTATTTTCTCTATACAGTATTGATTCTCAAAATCTCCTACTTTTTTATGATGACCATACATATATTTATGAATATTTTTTCATGTAAACAAATATTTTTATAAACTCTTTTAAATGCAGTGTTTCATTTGTGAAACCCATGTAAACAATCCTAATCATACAATATAAATATGAGGAAAACTAAAACTATAACAAAGAAAGCATATAGAAGCCCAACATAGCTAGCATAACCCTCGAAAATATACACTTAGATGGTGTATTGTGGTAATTGGAAAGAACCCTGGAAAAGTAGATAAATTTTATTTAAGGTAAGAAGTAAGAATTACGTTAATAGAAAAACTAAAACAAAAATTTCAAGAGATATAAATTAAACATAAGAGAAAAAAAATAGAAAGAAAATATAATTACTCAGTGTTATGTAGATCGACCATAAAAAAAGGTATTATAGACAAATGTTATATAACATTTTGATTGTTAATAGCGATAAAGTATTGCTTAAAAAACAAGTTAACTTTCACTTTATACTTTTAAAATTCTTTTCACAAAATATTCAGTATTTAAAAAAAAACACCAATTTAAAAAAATAATACAATACATTTTGTCACAACAAAATCTCTCAAAGTAGACATCTTTAATTTAAAAGGAAATTTACATCTAATAAATTACAACAATAAGAATTTATAAACTAATAACCAGACTACTCTTAAGCTAACACTATTGATGTTCTGCGGTAGGGGTGGGAATAGGCCAGGCCAGGCCAGACTTTGAAAGGCCTGAGCCTGGCCTACGATTTATTTTTTCGGTCTAAGCCTGGCCTACGGCCTATCATAGGCTTTTTTTTCGGCCTAAGCCTGACCTTTTTAATAGTTTGGTCTGGCCTGGAAGCCTTTTTAAAAGTCTTTTTAAACGAATCCATTATTACTTCTTAAACAAATAAGGAACAACTACTAAGTGATTGACTAATTGAACAGTTACCGAATATAAAACGACTACCAAATATAGAAGTGCTACCGAATATGAAACGACTACTGAATATGGAATGATTAGTAAGTGATTGTCTAATTGATAGAATTTAAAATAGAAAATAATACTATTAATATAATAATAAAAAAATAATATTAATAAATAATAAATATATAAAGGCCGGCCTGTTAGGTTTAACAGGCTTTTTTATAAGCCTGAGCCTGACCTATTTAAATAAATAGGTTTTAAAAACCTGAGCTTAGCCTTTTTATTAAATAGGCCAGGCCAGACCAGACTATAAGTAGGCCAGACCAGACTATAAGTAGGCCAGACCATAGGCCCCTACGGACGGCCTAGCCTATTCCCATCCCTATTATGCGGAAATAATTCCGGTAATACATTAGGATTTTTTGGGTTGAATTTTTTCTTTTATTTTCTTTCAAATTACATGTCACAATATTTCCGCAACAAAGGTCAGATTTTTCCTTAGAATTTATATGCAAATAATATTCCACCGGTAAAATACGGGGCAAATTCCACATCAAAGTTTATGTTTATTAGATTCGTAGGAAATTCCACATGTATATTCCTGGGGGAATTTTGTGCCAATTTCTATTTTTTATTTTTATTTTTATATAAATAAACCAAATCACCGTCCACGAAGGCGCAAAGCGAGCCACCAATACCTCCTTGTTCGGCCTTCAACTACCGTAAACAATCATCAACTCAGCAAGGTATAGTATCCCAAAATTACATTGTTTAGGGTTTAGTGATTTGGTTGATTCAATATTCGATTGAGGCTCTGCGTTGTTTGTTGCATAAATTGGTTCTGCGTTAAATCTATTGTTAAATCAGGTTAACTCATCATCCTTCACAGTTCCTCGGCATTGCGTTCAGTTCTCGCTCTCGTTCATGCCCTCAGTTTGGATGGTTGTTCTCTCACGCTCTCACGGTGTTCGTTTTGCAAAGAAATTATTGTGAGTCTCCCTCAGCTCCATTTCTATTCTAACTTTTCGTATATCTCCCACACTTGCTTAAGATTTGTAACTAACCGGTGAGTTTTATTTTTTTAGATTTCCTATTTCTTCAATTAGGTTATTTTGTTTTAGAACCTTTTTTTTTTTCCGAGGGATATCGTCATTATTTTTTGCAACGAGGCTTAAAATATACTAGTTGATTGCAGCTATCTTCCATGCACAATCTGCATGATCTTTACTGTACCTGTTGGTTTGCATTATTGTCAATGGCTATTCACCTGCTCATGGTTCCCATGCATACACTTAGCAGCTGATTTCCAGTGCGGACCATTTTCAATATATAAAGATGGATGATTGAGTGAATTCTCAATTTGGTCTAAAATTGTTGGATGTTGTTAGGTTCGTCTTTGAATTTAAGATAAATTTTTAGAGTTTCTAAAATTGTCCATTTTAGTTTAGGCATTACTCTGAATATTACTGAGTTTTAACTAATATTATCATATGGATTAATTTAACATTTATAATAAATCATAAGGACTAATTTGTTCACAAATTTTAACTGAGCATTCAGAAAAAAAAAAAAAAAAAAA
>JBBPBR010000004.1:39792913-39831760 GCA_037974775.1 Cicer pinnatifidum
GAGATAAAGGATGGAGGATCAGTCACATTTGGTAATAATGATAAAGCTCAAATAAAAGGAACATGTATTATTGGTAAGAATAATTCTGCAAAAATTGAAAATGTTCAATATGTGGATGGCTTAAAACATAACTTGTTAAGCATTAGTCAATTATGTGATAGTGGTTTTGAAGTTATTTTTAAGCCTACTCTATGTGAGGTTAAGCACTCATCCTCAGGTAGAGTTTTCTTTTCCGGTTTTAGAAAAAAGAATTTATATGAACTTTATCTTGATGATTTACCCACTAAATCTTGTTTTGTATCTATTGAAAAAGATAAATGGATTTGGCACAAACGAGCGGGTCACACAAGCTTAAATACTATTTCTAAATTAGCAAATTTAGAATTAGTAAAAGGTCTTCCAAAAATTAATTTTGAAAAAGACAAAGTTTGTGAAGCTTGTGTAAAAGGAAAACAAGTTAAAAGTAGTTTTCACTCTAAAAACTTTGTTTCAACAAATCATACTCTTGAACTTATTCACATTTATCTTTTTGGTCCTATCAAAACTCCAAGTCTTAGTGGAAAAAGATATGGTTTTGTAATTGTTGATGATTTTTCTCGTTTTACTTGGGTTCTATTTTTAAAACATAAAGATGAAGCCTTTGAGGCATTCCACCATTTTTGCAAAAAGATTCAAAATGAAAAAGGATCAAAAATAGTCTCGGTGAGAAGTGACCATGGAGGTGAATTTCGTATATCTCCCACACTTGCTTAAGATTTGTAACTAACCGGTGAGTTTTATTTTTTTAGATTTCCTATTTCTTCAATTAGGTTATTTTGTTTTAGAACCTTTTTTTTTTTCCGAGGGATATCGTCATTATTTTTTGCAACGAGGCTTAAAATATACTAGTTGATTGCAGCTATCTTCCATGCACAATCTGCATGATCTTTACTGTACCTGTTGGTTTGCATTATTGTCAATGGCTATTCACCTGCTCATGGTTCCCATGCATACACTTAGCAGCTGATTTCCAGTGCGGACCATTTTCAATATATAAAGATGGATGATTGAGTGAATTCTCAATTTGGTCTAAAATTGTTGGATGTTGTTAGGTTCGTCTTTGAATTTAAGATAAATTTTTAGAGTTTCTAAAATTGTCCATTTTAGTTTAGGCATTACTCTGAATATTACTGAGTTTTAACTAATATTATCATATGGATTAATTTAACATTTATAATAAATCATAAGGACTAATTTGTTCACAAATTTTAACTGAGCATTCAGAAAAAAAAAAAAAAAAAAACTGATTCCAGGTAGGATCTTTAACTGTAACACTAAACAATAGTTTAGATTCAAGGATCTAAACTAAACTTCTCACAGTTACAAGGTGTGCAGTGACAGAGAACTAGGGTGATGCAGTTATGTCAAAATCCACTTCTTCTACAGTACCTAATCAACTGCATAATTTGCTATGAATATGTCTCCTATCCATTTGAGATGTATTGGAGCACCAACCAGAGGTTTTAAAGGTTTAAGTTGGCTCTCCACCAACTTAATGAATATGTCAGTATTTGGTGAAATCCTCACCTATTGAATGAGGCTGCAGAGTTATCATCAAATTGAAGAAATCGAAACTATTTTGATTTCAGATTTGGTTTATCCTCACCTAAATATAGATACTAAGGTGAGAGCATAGGTCACTTATTAAACCATGCAATGAATGATTTTCTCAAACTCATTATTATTAATGTTTCTTCTTAAGTTCCATTATTTAATCCTATCCTTTCCAAGTCAGCGTGACATTTATCAACCACTATGGTGCCCATTTTTTGTTAATTAAGAATAATGTGAATAGAATGCGAAGAAGAAGTTAGTTTGAAGCCTGTTAGGAGTTAGAAGAGCTTATTAGTACTGTGAGGATGGTTGGGTGATTCTTTTGTTAGTTACCACTTCAACTGCTGCTTCATCTCTTGACGGTACTCTCTGAAATGATTTCATACTGTCATAAACTGTGAACCCAATGGCTGCAGATGGAACAACCTGAATTACAGGAAAAAACAATGCTTAATTATTACATGCAGTGGTTGCTCCCACCATCCTCTCCAATTTGCTCTATCCATAATTGTCTTCTATTTTTTTCTAACTAATTTTTTCTTTTACAGGAAGATTTTGACGAGTTCGATGATGATGATAAAGTATACAGTTCGTTACCTTTGGACAAGGTTGAAACTCTAGAAGATCTTGTTACAATTCCTACTAGCCTTGCAGTTGCTAAGGTATTTATTTATTCATTGCTGTTTGGCTGCAAACATACTTAACTTGCACACACATTCATATCAATTAGTATATTTATCATATTTAGCATACAATTTAGCTATTGTGTGTATGCATGGAAATTTGGTTTTTATGATATTCTAGTGAGCCAGCCTCGAATCCATATAAGCCAATATAAAAGAGTTTATGTAAATTTTCAATTGAGAGCTGCACTGATGTGGACAATAAATGATTTTCCAGCCTATGGTATGTTGTCTGTGTTGAGACAAAATCTCTCAAATGATTTTAATGATAACAAAATTGCTTAAAGATTATGATTGTGATTAATGACTAACATGTGTTCTTGAGTGTATTCATACAAGAAGATAGGTTGTTAATCATTAAAGCAAAAGGAAGTAAAATATGTTTGAAATCCGAGGATGGAAATTGCTGCAAACGCGAGGATGGAACTTGCTGCAAATGTGAGGATGAAAATTGCTAGCCGTGAGGATGGCATGCAATTTGAAAAAACTCCAGATCTGGACAATCTGATCCATCAACAATACAAATGTGTTTATTCAAATGCATAACATGTCAAACTTGAATAAACAAAACATTAAAATCAAGAGTCAAAAGGTCAAAGGAAAAAGATGAATATAGCTAGATCTAGAAAGCTGAGGATGGCAGCATAGGCCGAGGATAGGGCAGAAAAGGTGAAAGCTACTCTTCAAGCATGTGCAAAGGATAAAATCAGATTATTAAATGTGTTTGCATGAATATATATATGAAGAAGTCAAGTTGAAGAAAGACAACTTGAAACAAACCAAAAATGGAAGATCACATGTGAAGGCTAAAGCTTTCTCTCTCTTGTCAACATCACCTCAAAAGGTGAAACCAACCAAGGCCTTAAAGTCTTCGAAAAATACAGCTCACATGGTCAAATAACAGCTGTGCATTGCTGGAAAAAGAGAATTGACAAGGACTTGTCAAGATCAAGTTACAAGAAAGGTGAGGATGGCTATAATGGCAATTCCGTAAATATGATGAAAGACTTGAATTGTTTGAAATCAGCTCCAACGGTCATCAAGGGCTTGGATCTCTATAAAATGCAAACAAGCTCTCCAATGGAAGACACACACCACACTTGCATAAAAAGATCAAGCATCTTAAAGCTATCAAGAGCAAAAACACCCTCACTTCTTACTTTCTTTGATCCTACACTATATCTTTGTAAATCCTTTGAGAAAGTATTAAGTATCAATCACTCTCATATCACTTTGTAATTTCCTAGTGAGTCACACTTGGAAATATTCGGAAATTGATTGTAAGCTTGGTGAAGCTAAATAATACACGGTTTGTAATCATCCTCAGGTTGAGGATTGATCTGTTAGAAAGTTAGTGAAATCTGACAAGGGTGTATTCCGTTCATGAAAGGTATATTCCGTTCATGAAAGGATAAGAAAAATCCTAAGAAGTTTACCAAAAGAATGGAGGCCAATGGTAACTGCCATTACAGAAGCAAGAGATTTGACCAACATGAAATTAGAAGATTTGGTTGGAACTCTAAGAGCTCATGAACCATTGTTGTTGGCTGACAAACCAAACAAAAAGGGAAGAATGATTGCTCTAAAAACCAGCCAAACAGAAAGTTCATCCTCCAAGAAGAATGAAAATGCATAACAAAAGAAAACGCGGAGTATCCTCTGTCTGAGGATGAGGATGAACTCGCTCTGATATCCAGAAAATTCAGAGGATGATAAACAGAAGATGACATAATAGAGGACCTCCTCAAAAAGAAAAAATTGACAAAAGTCAAATAACTTGTTATGGATGCAACAAGATGGGACACTACAAAACTAAGTGTCCTCTCAACAAAAGGAACTCTAGAAAATTTCCATACAAAAACAAATCCATGATGATTACTTGGGATGATAGTGACGAGTCATCCTTGGAGAAAGAAAAGGAAGAAGAGGTCAACCTCTGTCTCATGGAAAAATCAGAAACTGAAAAGGTAAGTATTTATGATCTATGTCCTAATTGTGAAAAATTAGAAATTGAATTTGATAGCCTCTTAAATGACTCAAACACTTTATCTCAAACATGTATATTTCAAAAAAAACAACTTGTTGAGATAAAGAAACAAAATGAGGAGCTTTGGAAAAAGAATGATGAATATGTCAAAATCATTCAAGATTTGCAACAGTCTCACTTTCAAAATTCTGAGAAACAAAAAATTCTTAATGAGAGGTTAGTTGAAACTCATCCTCCTGACGAGGATATACAAAAGGAAAATTTGAAAACTGAGGTTAGGGAACTAAAAAATGATATTTCCAACTTTGTCAAATTTACAGAAACATTTCAAAAGATAAAGGGGTCTCAATCTGGAATATTTGACAAGGCTAGTATTGGGTTTAAAAGCTCTCAAAAACAAAAATTATATGAAAATTTTTTCTTGCCTAAAAAACGAGAGGATAGGCCTAAATGCACTTTTTGCAAAAAACTCGGGCATACTTCCAAAATTTGTCATGCTAAGAAGAAAGCTAACAATGTAAAGTCAGCTTGCTCATTTTGTGGTAAACATGGGACCATGATTCTATTTGTTATCACAAAAGGAAAGTCCTCACAAGAGGAAAAACTAACCAACAAGGACCCAAAGCTATATGGGTACCTAAGTCCCTTTTAAACTCTAATGCAAGTCCATCCTCTATTCAACAAAAGAAAGCCTTGGTACTTGGAAAGTGGTTGCTCAAGGCATATGACAGGGGATAAGCAATGCTTCATGTCATTGGAGATAAAGGATGGAGGATCAGTCACATTTGGTAATAATGATAAAGCTCAAATAAAAGGAACATGTATTATTGGTAAGAATAATTCTGCAAAAATTGAAAATGTTCAATATGTGGATGGCTTAAAACATAACTTGTTAAGCATTAGTCAATTATGTGATAGTGGTTTTGAAGTTATTTTTAAGCCTACTCTATGTGAGGTTAAGCACTCATCCTCAGGTAGAGTTTTCTTTTCCGGTTTTAGAAAAAAGAATTTATATGAACTTTATCTTGATGATTTACCCACTAAATCTTGTTTTGTATCTATTGAAAAAGATAAATGGATTTGGCACAAACGAGCGGGTCACACAAGCTTAAATACTATTTCTAAATTAGCAAATTTAGAATTAGTAAAAGGTCTTCCAAAAATTAATTTTGAAAAAGACAAAGTTTGTGAAGCTTGTGTAAAAGGAAAACAAGTTAAAAGTAGTTTTCACTCTAAAAACTTTGTTTCAACAAATCATACTCTTGAACTTATTCACATTTATCTTTTTGGTCCTATCAAAACTCCAAGTCTTAGTGGAAAAAGATATGGTTTTGTAATTGTTGATGATTTTTCTCGTTTTACTTGGGTTCTATTTTTAAAACATAAAGATGAAGCCTTTGAGGCATTCCACCATTTTTGCAAAAAGATTCAAAATGAAAAAGGATCAAAAATAGTCTCGGTGAGAAGTGACCATGGAGGTGAATTTGAAAATGAATCTTTTAAAAATCTTTGTGAAGAAAATGGTATTTCACACAACTTTTCTTGTCCAAGAACTCCCCAAAAAAATGGGGTTGTTGAAAGGAAAAATAGAACTTTACAAGAAATGGCTAGAACTATTTTAAATGAAGCCAACATTGAAAAATATTTTTGGGCCGAAGCCATCAACACTGCTTGTTATGTTTCCAATCGTACATCCATTAGAAAAATTTTAAACAAAACTCCATATGAATTATGGAAGGGGAGAAAACCAAATATTTCCTATTTTCATATATTTGGGTGTTATTGTTACATTCTAAATAATAAATAAAATTTGGGAAAGATTGATCCAAAATCTGATAAAGGAATTTTTCTAGGATACTCCACAACGTCAAAAGGTTATAGAATATATAATCTTAGGACTCAAACTGTGGAGGAATCCATGCATGTTATTTTTGATGAGTTTGATGACTTGTGTTTAGAGAAATTGGATAAAAATGAAGAAGATGAACAGTCAACATCTCAAGTACCCGGTCCTCACGGAGAGGATGAGTCTGACCCAACCTCTCAGCAACTTCCAAGAGGATGGAAAACAGTCACACATCATCCTCCAGATCTAATCATTGGAAATACTGAGGATGGCGTTAGAACCAGAAATTCTCTAAGGGAAAGCACTAACAACATGGCCATGATATCACAAGTTGAACCCAAAACGGTTGATCAAGCTATTGGTGACAAATCATGGGTTGAAGCTATGATGGAAGAACTCTCTCAATTTGAAAGAAACAAGGTATGGAATCTTGTACCCCATCCTCTGGACAAATCTATTATTGGGACTAAATGGATATTTAGAAACAAATTAAATGAGGATGGAGAAGTCATTAGAAATAAAGCAAGACTAGTGGCTCAAGGGTATAATCAACAAGAAGGAATTGATTATGATGAGACGTTCGCACCCGTAGCAAGACTTGAAGCAATCAGAATCCTCTTAGCTTATGCTACTCATAAAGGTATTAAACTATTTCAAATGGATGTGAAAAGTGCCTTTTTGAATGGGTTCTTAAATGAGGAAGTGTATGTTCGTCAACCTCCTGGGTTTGAGGATGAGAAGCGGCCAAACCATGTGTTCAAACTCTCAAAAGCTCTTTATGGTTTAAAGCAAGCTCCTAGAGCTTGGTATGAGAGGTTAAGTTCTTTTCTAAAAGAAAATGGATTCATTAGAGGGCAGATTGATACTACTCTTTTCAAGAAGACACTTGAAAAGGATTTATTGATTGTTCAAATATATGTCGATGAAATTATATTTGGATCCACAAATGAAAAGATGTGTAAAGATTTCTCAAATCTCATGCAAAGTGAGTTTGAGATGAGTATGATGGGGGAATTGAAATTCTTCCTTGGTTTACAAATCAAACAACGAGAGCATGGTATTTTTATATCACAAGAAAAATACACCAAGGATTTGCTCAAAAAATACAACATGAGTTCAGCCAAGAGTATGGGAACTCCTATTCACCCATCCTCTATCCTCCACAAAGATGATGAAGGAACTCCAATTTCTTAAAAGGAGTACAGAGGGATGATAGGATCCTTGTTGTATTTAACAGCAAGTAGACCGGACATAGTGTTTGCAGTCGGTCTTTGTGCAAGATTCCAATCCTCTCCTAAAGAATCTCATCTCACCGCCGTGAAAAGGATCTTTAGATACCTTGTTGGCACTATAAATCTGGGAATTTGGTACAAGAAGTGTTTCAATCTTGACCTTAAAGCCTATTGTGATGCGGACTACGCGGGAGACAAAGTTGAAAGAAAAAGCACAAGTGGTGCGTGCCAATTTCTTGGAAAATCACTAATAAGTGGGTCATGCAAAAAGCAAAGCACCATTGCTCTTTCAACCACTGAAGCAGAGTATGTATCAGCCGCTCAATGTTGCTCACAACTTCTATGGATAAAGAATCAACTAGAAGATTACTCCTTAAGGTACACAAAAATTCCCATCCTCTGTGATAATACAAGTGTCATTAATCTTTCTTAAAATCCCATTAAATATTCAAGATCCAAGCATATTGAAATTAAACATCATTTTATAAGAGATCATGTTCAAAAGGGTGAAATAGAATTAATTTTAATTGACACTGAAAATCAATTGGCTGATATTTTTACCAAACCTCTCCAAGAGGATCGGTTTAAATTCATCTTAGAAGAACTCTCCATCATAAATCTTCCCAAAGTTATTTAAATAATTTAATTCTGTTGTTTTTGATTTATTTTTATTGTTTGCTTTTATTATTTTAATTTTGTGTGACAAATATACGGCAAATCTGATCCCTCAAATAAAGTCAAAAAATTATATAGGAAGACTTTAGGCACTTTTAGGTGAAACCTCCTCTTGATAAATCAGTCAAGGCCATGCACATGCTTCCTTTTATCCATTGGTCAAATGGTTGGCACGTGATGAATACTTCCCATTTCTGATAAATGCGCAGACAGCATTAAATGCAGTCCATCATGTTTCCTGCTCCATCATCATGCCTCATCAACGGCTCTCCTTTCTCTCTCTCTCTCTCTCACGTTTCTAATTCCTTTTCTGTTCTCTCTCCATCAATCAATCAGTTTTTTTTCCCTCTCTCTCACGTTTTCAACTTCCCACTCACATCTCTCATTAATTTTTTTTTCTCTCTCCGTCTTTAATTCCTTCTCTCTCCGTGTTTAATTTATTTTCCCTCTCTCTTCCATACGTTTCTCTCTCCAAAGTTATTTAGTTTCCCTTTCTCTCTCTTCATCACAAACTCCATTCTCGTCCGTTTTCTTCCTCTCAACAACAATGGCACGTATCAAAACTACTGCCAAACGAAAAATGTCCCCTTTTATTCCAGAAACTGACTCAGAAAACTACTCAACTTCTAAATCCGCTGGACAAGGAATAAAACAAAAATCAGTATCTCCTCCTAGGTCACATCCTCAACCTCCTTCTAAAAAACCCAAGAAGGTCTCATCATCAAAACCCACTGTCTCAACCAGACGATCTTCAAGAGTTCAATCTGGGGCTGTCCACTCAAACAAAAAGATTAATCAGGACTCTAATGTGCATGTGATTGATTCGGAAAGTTCAAAAGGAAACATCTCGACTAAATCGATCCCTAGATCTTCCTCTAAACCTTCAAAGACTAAATCTTCTGAACAAAGTAAACCAACTCCAAAGAAATCTCGTTCATCCAAACCAACTCTTGTTCCTCTCTTTGAATCCACAGATTCGGAGTTAAATTACACCTCAAAATGGTTTAACAAATCTGTAGTCCATGGCAAGCATATTGACCTAATCAATTTGAAAAATGGTGGCTTTGATGTTGTAAAAGTTTTTGATGAGTTCGGCTGGACCTCCTTTTTTAGAGTGAATGAACCTCAATACCCACGGCTAGTTAAGGCATTTTATGATGCATGCAATGGCTGTAAAGGAAGCACTGGTTTCAGTTTTGTACTTAAGGGAGTACACTTGGATGTAAACCCCACTTCACTATGCCAAATCCTTGATATACAAGATGCTGGAGCGCACTGTTTTGCTGAAACTTGGTATATGCAGTATATGGTCACTCGAACTTCAGTTCTTCAAAACATCCTGATAAATCCTAGGAAACCTCTCGTAGCTTCAAACCTTCCTCCTATGTGTCGGATTTATCACAACATTTGTGTTCACTCGAGCTGGGAGTTATGAAAAGGTAACAAAACTTGATATTTTGATCCTTCATCATTTGTTGACTGGAACACCCCTTCATTTGGGCAATATCATATTTAGCTACATGTTGAATGCTGCCATATCAGCTCCCTATGGGATGATCTTAACCAAAATCTTTAAGTTCTTTAAGGTACCGCTTGATGATGAAGAGAGTATTCAGTGCAATAATTTCTTTCCTATGAAAAATATCAAACAAATGCGCATTGATTTGCCTGAACAAACCCCCATCTCAAGGAAGAAGAAAACTACCTCAAAGAAACAAAAGTCCACCTCTCCACTATCTCATTCTCGCACCCCCTCATTTAACTCCGCTGGCTCAACACTTCCTCAATCTCCACAAGTCAGTAAGGATCCATCAACACATACTGCCACTCCTTCAATTAAGGATTGTGAAGATTTATTCTTTGATCTGAACGTATCATATGATCATAATTCTTCAAAAAGTCCTCATAGGAACATGCATGCAAAAGAATCCACTTTATCATCTCAAGTAAGTCTGAACTCTTCTCCTATCTCTCCAAATATTGCTTCAACTAATTCTGATCCAGATTTACAAGAAAAATCCAAATCTCCTTTGGCTCCACATTTTTGAAAATTTCTCCAAGGATAAGGCTAAAAGTTCAAAATCCAAAAGGGCCCGTGATGATTCAA
This sequence comes from Cicer pinnatifidum, assembly GCA_037974775.1. Lineage (NCBI taxonomy): Eukaryota > Viridiplantae > Streptophyta > Magnoliopsida > Fabales > Fabaceae > Cicer > Cicer pinnatifidum. The sequence goes on from JBBPBR010000004.1 coordinate 39,803,037, forward strand.
AAACCAGCATGAAATCGGCAAGAACTGAGAACAAAAGGTTTTTCAAGCTACTAAAGACCATTAGGAAAGACCAAAAGAAATTGTTGGTTAACGTTTCTCACTTTCAAAAAACCATCACTCAGTTTGGACTCATTCTAGAATGGGTTACCAAACATTTGGGTTCATCAGCTGCTGCAAATGATCAACCTCCTATGCTACCGACCCAGTTCTCTTTTGCCCCCAACTCTACATCTTCATCATCTGAATATTCATCTTCCGCTGAATGACTCAGTTTTAATTTTTTATGCTTTTTGATGTTGACTTAATTCAGGGGGAGTCAGATTATGGATTATATTTTGTCTTATGTTGGTTAACCATTTGATAATATGTTTAAACTCATATTATGTTTTGCTTACTGATGTTATGGTTGTTCAAACTCAAATTATGTTTGCTGATGTTATGACTGAATTCATCTGATATTATGGTTGTTTAAACTCAAATTATGTTTGCTGATGTTATGGCTGAATTCATGAACCCATGGTATTTTGCTTAAGTTGCTGGAATTTATTTTAGGTATTTATGAATGTTCTATTTACCTCAATATTGAATAATTTCAAAAAATTGCTTTCACTTGAATGTTAAAAGGGAAATTTTTCAAAATTATCACTTGTATGATTGAGGGGAGTTTAATTATTTTATTCTTACATAAAACAAAAATCATAATCTAAAGAATTTTGTCATCATCAAAAAGGGGGAGATTGTTGAGACAAAATCTCTTTTAATTGGTTTTAATGATAACAAAATTAATTAAAAGATTATGATTGTGTTTAATGACTAACTTGTACTTTTGAGTGTATTCATATAAGAAAACAGGATATCATTCATTAAGGAAAAAGAAGAAAATTCTGAGTTAAATGCTAAGTATGGAAAATGTCGAGGATGGCCTCACGAGCTGCAGTTCTGTATCCTCGCTGTTTTGAATTCATTAAACAAAGGCATAATAGTATTAAAGAATGAATTATTTTAATTCATCCAATAAGGGCAGAATAGTATTAAAGAATGAATTGTTTGATTCATTCAATAAAGGCAAAATACTATTAAAAAATAATTAAAGAAAGGCCTTTGAAGAAAAGTAGCAAGAATGCAAAAGAAAGGTACGAGGAATGACTATATTAGCATGTGCCTATAGTCAACATATTGAAATACATCCCAACACTTCATGAAAGCAACTCATCATATCATAGGCAAAAGGCTACATGGCTTATTATGTGATTTAAAAGGATTATAAAGTCAAATCTTCAAAAAGGCAACAACAAACAAGTCCTACATAAATTGATCACATGTCTTAAGGCAAGGAAAGAAGAAAAAGACTTCACGTGAAGCCTTCACAAAGTCTTGAAGAAAGGAATGAAAAGGACATCATATGTTCTTACAAAGCATTAAATGGAGGAAAGATAAAAAGCTCACATGTGAAGCTTTATCAAGGCATTGAAGAAAGAGAATGAAAATGACTCCACACAATATTCAAACATTAAAGAAAGGAAATCATGTGTCCCTAAGTGCCAAGAAAACAACTACCTCGTACTTGAACATGGAATGCATATATCAAATGAGCTGAATGGCATTTTTGTAATTATGAAGAAAAACCTTGGCATTTTTGTAATTATGAAGAAAAACCTTGGCATTTCTCAAATGGATTTTCCAACGGTCATAAAAGGCTTGGCTTATGAAATGAACATCACAAGACCTCTATAAATTGCAGCAAGCTGATCTTCATCAATACACAACACACTTGCATAAAAAGATCAAGCATCTTAAAGCTATCAAGAGCTAAACACCCTCACTTCTTACTTTCTTTGATCCTACACTATATCTTTGTAAATCTTTTGAGAAAGTATTAAGTATCAATCAGTCTCATATCACTTTGTAATTTCCTAGTGAGTTACACTTGGAAATATTCGGAAATTGATTGTAAGCTTGGTGAAGCTAAAGAATACACGGTTTGTAATCATCCTCGGTGTGAGGATTGATCTGTTTGAAAGTTAGTGAAATCTCACAAGGGTGTGAGGACTAGACGTAGCAATCTTTGGGTGAACCAGTATAAAATTGTGTGCGTGTCTCTCTTATTATACTCCTACTCTTTTGCTCAACTTAGATCTAACAAGTTGAAAAATCTCATCCTCGAGCTAGCCATCCTCAGTGAGAGGATAGTTTTTAAAACACTTGAAATTATTTGTAAACAGCAAAATCCCTAATCAACCCCCCTTCTAGTGATATTTAGCTACATCAATTGGTATCAGAGCAAGGTTCTCTAAAAAAATACACCTAACAGTGTAAGAGAAAAAGATCCAAAAAGAAAAATGTCAAAAGCTAAGTATATTCCTGAAGGAGGATCATCCAGCCGACCTCCCTACTTTGATGGTACAGATTACTATCACTGGAAAGGTAAGATGAGGCTATTTCTCATATCACAAGACAACAACATGTGGTCTGTGGTGGAAAATGGAGATCATGTCATTAGAACCAACAACGCAGATGTAAACTCCGATGAGAAACCTCAAGCACAATGGACGGCGGATGAAAATGCAAAGGTACTCCTAAACTCTAAAGCTCATTTATTTCTAACGTGTGCTTTGTGCAGGGAAGAATATGATAGAGTTGAAGAGTGTAAAAACGCAAAGGAACTCTGGGATACTCTAAGGATCCATCATGAAGGATCAAGCCATGTAAAAGAAGCACGGATAGATATGGGAGTAAGAGAATTCGAACTATTCGAAATGAAGGAGGAGGAAACTATTGATGAAATGTTCTCAAGGTTAACAATCATATTAAACAACTTGAGATCTCTTGGAAAGGTATATTCCGTTCATGAAAGGATAAGAAAAATCCTAAGAAGTTTACCAAAAGAATGGAGGCCAATGGTAACTGCCATTACAGAAGCAAGAGATTTGACCAACATGAAATTAGAAGATTTGGTTGGAACTCTAAGAGCTCATGAACCATTGTTGTTGGCGGACAAACCAAACAAAAAGGGAAGAATGGTTGCTCTTAAAACCAGCCAAACAGAAAGTTCATCATCCAAAAAGAATGAAGATGGCATAACAAAGGAAAACGCAGAGTATCCTCTGTCTAAGGATGAGGATGAACTCCTCTGCTTTCTAGAAGACTACAGAGGATGATAAACAGAAGAGGACAGAATAGAGGATCCCCTCAAAAAGAAAAAGTTCACAAAAGTCAAATAACTTGTTATGGATGCAACAAGATAGGACACTACAAAACTGAGTGTCTTCTCAACAAAAGGAACTCTAGAAAATTTCCATACAAAAACAAATCCATGATGATTACTTGGGATGATAGTGACGAGTCATCCTCGGAGCAAGAAAAGGAAGAAGAGGCCAACCTATGTCTCATGACAAAATCAGAAACTGAGAAGGTAAGTATTACTAATCTATGTCCTAATTGTGAAGAATTAGAAATTGAATTTGATAGCCTCTTAAATGACTCAAACACTTTATCTAAAACATGCATATTTCAAAAAAACCAACTTGTTGAGATAAATAGACAAAATGTGGAGCTTCGAAAAAAGAATGATAAATATGTTAAAAGCATTCAAGAATTGCAGCAATCTCAATTTCAAAATTCTGAGAAACAAAAATTTTTAAACAAGAAAATAGTTGAAACTCATCCTCCTGACGAGGATGCAGAAAAGGAAATTTTGAAAACTGAGGTTAGGGAACTAAAAAATGATAGTTCCAGCTTTGTCAAATCTACAGAAACATTTCAAAAGATAATGGGGTCTCAATCTGGAATATTTGACAAAGCTGGTATTGGTTTTAAAAGCTCTCAAAAACAAAAATTATATGGAAACTTTTTCTTGCCTAAAAAACTAGAGGATAGGCCGAAATGCACGTTTTGCAAAAAATTTTGGCATACCTCCAAAATTTGTTATGCTAAGAGGAAAGCTAACAATGTAAAGTCAGCTTGCTCTTTTTGTGGTAAACATGGGCACCATGATTCTATTTGCTATCATAAAAGGAATGTCTTCATAAGAGGAAAAACTAACCAACAAGGACCCAAAGCTATATGGGTACCTAAGTCTCTTTTAAACTCTAAATCAGGTTCATCTTCTAATCAACAAAAGAAAGCCTTGGTACTTGGACAATGGTTGCTCAAGGCATAAGACGGGAGATAAGCACTGCTTCATGTCATTGGAGATAAAGGATGGAGGATCAGTCACATTTGGTAATAATGATAAAGCTCAAATAAAAGGAACATGTATTATTGGTAAGAATAATTCTGCAAAAATTGAAAATGTTCAATATGTGGATGGCTTAAAACATAACTTGTTAAGCATTAGTCAATTATGTGATAGTGGTTTTGAAGTTATTTTTAAGCCTACTCTATGTGAGGTTAAGCACTCATCCTCAGGTAGAGTTTTCTTTTCCGGTTTTAGAAAAAAGAATTTATATGAACTTTATCTTGATGATTTACCCACTAAATCTTGTTTTGTATCTATTGAAAAAGATAAATGGATTTGGCACAAACGAGCGGGTCACACAAGCTTAAATACTATTTCTAAATTAGCAAATTTAGAATTAGTAAAAGGTCTTCCAAAAATTAATTTTGAAAAAGACAAAGTTTGTGAAGCTTGTGTAAAAGGAAAACAAGTTAAAAGTAGTTTTCACTCTAAAAACTTTGTTTCAACAAATCATACTCTTGAACTTATTCACATTTATCTTTTTGGTCCTATCAAAACTCCAAGTCTTAGTGGAAAAAGATATGGTTTTGTAATTGTTGATGATTTTTCTCGTTTTACTTGGGTTCTATTTTTAAAACATAAAGATGAAGCCTTTGAGGCATTCCACCATTTTTGCAAAAAGATTCAAAATGAAAAAGGATCAAAAATAGTCTCGGTGAGAAGTGACCATGGAGGTGAATTTGAAAATGAATCTTTTAAAAATCTTTGTGAAGAAAATGGTATTTCACACAACGTTTCTTGTCCAAGAACTCTACAACAAAATGGGATTGTTGAAAGGAAAAATAGAACTTTACAAGAAATGGCTAGAACTATTTTAAATGAAGCCAACATTGAAAAATATTTTTGGGCCTAAGCCATCAACACTGCTTGTTATGTTTCCAATCGTGCATCCATTAGAAAAATTTTAAACAAAACTCCATATGAATTATGGAAGGGGAGAAAACCAAATATTTCCTATTTTCATATATTTGGGTGTTATTGTTATATTCTAAATAATAAAGAAAATTTGGGAAAGTTTGATCCAAAATCTGATAAAGGAATTTTTCTAGGATACTCCACAACGTTAAAAGGTTATAGAATATATAATCTTAGGACTTAAACTGTGGAGGAATCCATGCATGTTATTTTCTAGGATACTCCACAACATCTCAAGTACCCGGTCCTCACGGAGAGGATGAGTCTGACCCAACCTCTCAGCAACTTCCAAGAGGATGGAAAACAGTCACACATCATCCTCCAGATCTAATCATTGGAAATACTGAGGATGGCGTTAGAACCAGAAATTCCCTAAGGGAAAGCACTAACAACATGGCCATGATATCACAAGTTGAACCCAAAACGGTTGATCAAGCTATTGGTGACAAATCATGGGTTAAAGCTATGATAGAAGAACTCTCTCAATTTGAAAGAAACAAGGTATGGAATCTTGTACCCCATCCTCTGGACAAATCTATTATTGGGACTAAATAGATATTTAGAAACAAATTAAATGAGGATGGAGAAGTCATTAGAAATAAAGCAAGACTAGTGGCTCAAGGGTATAATCAACAAGAAGAAATTGATTATGATGAGACGTTCGCACCCGTAGCAAGACTTGAAGCAATAAGAATCCTCTTAGCTTATGCTACTCATAAAGGTATTAAACTATTTCAAATGGATGTGAAAAGTGCCTTTTTGAATGGGTTCTTAAATGAGGAAGTATATGTTCGTCAACCTCCTGGGTTTGAGGATGAGAAGCGGCCAAACCATGTGTTCAAACTCTCAAAAGCTCTTTATGGTTTAAAGCAAGCTCCTAGAGCTTGGTATGAGAGGTTAAGTTCTTTTCTAAAAGAAAATGGATTCATTAGAGGGCAGATTGATACTACTCTTTTCAAGAAGACACTCGAAAAGGATTTATTGATTGTTCAAATATATGTCGATGACATTATATTTGGATCCACAAATGAAAAGATGTGTAAAGAATTCTCAAATCTCATGCAAAGTGAGTTTGAGATGAGTATGATGGGGGAATTGAAATTCTTCCTTGGTCTACAAATCAAACAACGAGAGGATGATATTTTTATATCACAAGAAAAATACATCAAAGATTTGCTCAAAAAATACAACATGAGTTCAGCCAAGAGTATGGGAACTCCTATGCACCCATCCTCCATTCTCCACAAAGATGATGAAGGAACTCCAATTTCTGAAAAGGAGTACAGAGGAATGATAGGATCCTTGTTGTATTTAACAGCAAGTAGACCAGACATAGTCTTTGTAGTCGGTCTTTGTGCAAGATTTCAATCATCTCCTAAAGAATCTCATCTCACCGCCGTGAAAAGGATCCTTAGATACCTTGTTGGCACTATAAATCTGGGAATATGGTACAAGAAGTGTTCCAATCTTGACCTTAAAGTCTATTGTGATGCGGACTACGCGGGAGTCAAAGTTGAAAGAAAAAGCACAAGTGGTGCGTGCCAATTTCTTAGAAAATCACTAATAAGTTGGTCATGCAAAAACCAAAGCACCATTGCTCTTTCAACCAGTGAAGCAGAGTATGTATCAGCCGCTCAATGTTGCTCACAACTACTTTGGATCAAAAATCAACTTGAGGATTACTCACTAAGGTACACAAAAATTCCCATCCTCTGTGATAATACAAGTGCAATAAATCTTTCTAAAAATCCCATTCAACATTCTAGATCTAAGCACATTGAAATTAAACATCATTTTATAAGAGATCATGTGCAAAAAGGGGGATTTAGAACTGATTTTTATTGACACTGAAAATCAACTAGCAGATATTTTTACCAAACCTCTCCAAGAGGATAGGTTCAAAAAGATCTTTGAGGAACTCTCAATTCTTAATTTGTCTGAAATTAATTGATTTATCTTGAGTATGTTCCTTTATTATATTATTAATTTTTTATTATTAAAAATTAATCCCAAAATTATCTGCTGTTTTATTTGAATATGGATATTCTTTTTGAGTATAAACCTGTGAGGATAGCAAAACCACCAGAGGACGGAATGTCCTTATTAGGTGTAAAATCACGTGACCTGTCAGCCTAGGAAGAGAGCACGCGCCTCTCTATCTGATTGGTCAAAACGCGTGGCGCATGCCTCCGTGATTCACGCCGTGCATTCAATGTAGAAACGGCTACGTGTTCCCAGCCGTTCAGATCATCATCACGCTAGGTCATAGGCATACAACGCAATTAATGTTTACATTCTCTCACACGTTTCCTCCCACGCTCATCTGCACGACTTCCATTCCTTTCTCTCTCTTACACTTCCATCCTCTATCCCTGTTACTCATCAACCATCCGTTCAAAACCATCTCTTACCCAGTTGCTTCCCACACCATTTTTCTTCAATGGCTCGAACCGAAGTAACTGCAAAACGAAAAATCTCTTATCAAGAAGAAGAAGAAGAAAATCAAGATGTTTACTCAAGCACGAAATCAGACTATAATGGAGAAACCCAATCTGAAGGAACATCTCTGTCCATCATTCCTTCTTCTCAGCCTTCCAAAAGTTCCTCTTCTCCTTCGTTCACTCCAAAACGATCGAAAAACTCATCCTTCTCAGCACCGATCAGACGCTCCTCCAGAATCATGTCTGGAGCTGTTTCATCAAAAAAGCCGATCCCTCAAGACAATACTATTTATGTCATCCACTTTGATGATTCAGAGGAACCTCAACCCTTAGAACCTCCACAACAACCGCCTGCTAAGAAATCCGCATCCAAAGCCTCAACTCCCAAAAAGGTTAAACCTGTTACTCCAAAACCCTCATCTTCATCAGTAAAAATCTGTGACATTACCTCTTTGTTTGGTTCTGCTGACATAAAAACAAATTATGCTCAAAAATGGCAAAGCAAATCTGTTGTAAATGGAAAGATAATTGATCTGGCTGATATCACACAAGGTGGATTTAATGTGGAAGAAATGTTTGATCAACTAGGATGGACTTCATTCTTCAAAATCAATGAGCCTCAATATCCTCGCCTAGTTCGAGCATTCTATGCTGTTGCAAATGGTTCAAAATACTCCACCAGTTTTAGTATGGTACTAAAAGGTGTTCATATGGAGATAAGTCCAACCACATTATGTCAAATTCTTGACATACGTAATGAAGGAGCTGACCACTTACCAGAAAGATGGTATTCAAAAGGTCTCATCACCAGGACCTCTGTTCTTGAAAACATTCTCATCAAATCTCCAAAACCTTTAGTGGCTTCTAATCTCCGTCCAATTTGCCGTATCCTTCATAACATCTGTGTCCACTCTATTGCACCTCGAGCTGGCAGCTTTGAGAAAGTCACAGAACTTGATATCATGATCATTCATCACTTAATGACTGCCTCTCCTCTTCACTTAGGAAATGTAATTTTCTGGTTTATGTTGAATGCTGCTTTGATGGCAAGGTTTGCTCCTTATGGAATGTTACTAACTAAGGTTTTCAAATTCTTCAAAGTCCCACTTGATGATGAACCGTGTGTTCATTTCAATAACACATTTTCCATCAAGAATATTAAACAGATGAAGTTTAAGCATGAAAACCTCCCTGCCTCTAAGAAAAGAAAAACACGAGAGTCCCCTACTCCCTCTCAGAAATCTGAAACAGCCACCATTCAACCACCACAAGAGAATATGCCATCACCGCTTATTCAAGAACCTAACTCTCCACTGCGTAACTCTCCTGCTCATACTCCATCTTTAGGCAATAACTCTCCTACTCCGAATTCACCTGTCCAACCATCTCCTCAAGCTTCACCAATCCACAATCTAACTCCTCCTCATGAAGCCGATCCACTCCCTAAGGATACCTTTACACCAACCCCTCGTCACAATATGGAAGATGGTGAGGAGCTTTATTTTGATCTTAATCTGTCTTATCCTCCCTCTCCTATGGATATGCCTGTGGCTTCTCCTCCAACTATGCAAATAGAAGAAAATGTGATTCTGCAACCAGATCTTTCGCAACAACTTCCTATTCCTCCTGTTGCAACTCATGAAGAACCCATCCAACCTCTCCCTGAGGTTACAGGTCGGTTCAGTTCTCTTGAATCCTTTTTCACTGCCACAACTCATAACCATTCGAAGGACAAGGCTGGGAGCTCTCAGAATAAGAGTTCCAGTGTAAATGATAAGCCTAAGGATTCGGTTCCTAGCACAAGGACTGAGGACAACAAGGAACAGAAGCAAATGAACCTGCTAAAATTGATTAGGAAGGATCAGCAAAAAATCCTTCAAAGCTTCACTCACTTTCAGAACTCTTTGGTTCAGTTTGGTCTTATTTTAGAATGGGTTACCAAACACTTGTCTCCCACTATTGCTCCTAGAGATCATCCTCCTGAGCTACCATCCCAGCCTTCCTCTGTTGTTCCATCTCCTTCATCCTCATCAGCCGAGCCTTCCCTATCTGATTAACCATGTGGTTATTTCTTTTTGCTGCTGCCAAATTCAGGGGGAGAATGATTATGCTTTTTGATTATCTAGTTGTTTTGTGTTTGGTGTTAAACTGTTGAATTATTATGCTGCTTATGCTTGTTAAGGTGAAATTGTTGTGTTGCCTATGAACCCATGTTTATGCTGTGTTGAACAAATCTGTAAAGTATTATCTTATTATCATGATGTTTTATGTATGGTTAAAATCATGCTATCTCAACACTTTGGCATTACATTTAGGGGGAGTAATGATTTTTAGTTTTAAAAATTATTACACATATGATTGAGGGGGAGCATAAACATTTTATTTTTGTCTTATTTAAAATCATAATCTAAAGAATTTTGTCATCATCAAAAAGAGGGAGATTGTTGAGACAATCTCTCAAATGATTTTAATGATAACAAAATTGCTTAAAGATTATGATTGTGATTAATGACTAACATGTGTTCTTGAGTGTATTCATACAAGAAGATAAGTTGTTAATCATTAAAGCAAAATGAAGTAAAATATGTTTGAAATCCGAGGATGGAAATTGCTGCAAACGCGAGGATGGAACTTGCTGCAAATGTGAGGATGAAAATTGCTAACCGTGAGGATGGCATGCAATTTGAAAAAACTCCAGATCTGGACAATTTGATCCATCATCAATACAAATGTGTTTATTCAAATGCATAACATGTCAAACTTGAATAAACAAAGCATTAAAATCAAGAGTCAAAAGATCAAAGGAAAAAGATGAATATAGCTAGATCTAGAAAGCTGAGGATTGCAGCATAGGCCGAGGATAGGCCAGAAAAGGTGAAAGCTACTCTTCAAGCATGTGCAAAGGCTAAAATCAGATTATTAAATGTGTTTGCATGAATATATATATGAAGAAGTCAAGTTGAAGAAAGATAACTTGAAACAAGCCAAAAATGGAAGATCACATGTGAAGGCTAAAGCTTTCTCTCTCTTGTCAACATCACCTCAAAAGGTGAAACCAACCAAGGCCTTAAAGTCTTCGAAAAATACAGCTCACATGGTCAAATAACAGCTGTGCATTGCTGGAAAAAGAGAATTGACAAGGACTTGTCAAGATCAAGTTACAAGAAAGGTGAGGATTGCTATAATGGCAATTCCGTAAATATGATGAAAGATTTGGATTGTTTGAAATCAGCTCCAACGGTCATCAAGGGCTTGGATCTCTATAAAATGCAAACAAACTCTCTAATGGAAGACACACACCACACTTGCATAAAAAGATCAAGCATCTTAAAGCTATCAAGAGCAAAAACACCCTCACTTCTTACTTTCTTTGATCCTACACTATATCTTTGTAAATCCTTTGAGAAAGTATTAAGTATCAATCACTCTCATATCACTTTGTAATTTCCTAGTGAGTCACACTTGGAAATATTCGGAAATTGATTGTAAGCTTGGTGAAGCTAAAGAATACACGGTTTGTAATCATCCTCGGGTTGAGGATTGATCTGTTTGAAAGTTAGTGAAATCTCACAAGGGTGTGAGGACTGGACGTACGTAGCCATCTTTGGGTGAACCAGTATAAAATTGTGTGTGTGTCCCTCATATTCTACTCCTACTCCTTTGCTCAACTTTGATCTAACGATTTGAAAAATCCCATCCTTGAGCTACCCATCCTCAGCGAGAGGATAGTTTTTAAAACACTTGAAATTATTTTTAAACAGCAAAATCCCTATTCAACCCCCCTTCTAGTGATATTTAGCTACATCAGTCTGGGTGGAGTACTGTTGGACGATTAGTATGTCCGACATGCAAGGAAAATTTAAAAGCTTTTACATTATAGAGCTCCTGAGCTTATATTTGGCACAACCGAGTACACCACATCCATTGACATTTAGTCAGCAAGCTGTGTACTTGGAGAACTATTGCTTGGCCATGTATCTACCTGTTAAGTATGTTTGATTAGGATTTATTTAGAATTCGTATATCTCTATAGAAACTAAGAATCAATTCATATTCTTGTCAGCCGCTTTTTCCCGGTGCGAGCGGAGTAGATCAGCTGGTTGAAATTATCAAGGTGAGATGAAGTCTAAAATATTTTACTTCGTAAAATCCAGGCTTTCTATTTACTGTCATTTTTTTCTTGTTGCATGATAATACTTGCTTTGAATAATTGCCACTTGAGTGTATGTAACTAGCTTGTAGATATCCTTAACAATTAGTCCTCTTCTTTTGCGCTGTTCAATGCCATTCTATCTTTCACCACTTCTTAAGATTTTTGGGATTCACGTTTTAGGCACCCCAACAAGAGATGAAATAAAGTGTATGAATCCTAACTACACCGAGTTCAAATTCACGCAAATCAAAGCACATCCATGGCATAAGGTATTGTAAATATGATTTTTGCCTGTCTATTTATAAATGTTATTTCGTAGTGCTGTTCATATAAATATGAATCTTCATCACCAGATATCTCGCAAGTGTATGCCACCAGAAGATGTGGATCTCGTCTCTAGATTACTGCAATACTCTCCTAATCTTCGAAGCACAGCTGTGAGTATATAATTTTATCAAGATATGTGGAAGCATTAACGACCGTTTTAATCTCATTGAATACCATGGACTATCAAATTATGTTCAGTCATTTTATGGCTTCTGTTCATGGTGTTAATTTCCAATGATATGTGATGTACTTCTTGGTCTGTGGCACGACAAAATTCATGTGATTTGTATCAATATTTTTTTCCCACTTTAGAACATAATTTTCCTCTTTTAGTTTTTTTTCTTCTATAAATTCCTATATGTGCATCCAATGCAAATATATTATGGCTTTGAAAATTCCTTCTCTTTACTGATTGAAGATTCATATAATATATTCCTACAATCATTTCCAATATACCATATAAATTATTAATTATATTGTTCTGTCCCTTGTTCAATGTAGTTGGAAGCCTTGGTTCTCCATTCTTAGATGAATTGCGTGATCCAAATACCCGCTTACCAAATGGGTGTCATCTTCCACCTTTTTTAACTTCAAAGCAAACGGTGAGAACTAGTTTTCATCCAAGTATTACGTCATTATATCCTTGTATTGAATCAGTCGTTAATTGTGGTGTTGCTGGTGATCTGACACAGAGCTTAAAGGAGTCTCTGCTAAAATGCTGGTGAAGCTGATTTCCTCGCACGCAAGAAAGCAGTGTGCCTTGTTTGTGTCATAGACTTAGAATGTACGCAAGAAAGCAGTGTGCCTTGTTTGTGTCCTAGATTTAGAATGTTGTCTTGTTCAAATATACCTGTGAAAATTTTCTGTGGATTTTTCTTTGAAAATAATTTTGATGCGGATTTACATACAGATTTTCATGTTTTCATGTGAAACATATTTTCATACGAAATTACATGTGGTAACCTGCCGAAATATCCTTAGAACACATTCACAATGTTTGTCACAGAATTTATTTTCTTTTCCTATGGATTCAAAAATCCTCAGGAAACAATTATCCACGAAAGTCTTACATGGGAAAATAGATCCGCTGGCAACGGGTTTCATGCGGATTTTTTGTCTAAATCCGCATGTAAAACGTCGAACCTGCGACCTTCGCGTTATTAGCACGACGCTATAAACAACTGAGCTAATGGGCCTTAATATTTTTTTGTTATTTTGTATATTACTTATATAATTAAAGCTAGAGTTAACAATGTGTTAATCATTTGATTGGAGATGAGTGTTAGTGCAAAAAATATTTTAAAATACAATCGTCTGGTTGATGTTTTGATGATAACAAATATAAACATATAATGAACAATTATCCCCTAACTATATTTGTTATGTGTGCATATTAAAAGCAAGAGTTATGTTCATAACTATTCTTTCCAAAGTAGCTTATATTACAAGTATGTTAGAAATTTTTTAATAGAGAAAGATATAATAAAGCAAAAGAAATACTATGGGAACAAGTGCAGTAAAGCATGCGTCGCATTATATAGTCTATCCTATGATGACTAGGCGAAGGCAAAAGAAACCAGTACTTCACTTCAACTAACAGTGTAAGTTTGGTGACATGGGTTTTTGTTTTCGCAAACTTCTGTTGACTTTGAGATGCAAGCAATGTAGTACCTCGTTTGCTTCTTATGAACTCAACATGATTTCTATTAATCTACTTTTGCCTTTGATACAAGTGTAACAAGAATTCTTCTACCTCTACCTATGATGAGCGTCACAAACAAGTTATTGTCGTTGTCTCGGATAATCATATCAAGCGTCTGATTGTCTAACTCTGAACTTTTATGTATCCTCTGAAAAAATAAACTTTCTATCCAACGGTAAAATTCTCAACAAACATTTCTTCTCTGTATTTAAGAAAAACTCTTCGACACCTTTATTGTTAGAGAAAGAGAATGCATAAGAGAAAACAAAAAAGGTTTTGTGCTAAAAGAAGAAAATATGAAAAAGTCAAGAACACATCAAACCAAACGAAAGAGTGAATTATCCTCTCATAGATAGTTATTAAAGTTGATGTAAATCAGTTGAACTGTTTTCACACACTTGCACTGATATAGGATTAAATTCGTAACATCCTCTCAATGAGAGTTAGAATCCTAACAATAAACATTGCGTCAATTTTGACACAAAATAGAACCAATGTAAGGGGAGGAGAGGACTAGAGATAACACTAGTTTGTTGTGAACTAGTAAACATTTGTGTTTTCTTCATTTCTTTTTAACTATCATATCTTAGTTCTTTATGATTAAATCTTACATCTTCTAAACCTTCTTTAATAGTAAGTTGAATGTTATGATAAAGAAAAACTTTTGTAAGAAAAATAAAATAGTTTTGAAAACGATAAACACAATTCAATCCCCCTTCACTAATTATAAAAATTAAAGTTAGGTTCAAGCTATGAATTATATATCTTCTAACTATTGTAAACCAAATCAAATGGTTTCATGTCCTACAAATGTAACCGTAGTATTTTTAGATCAAACTTCTAATTCACTCAACTTGACCTATGTAAAAATAAATGTTTTAAGATTTTTTATATTTGGTGATCTTTAATAGAATAAAATTTGAATTTCTTAAAATAAAATTATTCAATTAGTTTTTTTTTCCATAGCATGATATTGACTTCAATTGAAACATACAATAACTTAATAAAACACATTATCTCTCACCTTTAATTACTTATTTTTAAAATATATCATAACTATACATAATGTTCAGAATTATTTATTTTGTGCAAAACTCATCTTAGCTTTTTCCTGCGATGGGCATAATATTAGTCGAGGCCAATTGAATCAAATTTGAGATACGATGACTTCAACAACAACACAAATTAACATGTCCAAAAAAACTATAAATTTATTTTGCTAAAAAATTCTTAACCAAGAAGTTCCATCACTGAAACTGTTTTAGCCTAACTTAATGAAACAAATTTTTTACTGTAATTGAAATGAAAAATCATTTTAGATATATGTCCAAGTCTTTTCTGAAACAAAAACTTTTATGATAAACCCTATCATATTAAATACCATTAGAAAAATTACTTTTCTCAAAAACTCAAATTTATCGAGTTTTAAAAATTGATATACTTTAGTTTACAACTTTAAAGATATGAAGTCTCTTAAATTTTAGAGCACGAAAACGATCTTCTTTCATACTCTTTGAACTCTAATGTATTATTCTCATAAAATACTTTTATTATCATAAAAATTATAAGTATAAAATCAACTTGGTTCCAAAGATTTGTCATCTTCTTCTGATTTGCTTGTATCCTCTGATTTTTCAGGTTCTTCTGGTTTGTCTACATCTACTTCCTTTGGTTCTATTAACCAACACTATCATCATCTTTCTTTGACTTTTAAAGGTCAAGTTGTTTGTCATCAAATTTAACATGTATGGATTCTTCCACAATTTGAATTTCCCTATAAACACTATATAAGCCTTAGATCTTTCAAAGTATCCAATGAAGGTACACTTTTGAGTTCTAAAATTAAATTTACCAAGGTTACCTTTAGTGTTCAACGTATAACAAGTACAACCAAATTGTTTAAAGTAGGAGATGTTAAACTTTAAACCTAATTAAGGCTCTATTTTGAATATAACATCACTGTTAATTGCTTCAGCTCAAAAGCGTTTTGCAACATTCATCTCATTTAACATAGTTCTAGCCATTTCTTTGAGTGATGTATTCTTTCTTTCTACCACTCTATTTTGTTGGTATGTTCTATGAGAGGAGAAGTTGTGAGAGATTTCATTCTCATCATAAAAACTTTCAAATAACTTATTTTCAAATTCCCCTCAGTGATCACTTCTAATTGTTACAATCTTAAGACCCTTTTCATTAATTACTTATTTGCTAAATGTGATAAACATTTTGTGGGCTTCATCCTTACATCTTAGAATTTTTACCCATGTCCACTTAGTGTAATTGTTAGAATATTAGAAAATATCTCATAATATCTTTTATATTATATTAGAGTATCTTGAGTTATTTCCTATGATCAATTTATAATCACAGAGATATCTTAGAATATCTCTCTTTATTATTATTATTATTATTATTATTATTATTATTATTATTATTATTATTATTATTATTATTATTATTATTATTATTATTATTATTATTATTATTATTATTATTTGTTTCTGATTTAGGATTAAGTCTATGTTTCTATATAAATAGATATTAGTATTGAATCTTTTGTAATCAAATTAGCATTAAACTATTATCAATAATATTCAAAGCTTATTATTTTATCTCCTCATTTTCTCTTATTTAACATGGTATCTAGAGCCTATTTTGATCCTCCTTGAATAATCTTGCCATTGTTCCGCTTCTAAGTTCCCTACAGTCAGGGAATATAATTATAGTTTTTCTTTTCCATCGTGATATTTTTTTTCTCTCAAACAACACTGGTTTCACTCATTTTCGTTCAATCCACTATTGACAGGATAACTGAGCCCCTGACTTAATGCCAATCGATTTCCAAATCGATTTCTTAAAAGATTTTGAAACACATATTATAAAATCGATTGGCAAATCGATTATGTCAAATTAAAAAAGTCCGTGTAACTCATCCAATCGATTGGGAAATCGATTTCCCTGCATATTCTTCCAAAAATACATAAACTAACTCAAAATCATTCATACACGATTCCATATCTTAACACTTAGCAATTCCTACACGATCACCACGACAAATTGGGTTTCGAATTAGTTTTGCAATCCATCACACTTACACACAATAATCAATACATAACACTTAGCAATTTCAACACAATACCCACACGGACAAAATGAACCAACAATTCACAATTTACCAGGGTGCAGTCTCTCACGGACAAACACCTGTGCAGTCTCTCACGGACAAACACAATTCACCAGGGCGTAGTCTCTCACGGAAAAACCCCTGTGCAGTCTCTCACGAACAAACACAATTTACCCGGGCTTAGTCTCTCACGGACAAACACAATTCACCAAGAAACGTAAGTCGTAAACGTACCACCTATCACGGGTCAATACTGTTTACCGAGGTGCCACCTATCACGGGTTAGCACAACTTATCAAACAACGTAAACCATAAACGTACTGCCTATCACGGGTCCGTACCGTTTACCAAGGTGCCACCTACCACAGGTCTGCACGGTTTACTAAAACAAACATTAAGTAAACAAGACATTAAGGGATTCCCCATTCTTAATACTCATTTGACTTAAGCGATTTTCAAAACAAACATTAAGTAAAACGAGCCATTAAGAGATTCCCCATTCTTAATACTCATTGGACTTAAGCGATTTTCAAAACAAACATTAAGTAAACAAGACATTAAGAGATTCCCCATTCTTAATTCTTATTTAACTTAAACGAATTTCAAAACAAACATTAAGTAAACGAGACATTAAGAGATTCCCCATTCTTAATACTCATTTGACTTAAGCGATTTTCAAAACAAACATTAAGTAAACGAGACATTAAGAGATTCCCCATTCTTAATACTCATTTGACTTAAGCGATTTTCAAAACCAAACACACATTAAGTAAACAATACATTAAGAGATTCCCCACTCTTAATACTCGTTTAACTCTAATGGTTTTCAAATTCCATACAAAACAAACTCAACCGTATTCACAAATTTATTACACGATTCACGCCAAAACACAACAACTCATTTCTCCACAAAATCATTTTCACGACGACATTAAGTAAACGCAGATATTAAGAGATTCCCCATTCTTAATACTCATTTAACTTAACGATTTTCAAAACAAAACATTAAGCAAACAGAAGTATTAAGAGATTCCCCATTCTTAATACTCTTCTTAAACGGTTTTCCAAAACAAACATTAAGTAACCAAGACATTAAGAGATTCCCCATTCTTAATGCCCAGTTAACTTAAACGATTTTCAAAACAACATTAAGTAACCAAGACATTAAGAGATTCCCCATTCTTAATGCCTAGTTAACTTAAATGATTTTTTTTCCAAACACACATTAAGTAAACAAGACATTAAGAGATTCCCCATTCTTAATACTCGTTTAACTTAATGGTTTTTAAATTCCACACAAAACAAACTCAAACATACTTTCACATTCAATCCATAATTCACACCAAATCACATCAATCAACAAACATCAAGTATGAACACGCCAAGTACGTTGAACACAAATCAACACAATAATTTCATTTATTCAAAATCACACATACATGAGGTAAATTCATTTTTCCTGAAACATTCATCAATATAACCAAAACCTA
Organism: Cicer pinnatifidum; assembly: GCA_037974775.1. Lineage (NCBI taxonomy): Eukaryota > Viridiplantae > Streptophyta > Magnoliopsida > Fabales > Fabaceae > Cicer > Cicer pinnatifidum. The sequence continues at coordinate 39,821,426 of JBBPBR010000004.1, forward strand.
CTCTAAGATTTTACCTATAAAACCTTAGATTCATTTTCCCCAAATCAATACTCCAACCCTAACAAAATTCTTTTCCACACAACAACAGATAAGGCCCTAAATGCAAACTAAAAGTTTGGAAGGAGCCCTTGCCTTCACGTTAGCTGTAACGTGCGATTACAGCACCGCGAGCAAATCTGGTAAAATCTCCGCTCGCAACGCCGCTTCCAAAGTTGGTCCCCTAGCACCGTAGCGTGGTAGTGAGCAACTTTCCCTTCTATCTCTTCGTGAAACAAAGCTTAGATCTAGATGAAACGGGGAGGTTTGTGTTTGAATCTCTAATACCGTTTTTCTTCATGTTCGAATCAAAGAGGAAGAGTGAAGTTGAGAAATCTTTGTCCTATCACCCAATATCAATTTTCAAACTCAAAGGAAGCAAGAGCAACGAAAATGGATGAAGATGGAGGAAGGAGGAATAACCTTGGCGCGAGGCAGAGGAAGAGGATGGAAAATGTTCTGTTTCTCTCTCTCTTTTTTCCTTTCTTCCTTTTTCTTTCCTTTCTATTTCTTTTCTTTTCAATCCCTTCCCTTCCTTTTCTATATATATATATATATATATATATACTAATTATAATTAACAAATATCTCCAAACCTTTAGATATTTATTAAATTACCCTTTCACCCATAACGCATTAAACTATTCGTAAAAGATTCACCGCAGTTAATTTAATTTATTTTTCGACGAGTAATTCTAATCGGGCATCAAAATATCTTTTGGATCATATAAACTCCAAAATATTAATAACTTTGGCTAAAAATCCCCGAGCTCAATACCAAAAATACACAAAAAAACATAAAGTACACTTTAAAATTATGGGTCTTACATTACTACCCCCCTAAAATTAGTTTCGTCCTCGAAACTATGCGTCGATAAATAAATCTGGGTGTTGTTTTCTCATCTTGCTCGCCAGTTCCCAAGTCGCATCTCCAGTAATTGGATTCCAAATCACCTTGACCAACGAAACATCCTTGGTCCTCAATCGCTTAATCTTCCTGCCATAAATTCTCACAGGTGGTACTTCGAATGACAAGTTATCCTTTAGCTGGATTGTGTCTGGTTCGATCACATGAGATGGATCTGCAAGATATTTCCTCAACTGTGACACATGAAACACGTCATGAATATTGGACAGTATCGGAGGTAATGCAATCCGATAAGCAACGGGCCCAATTCGTGCAGAAATCTGTTATGGTTCAATGAATTTCGGAGTCAACTTCTTCGATTTCAATGCCCTACCCACTCCCGTAGTAGGTGTGACTCTTAGAAACACATGGTCACCCTGTTCGAATTCTAAAAGTCGGCGACGCTTGTCCGCATAACTCTTCTGACGATCCTGTGAAGTCTTCATTTTCTCCTTGATCTTCCTTACCTTAGTTGTAGTCTATTGCACCATCTCTGGTCCGACAATCATATTTTCACCGTCCCTATACCAACACAAGGGCGTTTGACACTTGCGCCCATATAAAGCCTCATATGGTGCTATTCCAATATTTGTGTGGCAACTATTGTTGTAGGTGAACTCAATCGTAGTTTCGTTCCCAAGGCTTCGTGCAATGCTCCCTAAAAATGTGATGTGAACTTCAGATCACGGTCTGATACAATACTCGATGGTACTCCGTGTAATCTCTAAAGGTTGCAACACCCCAGCAGATCGCTGAGGTTCCACCTTGTACGAAACCTCCATCTAGTACCAAACATAAACACTATGTATGACACCGACACATTGAGTACAATGTATCATTACCTAATGATAGGGCTTCCCATCCATACCAAGAATGATCTCGGGTTATTGTAGACGCAAACCAATTAGATTAATCGAGAAGTCCCTATTCTAAATAGTTATTGGACAATGTAAACATGCATAATTTACTGTCAAAGTCTTAGCAATAAAGCAGACACAGACAACTTCAAACGATTTACACAATCCATAGTAATGAAGGAATGGGTTGCCCCCGAATCAGAAAGTGTAGTTAGGGGGTTACCTGTAATCGCACAGTCATATTGAATCAGATTGCTAGATAAATTTCCAACTTCGGCGCCGACGCAATAAACATGTCTTCTAGCAGTAGGAAGTGTAATCCTAGCTACATTCACCATTGGTTCCACCTTCGGAGCCTTGCAATTCTTAGCAAAGTGCCCTGGTTTATGGCAATTGTAGCAAGTAGGACTGTTAAAGGTACAAGCATAAGCATAATGTCCCTCTTCTCCATATCGGAAACATCGTATGCCTTGTCCCACTTGTCTCCCAAAGTCTTGGTTCCCTGGGTTATTCTGTCCCCCGTTGTTATCATGTGGTCAATTATAAGGTTTAGCAACTTGTTTTCCCTTGTTCTGATACTTCACCCGACTAGGCCCTCCTGAGTTAAAATTCCCTCCTCGGCTAGCTCTCTTATTCTTCATATCCTCAACTTCTCTACATTTTTCCACAAGAACTTGGAAACGTTGAATTCCCAAGGGTAACACAATCATGAATCTCATAATTTAGTCCGTCTTGGAAACGATGACACAAGAATGGCTCGTCAATCTCTTCACGGAAAAATCTGAAATGCCTTGATAGTGATTCAAACTTAGCAGCATATTCGCCCACGGTCATGTTCCCCTGATGCAGTTTCAGGAAATCATCACCCAGTCTAGTCCTGGTACTCATCGGGAAGTATCTATCTAAAAACTTCCTTTTGAAAGATTCCCAGTTCACCTCCTCGTGAGCTGATCTCATCAACAACCTTGTACTCCTCCACCAGTACTCAGCATCCCCTAGTAGCATATAAGTGGCATAGTTGACCCTCACTCCCGCCTGACAGTCAATCATTTCGAAGATCTTCTCCACTTCTTGGATCCATTGATCCGCTTCCTCTGAATTCTCATCCCCCTCAAACTTGGGAGGATTGTAACGACGAAAGTCTTTTAATCCTCTTGACTCTGCAGCACGGATCTCTCTTCCCCTCTTTTCGAGATCACGTTGAGTCTTGGCAACAGTCTGTGCAGCAACAGAAGCAGCCGTGTTATTCATAGCCTATGCCATTCGATCATCCCTATTGGCATTGGCTCTTGGAACGTCATTCCTCCTTGGCGGCATGGTTTTCCTATAAAACCATCATCAAGTAGAGTCTTAACACTACTTCAATAATTCCAAAAATAACTTCCGACCACATCAGCACAATAATTATTCTGAACTTGACAACTCAAACCACCTAAACCGACACATGATCAGACAACAACTCGTAACCTACAATCTAGAACTAAAGGTTCCACAGCCCCCAAAGAAAACCAAACCAAAGCTCTGATACCATAATGTAACACCCCGTTTTTCAATGCGAGGGTGTATTTTTTTTTCAAAAGAAATTAAAATAAAACAGAGAAATAAATAGGGTAACACCTGGGGATAAATAACTAAGTCATTATAATTTACAAGCAGCGGAAAAAGTTCTCAAAATATGAATTCAAAATATTTACATAACAAAAGTGGTACAATCTTCCAGTTTAAAAATAAAAGCAACCCTAAAGAAAGACATATTTTCCCTCTGTGTCAACCTAGTCTGATCATTTTACAAAACAACTAAACACCCTTAGTGATCTCCATGCGCCCCGTGAGATCCTCCTAACGTAGCTCCAATCGAGCATTCCCATCTACATTCTCATCCGTAGGGTACGAACCGGTAGGATCATCCTGACTCTCATCTGAGGGCAAAGCCCATATTTCCACAATAGTTGTAAAGGGTCACCAACCGAAATTAACAATTAACACATAACATTTAGGATTTTAAATGCACCAAATAACCTTTCAACTTAGCATGCACCTTAAAAGGATTTTCCATATGCGAAAAGTTCATATAATGCTTGCCAATTAAAAATGAAATCAAAATAAAGTTCTCAATCCCTCAAGTAATACATAACTAACCAAGACATTGATAAATCAATGAGCAATCGGTTATCTAACTCAAAATAAGAATTTCTACTAAGCCAATCGATTTCCAAATCGATTTTTAGTGAAATTTGAATTCTGGGCTTAATTCAATCGATTGGGTAATCGATTGGGCAATCAATTGACAGGATAACTGAGCCCCTGACTTAATGCCAATCAATTTCCAAATCGATTTCTTAAAAGATTTTGAAACACATATTATACAATCGATTGGCAAATCGATTATGTCAAATTAAAAAAGTCCGTGTAACTCATCCAATCGATTGGGAAATCGATTTCCCTACATATTCATCCAAAAATACATAAACTAACTCAAAATCATTCATAGACAATTCCACATCTTAACACTTAGCAATTCCTACACGATCACCACGACAAATTGGGTTTCGAATTAGTTTTGCAATCCATCACACTTACACACAATAATCAATACATAACACTTAGCAATTTCAACATAATACCCACACGGACAAAATGAACCAACAATTCACAATTTACCAGGGTGTAGTCTCTCACGGACAAACACCTGTGCAGTCTCTCACGGACAAACACAATTCACCAGGGCATAGTCTCTCACGGAAAAACCCTTGTGCAGTATCTCACGGATAAACATAATTTACCAGGGTGTAGTCTCTCACGGACAAACACTTGTGCAGTCTCTCACGGACAAACACAATTCACCAAGAAACGTAAGTCGTAAACGTACCACCTATCACGGGTCAATACTGTTTACCGAGGTGCCACCTATCACGGGTCAGCACAACTTACCAAAAAGCGTAAACCATAAACGTACTGCCTATCACGGGCCCGTACCTTTTACCAAGGTGCCACATATCACGGGTCTGTACGGTTTACTAAAACAAACATTAAGTAAACAAGACATTAAGAGATTCCCCATTCTTAATTCTTATTTAACTTAAACGAATTTCAAAATAAACATTAAGTAAACGAGACATTAAGAGATTCCCCATTCTTAATACTCATTTGACTTAAGCGATTTTCAAAACAAACATTAAGTAAACAAGACATTAAGAGATTCCCCATTCTTAATTCTTATTTAACTTAAACGAATTTCAAAACAAACATTAAGTAAACGAGACATTAAGAGATTCCCCATTCTTAATACTCATTTGACTTAAGCGATTTTCAAAACAAACATTAAGTAAACGAGACATTAAGAGATTCCCCATTCTTAATACTCATTTGACTTAAGCGATTTTCAAAACCAAACACACATTAAGTAAACAATACATTAAGAGATTCCCCACTCTTAATACTCGTTTAACTCTAATGGTTTTCAAATTCCATACAAAACAAACTCAACCGTATTCACAAATTTATTACACGATTCACGCCAAAACACAACAACTCATTTCTCCACAAAATCATTTTCACGACGACATTAAGTAAACGCAGATATTAAGAGATTCCCCATTCTTAATACTCATTTAACTTAACGATTTTCAAAACAAAATATTAAGCAAATAGAAGTATTAAGAGATTCCCCATTCTTAATGCCCAGTTAACTAAAACGATTTTCAAAACAACATTAAGTAACCAAGACATTAAGAGATTCCCCATTCTTAATGCCTAGTTAACTTAAAAGATTTTTTTTCCAAACACACATTAAGTAAACAAGACATTAAGAGATTCCCCATTCTTAATACTCGTTTAACTTAATGGTTTTCAAATTCCACACAAAACAAACTCAAACATACTTTCACATTCAATCCATAATTCACACCAAAACACATCAATCAACAAACATCAACTATGAACATGCCAAGTACGTTGAACACTAATCAACACAATAATTTCATTTATTCAAAATCACACATACATGAGGTAAATTCATTTTTCCTGAAACATTCATCAATATAACCAAAACCTACTCTAAGATTTTACCTATAAAACCTTAGATTCATTTTCCCCAAATCAATACTCCAACCCTAACAAAATTCTTTTCCACACAACCACAATTAAGGCCCTAAATGCAAACTAAAAGTTTGGAAGGAGCCCTTACCTTCACGTTAGCTGTAACGTGCGATTACAGCACCGCGAGCAAATCCGGTAAAATCTCCGCTCGCAACGCCGCTTCCAAAGTTGGTCCCCTAGCACCGTAGCGTGGTAGTGATCAACTTTCCCTTCTATCTCTTCGCAAAACGAAGCTTAGATCTAGATGAAACGGGGAGGTTTGTGTTTGAATCCCTAAAACCGTTTTTCTTCGTTTTCGAATCAAAGAGGAAGAGTGAAGTTGAGAAATCTTTGTCCTATCACCCAATATCAATTTTCAAACTCAAAGGAAGCAAGAGCAACGAAAATGGATGAAGATGGAGGAAGGAGGAATAAGCTTGGCACGAGGCAGAGGAAGAGGCTGGAAAATGTTTTGTTTCTCTCTCTCTCTCTCTCTCTCTTTTCCTTTCTTCCTTTTTCTTTCCTTTCTATTTCTTTTCTTTTCAATCCCTTCCCTTCCTTTTCTATATATACATGTATATATATATTAATTATAATTAACAAATATCTCCAAACCTTTAGATATTTATTAAATTACCCTTTCACCCATAACGCATTAAACTATTCGTAAAAGATTCACCGCAGTTAATTGAATTTATTTATCAACGAGTAATTCTAATCGGGCATCAAAATATCTTTTTGATCATATAAACTCCAAAATATTAATAACTTTGGCTAAAAAGCCTCCGAGCTCAATACCAAAAATACACCAAAAACATAAAGTACACTTTATAATTATGGGTCTTACAAAGGTGATGCCATGTGATTTGTTGGTTCATCTTGTCTGCGTTGGGATTGTCGAGTCAAGGTGATGCCATGTGATTTGTTGGTTCGTCTTGTCCGTGTTGGGATTGTCGAGCCAAGGTGATGCCATGTGATTTGTTGGTTCATCTTTTCTGCGTTGGGATTGTCGAGTCAAGGTGATGCCATGTGATTTGTTGGTTCATCTTGTCTGCATTGGGATTGTCGAGTCAAGGTGATGCCATGTGATTTGTTGGTTCATCTTGTCCGTGTTTGGATTGTCGAGCCAAGGTGATGCCATGTGATTTGGTCGTTCATCTTGTCTGCGTTGGGATTGTCGAGTCAAGGTGATGCCATGTGATTTGTTGGTTCATCTTGTCCGTGTTGGGTTTGTCGAGTCAAGGTGATGCCATGTGATTTGTTGGTTCATCTTGTCCGTGTTGGGATTGTCGCGCCAAGGTGATGCCATGTGATTTGTTGGTTCATCTTGTCTGTGTTGGGATTGTCGAGTCAAGGTGATGCCATGTGATTTGTTGGTTCATCTTGTCCGTGTTGGGATTGTCGAGTCAAGGTGATGCCATGTGATTTGTTGGTTCATCTTGTCTGTGTGGGTATTGCGTTGTAACTGTTAAGCGGTATGTTTTGAAATTGTGCGTAAATGTTTTGATTCAAGTTTATGATTGAGTGTTTGAACTTGAGATGTCATTGTGATTGTATGATTTTAATAAGAGTTATGTTTTGAATTGTGTGTGAAGGGGATGGAGTGTAAAACTATTTCGAAACCTAATTGTATTGGTGTTTGTGTGGAAAATTGCTAAGTGTTAAGATTTGGAGTTGTGTTTGAATATGATTGAGTTAGTTTATGTTTTCTCGGAAGAATTTACAGGGGAATCGATTTACCCAATCGATTTGGTAATGTGTTTTTTTAAAACCACTTAAGAAATCGATTTAGCAAATCGATTGGATTCATTACAGGGGCTCTGTCTTTCGCGAAATCGATTTGCCCAATCGATTGGCTTCAATACAGAGGCTCTGTCTTTCACGAAATCGATTTGCCCAATCGATTGGCCAATACAGGGGCTAAGTCTTTCACGAAATCAATTTCCCCAATCGATTGATGTAAGTTCAGAGTTCAATTTTCACTAAAAACTTTCACGAAATCGATTTGCCCAATTGATTGGCTCAGTGGAAAATCTTATTTTGAGTTAGATAATTGATTTCTCAATTGATTTATCAATGTTTTGGTCAGTTATATATTACTTGATGGATTGAGAACTTTATTTGATTTCATTTACATTTGGCAAGCATTATATGAACTTTTAGCATATGGAAAATCCTTTTAAGGTGCATGCTTAGTTGAGAGGATATTTTGTGCATTTAGAAACTTAAATGTTATGTGTTAACTGTTAATTTCGGTTGGTGACCCTTTACAACTATTGTGGAAATCTGGGCTTTGCCCTCAGATGAGAGCCAGGATGATCCTACTGGTTCGTACCCTACGGATGGGAATGTAGATGGGAATGCTTGATTGGAGCTACGTTAGGAGGATCTCACGGGGCGCGTGGAGATCACTCAGGGTGTTTAGTTGTTTTGTAGAATGATCAGACTAGGTTGACACAGAGGGAAACAAATGTGTTTCTTTTGGGTTGTTTTTATTTTTAAACTGGAAGACTGTACCACTTTTGTTAGGAAAATATTTTGAATTCATATTTTGAGAACTTTTTCCGCTGCTTGTAAATTATAATGACTTAATTATTTATCCAAAGGTGTTACCTTATTTATTTCTCTGTTTTATTTTAATTTCTCTTTTGAAAAAAAATACACCCTCGCTTTGAAAAACGGGGTGTTACATTTCTCGTGAAATCTCAAAGAATTTGGCCAACAATGCTCTTATTGCTAAGGTTAATTGTGTTCTATGGGATATGACTTGTCCTCTTAAAGAGGATTCTCAACTTTAGATCTTTAGGTTTGATGATGATGAAGGTTGTGACACTTTTTGGCTTGTATGCTTGAAACTCAGACCTACAAAAACCCTCATTTTCATTAAAAATTACAACATCCTACCCTTCAACCAAAACCTGTGTTACAAGAGTGAGTTTCATCACCCCAACCACTGTCCCGCGATCGTCCAAACCCTTTTTTTGCAACTGCGTCCTTTTCCGCTTTGTTCAATGCTCTTATAGTGTGCGTCACATCTTTGTTCTGTCTCTGCGTGCGTCTGTAATTGCCTCCCTATTCGTCCCTCAAGGAACAATCATTGATGCACTCCTGGAATTTAACAAGGTCGTTGATTTTACAGGCTTTTTTTTTTTGTTAAGTAGAGAGGAATGGAGCATAGCTTAGCTAATTGTTGGTGGTTGACAGTTAACGAAAAGAAATTCATTGAAAGTGCTCTACGCACCTGATATTTAGACACCATACTTGGATGGAATAGTTAGCAAACTGCTTGTACTTCTTCAAAATGGTAAGCAAATGGTGCAAGAGGGAGCTTTAACTACTTTGACATCAATTGTTGGTCAATGCAACTGATAAGTCCACTTATAGAGGAGGTCAAAGGTATCTAGTTCGACAATCGTTTACAAAGCGACCTTTCTCTATTTGAATTTTGATCAACAAAAATATGCGTCCTTGTTCAAACAGTTGTTGTCTCACCAGTTTTTGACGCACTTTCTCACTTTGTTGATCGATCATGGCTTCATTTCGTTAGAGTCGCACTGCTTCTTCTTTGGTGTTTGTCATTCAATTTAGTTCTTACTAATAGATTATAACAATGTCTTTTATTCCCACCGATAATCATTTTGGTGGTGTCCCATTTCCCACATATGAATCATATTAGTGATGACTTCTTGCTCCGTTGATAGTTATTTTGACATTGTCTTTTATTTTCATGAAACACTTATCTTGGCAATTTGTCCCAGATACAATGGCCCCATCTTTTTCACATATGTATTGGCCTAGCCTTTCTCTACCTAAAGCATGCCTTTCTTTTCTTGAAGTAAATTCAAGTTTAAATATTTTGAGTCTCTGATATTATTGGTTTGAAACTTCCAAATGCAGGTTTTTAGAAGAACAAACATTGCTTTGTTCAATTGCTTACCATGAATTTCTCTCATGTTGATGATCATTCTTGCTATTTGGCTATACTATATTTATGGCAATTCTCTCAGACTTCACCTGCATCCCTAAGTTGCCTTTCCATCCACTTGCATTCTTTTGCAGAGCAATACATTGTTTTCTTGTAACAAGCTAAAGCTTAGTAAGTTTTAGCTTGAGGGGGAGTGTTAGAATATTAGAAAATATCTTTAGGATTATGTCTATGTTTCTCTATAAATAGATATTAGTATTGATTTTGTAATCAAGTTAGCATTAAACTATTATCAATAATATTTTTCTCTTATTCAACAATAATTATTTACTATAACAAAAGCATATTTCTTTTCAGTTAGAGAGGCTATTTTCATTGTCCCAAAAAGATCTATATGTAAGAGCTCCAGGGGCTTTGAGGTAGAGATTGAGTTCATATGGGTAAAGGAGTTCTTTATTTGTTTTCCCTTTTGACAAGCTTCACCATGATTTTTGTAAGTACAGAAGTACGCCTAAGAGGGGGGGGGGGGGGGG
>JBBPBR010000004.1:39831972-39867846 GCA_037974775.1 Cicer pinnatifidum
GGGGGGTGAATTAGGTGTTAGTAAATTTTCTTGTTTTAATGAGATGGTAGTTGAATTTTCTGAGTTTTAATAAAGTGTCTATGAATAAGAAAGTGCAGTAAATAAAAAACACTTAAGATTTATCCTGGTTCCCCTTATAACCAAGGGTACGTCCAGTCCTGTTGCAAACCACAAGAGATTGATCCAATACTTGTCAGAAAATGTACAACTTCCACCCTGGGATTCTTGCTACAAACTTCTAACAATACGTCTAAGATAGCACACCACTATCTTAGATTAAACTATCTTTTGCAACTGATACAATAAGGTTTGAGTAAGACTAAGATGAGATATATTGATAAACAATCCAATAGCAATTCAAGTACTTGAGAACATTTTAGAATGATATGAAAATGGAATGCAAGTACTTAGTAAAAACAAAATTTTATTTCAAAATTGTTTTATGTTTTGATTCAAGGATTGTCTTCTTATTGATCTGAAGTTATGGGGTATTTATACTCCATAAACATCCCTTCAGATTCGTGGCCATTGATGTAAGACCCATAATTTATAAGTGTATTTTATATATTTTGGTGTATTTTCGGTATTGAACTCAGAGGCTTTTTAGCCAAAGTTCTTAATATTTTGGAGTTTATATGACCAAGAAGATATTTTGATGCCTGATTAGAATTACTCGTCGATATATAAATTAAATTAACTGCGGTGAATCTTTTGCGAAGAATTTAATGCGTTATGGGTGAAATGGTAATTTAACAAATATCTAGATATTTTTAGATATTTGTTAAAAGTAAATAATATATATATTAAAATATATGTTTGTGTGGGGGAAAAAGAAAGGAATTAGAAAGAATAGAAAGAGAAAGAAAAGAAAGAAAGAGGAAAGAAAGAAAAAGAAAGGAAAAACCAAAGAAAGGAAAAACTCCATCTTCTCCTCTGCCTCGCGAAAACTAATTCTCTTCCTTCCTCCATTGTTGCTCGTTTTTGCTTTAGTTTCTTTCCTTTGAGTTCGAAATTGAGAGTGGGTGATAGGACAAAGATTTCTCAACTTCATACTCCCTCTTTGATCCGAAAACGAAGAAAAATGGTATTAGGGATTTAAACACAAACCTCTTCGTTTCATCTAGATCAAAGCGTCGTTTCAAGAAGTGATAGAAGGGAAGGTTGTTCACCTCTGTGCTACGGTGCTAGTGGACCAATTTTGGAAGCGGCGTTGCGAGCGGAAAATTTACCGGATTTACTCACAGTGCCGTAATCGCACGTTAGAGCTAACGTTAAGGTAAGGGCTCCTTCCAAACTTTTAGTTTGCATTTAGGGCCTTATCTGTGGTTGTGTGGAAAAGAATTTTGTTAGGGTTGGAGTATTGATTTGGGGAAAATGAATCTAAGGTTTTATAGGTAAAATCTTAGAGTAGGTTTTGGTTATATTGATGAATGTTTCATGGAAAATGAATTTACCTCATGTATGTGTGATTTTGAATAAATGAAATTATTGTGTTGATTTGTGTTCAAAGTACTTGGCGTGTTCTTACTTGATGGTTGTTGATTGATGTGATTTGGTGTGAATCGTTGGTTGATTTGGATTGAATTTGATAACATGTTTGAGATGTGTTTTGTGTGGTTTGTGTGGAAAAATGATTTTTGTGTGAGTTATGGATTGAATGTGAAAGTACGTTTGAGTTTGTTTGGTGTGGAATTTGAAAACCATTAAGTTAAACGAGTATTAAGACTGGGGAATCTCTTAATTTCTTGTTTACTTAATGTGAGTTTGTGAAAATCGTTTAAGGTAAATGAGTATTAAGAATGGGGAATCTCTTAATGACTTATTTACTTAATGTTGTCGTGAAAACCATTAGAGTTAAACGAGTATTAAGAATGGGGAATCTCTTAACGTCTCGTTTACCTAATGTGTGTTTTGGAAAATCGTTTAAGTTAAATAAGAATTAAGAATGGGGAATCTCTTAAGGTCTTATTTACTTGAAGTTTGTTTTGAAAATCGTTTAAGTTAACTGGGCGTTAAGAATGGGGAATCTCTTAAGGTCTCTGTTACTTAACGTTTGTTTTGGAAAAATCGTTTAAGTTGAATGAGAATTAAGAATGGGGAATCTCTTAATGTCTTGTTCGCTTAAATGTTGTTTTTGAAAATCGTTTCATTAAATGAGCATTAAGAATGGGGAATCTCTTAATGTGTTGTTTACTGAATGTTTTGTTGTGGAAATCGTTTAAGTCAAAAGTATATTAAGAATGGGGAATCTCTTAATATGTCTGTTTGCTTAACGTTTGGCGTGAAAATCGTTATGTTAAATGAGTATTAAAAATGGGGAATCTTTTAATAGCTGCATTTACTTAACGATTGTTGTGAATGGAGTTAGTGTATGCTCATGCATTTCATTTGGTAAATTATGCTGAACCCGTGATAGGTGGCACCTCGGTAAACTGTATTGACCCGTGATAGGTGGTACGTTTATGATGGATTTCTCAATTGATTATCAACGTATTGGTCAGTTATGTATTACTTGTTGGATTGAGAACTTTCTTTTGGTTTCATTTACATTTGGCAAGCATTACATGAACTTTTAGCATATGGAAAATCCTTATAAGATGCATGATAAGTTGAGAAGGTTATTTGTGCATTTAAAAGCTTAAATGTTATGTGTTAACTGTTAATTTTCGGTTGGTGACCCTTTACAACTATTGTGGAAATCTGGGCTTTGCCCTCAGATGAGAGTCAGGATGATCCTACCGGTTCGTACCCTCCGGATGGGAATGTGGATGGGAGTGCTTGATTGGAGCTACGTTAGGAGAATCTCACGGGGCGCGTGGAGATTACTCAAGGCGTATAGTTTTTTGTTATGTATAGAATGATCAGACTAGGCTGTCACCCAAGACACATATGTCTTTCTTTTGGGCTACTTTTATGTTAAGTTGGAAGGATGTACATGTACTATTGTTGACATCAGGACATGCTTTGGATTTATATTTTGATAAACTTTCCGCTGTTTGTAAATTATAATGACTAAAATATGTATCCAAAGGTGTTACCTTATTTATTTCTCTAGTTTATTTTAATTTCTTTAAAAAAAAAATATACACCCTCGCTTTGAAAAATGGGGTGTTACATTGTGGTATCAGAGCTTTGGTTTGGTTTTCTTTGGGGGCTGTGGAACCTTTAGTTCCAGATTGTAGGTTAGGAGTTGTTGTCTGATCATGTGTCGGTTTAGGTGGTTTGAGTTGTCAAGTTCAGAATAATTATTATGTGCTGATATGGTCGAAATGTTATTTTGGAATTATGGAAGTAGTGTTAAGACTCTACTTGATGATGGTTTTATAGGAAAACCATGCCGCCAAGGAGGAATGACGTTCCGAGAGCCAATGCCAATAGGGATGATCGAATGGCGGAGGCTATGAATAACATGGCTGCTTCTGTTGCTGCACAGAATGCTGCCAAGACTCAACGCGATCTCGAAAAGAGGGAAAGAGAGATCCGTGCTGCGGAGTCAAGAGGGTTAGAAGACTTCCGTCGTTACAATCCTCCCAAGTTTAAGGGGGATGAAAACTCAGAGAAAGCGGATCAGTGGATCCAAGAAGTGGAGAAGATCTTCGAAATGATTAACTGTCAGGCGGCAGTGAAGGTCAACTATGCCACTTATATGTTATTGGGAGATGCTGAGTACTGGTGGAGGAGTGCCAGATTGTTGATGAGATCAGCTCACGAGGAGGTGAACTGGGAATCATTCAAAAGGAAGTTTTTGGGCAAATACTTCCCGATGAGTACCAGAACTAAACTGGGTGATGATTTCCTGAAACTACATCAGGGGAACATGACCGTGGGCGAATATGCGGCTAAGTTTGAATCAATATCGAGGCATTTCCGATTTTTCCGTGAAGAGATTGATGAACCATTCATGAGTCATCGCTTCCAAGACGAACTAAAGTATGAGATTCAAGACTCTGTCTTGCCCTTGGGAATTCAACGTTTCCAAGCCCTCGTGGAAAAATGCAGGGAAGTTGAGGATATGAAGAATAAGAGGGCTAGCCGAGGAGGGAACTTTGGTGCAGGAGGACCCAGTCGGGTGAATTATCAGAACAACAAGGGGAAGTAAGTTGCTAAACCCTATAACCGACCACAAAGTAACAACAGTGGGCAGAATCGCTCAGGGAACCAGATTTTCGGAAGACAATTGGGACAAGTACTTAGGTGTTTTCGATGTGGAGAAGAGGGACATTATGCTAGTGCTTGTACCTCTAATATTCCCACCTGCTACAATTGTCGGAAGCCAGGGCACGTGGCCAGGGATTGCACGGCTCCAAAGGTGGAACCAGTTGTGAATGTAGCTAAGGCTACTCGTCCTACTGCTAGAGGACGCATTTATTGTGTGAGTGCTGAAGAGGGGAATCCATCTGGCAATCTGATTCAGCGTGACTGTGAGATTGCAGGTAACACTCTAACTGCACTTTTTGATTCGGGGGCGACCCATTCCTTCATTGCTATGGATTGTGTGAATCGTTTGAAGTTATCTGTGTCTGCTTTGCCGTTTGATTTGGTTGTTTCCACACCTGCTAAGACTTTGACCGTAAATTCTGCATGTTTACATTGTCAAATAACTATTCAGAATAGGGATTTCTTGGTTAATTTGATTTGCTTGCCTCTACAATCACTCGAGGTCATTCTCGGTATGGATTGGATGTCTTACCATTATGTGATCTTAGACTGCGCTCGCAAATTCGTTCTTTTCCCCGAACCAGAGTTGTTAAGTATTTAGCCGCTAACAAACTCCGAGTGTCGCTAAGTGAAGGAACTCATGAATTTTTGTCTCTGGCTAATGTGGAGGCAAAGATAAATGTGAACATAGAAGATGTGATGCTTGTCAATGAGTACCGGGATGTATTTCCAACGGAAATTCCAGGATTGCCACCGGTAAGAGAAGTGGAATTTTTCATTGATTTGCACCCAGGAACGGGACCAATTTCGATTGCGCCGTACCGAATGTCACCATTGGAATTAAATGAGCTCAAAGGCCAAATTGAAGATTTGTTGAAGAGGAAATTTATTAGACCAAGCGTATCGCCATGGGGAGCTCCAGTTTTACTAGTTAAGAAGAAGGACGGAAGCTCACGCTTATGCGTGGATTATAGACAGCTTAATAAGGCAACTATTAAGAATCGTTATCCTTTGCCACGCATCGATGATTTAATGGATCAATTGAGAGGGGCCGCGATATTTTCGAAGATTGACTTGAAGACGGGTTACCATCAAATTCGAGTAAGGGAAGGAGATATTCAGAAAACCACTTTCCGAACCCGTTACGGACATTATGAATATCTCGTTATGCCGTTTGGGGTTACCAATGCACCAGCAATTTTCATGGACTACATGAACAGAAACTTTAGTCCATTCCTTGATAAGTTTGTTGTGGTGTTCATTGATGATATATTAATTTATTCGAGAACTAAAGAAGAGCATGGAGAACATTTACGTCAAGTTCTTGAGATTTTACGCGAGAAACGATTGTATGCCAATCTGTCGAAGTGTGAATTTTGGCTAGAAAAAGTGAATTTCTTGGGACATGTGATAACCAAGGAAGGAATCGCTGTAGATCCGACTAAGATTGAGGCGGTTCTTGCTAGGAAACAGCCTCAGACTGTCACAGACATACGAAGTTTTGTAGGACTGGCAGGGTATTACAGGAGGTTTATTGAAGGTTTTGCTAAGATTGTGACCCCATTGACACAACTTACCAGAAAGGATCAACCTTTCACATGGACGGAGAAGTGTGAGGAAAATTTTCAATTACTGAAGACGAAATTGACGACCTCACCAGTGTTGGTGTTACCGCAATTTGATGAACCCTATGAAGTTTATTGTGATGCGTCTCACCAAGGGTTGGGATGTGTTCAGATGCAACACAAGAAAGCTGTAGCTTATGCCTCCAGGCAATTGAAGATTCATGAGAGAAACTATCCTACTCATGATTTGGAGCTTGCTGCGGTTGGTTTTGCATTGAAGATCTGGAGGCACTACTTATATGGGTGCACGTTCACCGTGTTCAGTGACCATAAGAGTTTGAAATATTTGTTTGATCAGAAGAAACTGAACATGCGTCAAAGAAGATGGATGGAGACTCTCAAGGATTTTGATTTCACACTGCAGTACCACCCTGGGAAGGCCAATGTAGTGGCTGATGCGTTGAGTAGAAGGAGTGTATCAGTATCTTCCACGATTATGGCTAGACAACAAGAACTGTGGGAGGCTTTTAGAGACCTACACTTGAACGTAGAGTTTGCACCGGGAATTTTGAAACTCGGAATGATTAAGATTTCGAGTGGACTACTTGAAGACATTGCAAATTCTCAAGATGATGCCTTAATTCAAGAGAAGAGGAACCTAATAGTGCAAGGGAAGACGACTGAATTCAAGATTGGATCAGATAATATCTTGCGATGTAATGGTAGGATTTGTGTACCAGGAATTACAGATATGAGAAAGACAATTTTAGAAGAGGCTCATAAGAGTAAGTTGAGTATTCATCCTGGAGCAACAAAGATGTATCAGGATTTGAGAAAGAATTACTGGTGGCCAGGAATGAAGAAACATGTAGCGGAGTACGTGTCCACTTGTCTAACTTGTCAAAAATCGAAGGTGGAACATCAGCGACCTGCAGGGATGTTGCAACCTTTAGATATACCCGAATGGAAGTGGGACAGCATTTCCATGGATTTCATAACTAGATTGCCTAAAACAAGGAGAAAGAATGATTCTATATGGGTGATAGTGGATCGATTGACTAAATTCGCACACTTTTTGCCAGTAAAGACCACCTATAAGGTAGATCAGCTAACAGAGATTTACATTGCTGAAATTGTGAGGTTACACGGAGTACCATCAAGTATTGTATCAGACCGTGATCCGAAGTTCACATCACATTTTTGGGGAGCATTGCATGAAGCATTGGGAACCAAACTACGGTTGAGTTCAGCTTACCATCCCCAGACGGACGGACAGACTGAAAGGACGAATCAGTCCCTTGAAGATCTGTTGAGAGCGTGTGTATAAGATGATAGAGGAAGTTGGGATGATGTACTTCCGTTGATTGAGTTCACCTACAACAATAGTTTCCACGCGAGTATTGGAATGGCACCATATGAGGCCTTATATGGGCGCAAGTGTCAAACGCCTTTGTGTTGGTATAAGGACGGTGAAAATATGATTGTCGGACCAGAGATGGTGCAACAGACTACAGCTAAGGTAAGGAAGATCAAAGAGAAAATGAAGACTTCACAGGATCGTCAGAAGAGTTATGCGGACAAGCGTCGCAGACTTTTGGAATTTGAACTGGGTGACCATGTATTTCTAAGAGTCACACCTACTACTGGAGTTGGTAGAGCGTTGAAATCGAAGAAGTTGACTCCGAAATTCATTGGACCATACCAGATTTCTGCACGAATTGGGCCTGTTGCTTATCGGATTGCATTGCCTCCGATACTGTCCAATATCCACGACGTGTTTCATGTGTCACAGTTGAGGAAATATCTTGCAGATCCTTCTCACGTGATCGAACCAGACACAATCCAGCTAAGGGATAACTTGTCATTCGAAGTACCACCTGTGAGAATTGATGACAGAAAGATCAAGCGATTGAGGACCAAGGATGTTTCGTTGGTCAAGGTAATTTGGAACCCAATTACTGGAGACGCGACTTGGGAGCTGGAAATTAAGATGAGAGAACAACACCCAGAGTTATTTATCGACGCATAGTTTCGAGGACGAAACTAATTTTAGGGGGGTAGTAATGTAAGACCCATAATTTATAAGTGTATTTTATATATTTTGGTGTATTTTCGGTATTGAACTCAGAGGCTTTTTAGCCAAAGTTCTTAATATTTTGGAGTTCATATGACCAAGAAGATATTTTGATGCCCGATTAGAATTACTCGTCGATATATAAATTAAATTAACTGCGGTGAATCTTTTGTGAAGAATTTAATGCGTTATGAGTGAAATGGTAATTTAACAAATATCTAGATATTTTTAGATATTTGTTAAAAGTAAATAATATATATATTAAAATATATGTTTGTGTGGGGGAAAAAAGAAAGGAATTAGAAAGAATAGAAAGAGAAAGAAAAAAAAGAAAGAGGAAAGAAAGAAAAAGAAAGGAAAAACTCCATCTTCTCCTCTGCCTCGCGAAAACTAATTCTCTTCCTTCCTCCATTGTTGCTCGTTTTTGCTTTAGTTTCTTTCCTTTGAGTTTGAAATTGAGAGTGGGTGATAGGACAAAGATTTCTCAACTTCATACTCCCTCTTTGATCCGAAAACGAAGAAAAACGGTATTAGGGATTTAAACACAAACCTCTCCGTTTCATCTAGATCAAAGCGTCGTTTCAAGAAGTGATAGAAGGGAAGGTTGTTCACCTCCGTGCTACGGTGCTAGTGGACAAATTTTGGAAGCGGCGTTGCGAGAGGAAAATTTACCGGATTTACTCACAGTGCCGTAATCGCACGTTAGAGCTAACGTTAAGGGAAGGGCTCCTTCCAAACTTTTAGTTTGCATTTAGGGCCTTATCTGTGGTTGTGTGGAAAAGAATTTTGTTAGGGTTGGAGTATTGATTTGGGGAAAATGAATCTAAGGTTTTATAGGTAAAATCTTAGAGTAGGTTTTGGTTATATTGATGAATGTTTCATGGAAAATGAATTTACCTCATGTATGTGTGATTTTGAATAAATGAAATTATTGTGTTGATTTGTGTTCAAAGTACTTGGCGTGTTCTTACTTGATTGTTGTTGATTGATGTGATTTGGTGTGAATCGTTCGTTGATTTGGATTGAATTTGATAACATGTTTGAGATGTGTTTTGTGTGGTTTGTGTGGAAAAATGATTTTTGTGTGAGTTATGGATTGAATGTGAAAGTACGTTTGAGTTTGTTTGGTGTGGAATTTGAAAACCATTAAGTTAAACGAGTATTAAGAATGGGGAATCTCTTAATTTCTTGTTTACTTAATGTGAGTTTGTGAAAATTGTTTAAGGTAAATGAGTATTAAGAATGGGGAATCTCTTAATGACTTATTTACTTAATGTTGTCGTGAAAACCATTAGAGTTAAACGAGTATTAAGAATGGGGAATCTCTTAACGTCTCGTTTACCTAATGTGTGTTTTGGAAAATCGTTTAAGTTAAATAAGAATTAAGAATGGGGAATCTCTTAAGGTCTTATTTACTTGAAGTTTGTTTTGAAAATCGTTTAAGTTAACTGGGCGTTAAGAATGGGGAATCTCTTAAGGTCTCGGTTACTTAACGTTTGTTTTGGAAAAATCGTTTAAGTTGAATGAGAATTAAGAATGGGGAATCTCTTAATGTCTTGTTTGCTTAAATGTTGTTTTTGAAAATCGTTTCATTAAACGAGCATTAAGAATGGGGAATCTCTTAATGTGTTGTTTACTGAATGTTTTGTTGTGGAAATCGTTTAAGTCAAAAGTATATTAAGAATGGGGAATCTCTTAATATGTCTGTTTGCTTAACGTTTGGCGTGAAAATCGTTAAGTTAAATGAGTATTAAAAATGGGAATCTTTTAATAGCTACATTTACTTAACGATTGTTGTGAATAGAGTTAGTGTATGCTCATGCATTTCATTTGGTAAATTGTGCTGAACCCGTGATAGGTGGCACCTCGGTAAACTGTATTGACCCGTGATAGGTGGTACGTTTACGATTTACTTTTTTGTAAGTTGTGCTGACCCGTGATAGGTGGCACCTCGGTAAGTTATACTTTGGCCTGTGATAGGCGGTACCCTTACGACTTACGCTTTTTCTTTTAGTAAATCATGCTGACCCGTGATAGGTGGCACCTCGGTAAACTGTACTGACCCGTGATAGGTGGTACGTTTATGATTTACGCTTTTTAGTAAATCATGCTGACCCGTGATAGGTGGCACCTCGGTAATTGGTACTTTGGCCTGCGATAGGCGGTACAATTATGATTTACGGCCCTTCGAGGAGGGTTTTGGTTTGGAATTCCGAGTCCATGCATTTTGGCACACGAGTCGTGTTTGATGCAAATTATGATTGTGTTGAATTTTGCTAAGTGCTATGCTTTGAACTTATGTGTAAGTGTGTTTGATGCAAACTATGATTGCGTTGATTTTTGCTAAGTGTTATGGTTTGAAATTATGTGTGGGTATGTTTGATTCAAATTGTGATTGTGTTGATTGCACTAAGAGTTATGTTTTGGAATTGTGTGATAGTATGTTGGATTGTAAAACATTTTCGAAACTCATAATGTCGTGGTGATGATATGGGTATTGCTAAGTGTTAAGGTTTGAGTGGTGTTTGAATATGATTGAGTTAGTTTATGTATTTTTGAAAGTATATGCAGGGAAATCGATTTGCCCAATCGATTTGATGAGTGACAGGGGCCCTGTTTTACACGAAATCGATTTACCCAATCGATTTTATAAGTTGTATTTCAAAATCATTTAAGAAATCGATTTGGTAAATCGATTGGATTCAATTGGATTTCAAGTAAGGGGCTTTGTCTTCCAAAAATCGATTTGCCCATCGATTGGATTGAATACAGGGGCTCTGTCTATCACGAAATCGATTTGCCCAATCGATTGGACAATACAAGGGCTCAGACCTTCTCGAAATCGATTGCCCCAATCGATTGATGCAAGTCCAGGGCTCAATTTTTACTGAAAATCTTCTGGCAATCGATTTGCCCAATCGATTGGCACAGTGGGAAATCTTATTTTCTGTTAGATGATGGATTTCTCAATTGATTATCAACGTATTGGTCAGTTATGTATTACTTGTTGGATTGAGAACTTTCTTTTGGTTTCATTTACATTTGGCAAGCATTACATGAACTTTTAGCATATGGAAAATCCTTATAAGATGCATGATAAGTTGAGAAGGTTATTTGTGCATTTAAAAGCTTAAATGTTATGTGTTAACTGTTAATTTTCGGTTGGTGACCCTTTACAACTATTGTGGAAATCTGGGCTTTGCCCTCATATGAGAGTCAGGATGATCCTACCGGTTCGTACCCTCCGGATGGGAATGTGGATGGGAGTGCTTGATTGGAGCTATGTTAGGAGAATCTCACGGGGCGCGTGGAGATTACTCAAGGCGTATAGTTTTTTGTTATGTATAGAATGATCAGACTAGGCTGTCACCCAGGACACATATGTCTTTCTTTTGGGCTACTTTTATGTTAAGTTGGAAGGATGTACATGTACTATTGTTGACATCAGGACATGCTTTGGATTTATATTTTGATAAACTTTCCGCTGTTTGTAAATTATAATGACTAAAATATGTATCCAAAGGTGTTACCTTATTTATTTCTCTAGTTTATTTTAATTTCTTTAAAAAAAAAAAATATATACACCCTCGCTTTGAAAAACGGGGTGTTACAATTGATCCAAGAGGTTTGATGAAAAATTACAATGTTCTAGAGCCATCCCAGATCTAAAAAGTGTAATGTTTCCAGTTGTATTCGAATACAATATATGTGTATTCGAATACACCTCTTTGTAACGTTCAAAAATATTCAAATTTTGCATCTTGTATTCGAATACACATTGGTGTAGTCGAATACAGATTAGTGAATTTTAGCCTCTGACTTAGCTTCTATTCGACTACAGATGTGTGTAGTCGAATACACATATAGGTATTTTGGCCACTGACTTGAAGTGTATTCGACTACACATTGTTGTAGTCGAATACAACATTTAGATTTTTGCCTCTGACTTAAGTTGTATTCGACTACACATTGTTGTAGTCGAATACAATGTTTAGATTTTTGCCTCTGACTTAAGTTGTATTCGAATACAACATGGTGTATTCGAATACACTTATGTTCTTAGTTAAAAATATGATTTTTAAATACTTTGTTAATGTGGTTTGGACTTTTGAAACTATTTTAAATGCATGTATAAGTGTGACTTGTTCTCATGTACTTGAAGTATTGGTTAGTATCATATACCTTTACATTTTATCATCTATTGTTTAGATTTGAAGCTTATTATGAAGCTTATCGATCTTCTTTTCGATCTTGTTGCATCATCCATAATCGGTGGTCTTTTGTCGTCGTCAAAAACATGTAGATTACAATTTTAGTTTTGAAACTAAGCTTAGGTAGACCTCTGACTAGTTGAAGTTAATTTAGTTTTGAAATTAATCTAAGGTTTGCATGACCTTGTCTTTTGTGCCAAATTAGTTTCTCTTCATTTACTGACATAAGACACATAACCTCTTGTTTCTCTAGACTAAACGAATTTATCTTATAATTTTTTTTTTCGTCTGACCTGTAAAGAGTACATATGCATCCTCTTAACTAATTACCCTGCATTTTTTTGATTAAATATAATATCATGATTATTATCACTTAACTGAATAATACTAAATAAATTATACTTAAGACCTTTAATAAACAAGACATCTTTAATGGAAGCGGGAGTACCATTACCAAATGTCCTTTGACCAATGATCTAGCCTATTTGCTTTCCTCCAAAAATCAATGTGCCTCCTTTGCTTAATGTTAGTTCTTGGAACATAGAATTTTCTCCCATCATGTGTCGCGAGCATCCATTGTCCTGGTACAATGATTGGTGTCTTAACTTGATTGTTGAGGACATATCAATTTCTTTATCTGCTGATTCACTTCCAAAGTCAAAATCTGTGTTGGATCCAGAGGAAGACTTGGTATGAGCTATCAAAGTCAAATTTGTTTGCTCTTTATCATTAGAGGATTCATCAACATCGTCCCTTGTAGCCATTAGACTCTTCTTCTTGGAATCTTTCCTCTGATATTTCCCTTTCTATAGATTTGGACATTCTAATTTGATATGTCCAAGTTCATTGTTGCGTAGCAGATGATGATTTTCTTATCAGATTTTTCATTCTTTTCTTTACTGAATTGTTGGGAATAACTTTGGGGAAATTTCTTCTTTCGGTTGTGCAACATATTCTGAATTTTGCTAGACATGAAAGTTAATTCCTCTTCCTCTAAGTCTCTATTATGATCCTCTATGTCGTCATCCTCTCATTTTGATGTCGCATTTAAAACTTTCTTCTGCTTGGATTTTAAAGCCAAGGTTGGTTGCTACTTCCCGTGTTCATCATTGCAAGTTCAATTTCATGTAATCAGAGAGAGCTGATTAATTCTTCCAACTTAAGAGTATTCATATCCTTTGCTTTTTGAATGGCAGTGATCTTTGGCCTTTTCTTCTTGAACTTGCTTGCTTCCTTCATTAGTTAGAATTAAGATATCATAAATACTTATTGTAGTCTCCTTGTTGGTGCACTTTTTAATCTCCTTGAAAGTTATTGAGTTTATTATGAATGTTCTGGACTTATGATGCATCTTGTACATCTTCTTCTTATCAACATCCATCTCTTTCATTGGAATCTCAATGCCATCATTATTCTTTTAAGCACTATAACAATCTTCCAACAAGTCCCGAAGTTAAGAATCTTGTGAAATAAAGAAACTCCTCAGTTTGTCCTTCTAGTACTCAAAACATTCTCCATCAAACAGAGGTGGTCTGTTGATGTTTACTCCAGAAACTTCTTCATTGAATCTAGACATGTTAAACCTTTGGATATTTCCTCAAGCACTATAAAGTGCTCAGCCTTGAAAACATGCTCTGGTACTAATTGAAGGTGCAAACACAAAAAGGGAGTTTGAATTGTTTTTGACTAAGTTGATAAATTTTTCATTATTTGATTAAACTAGTTAAGACATGACAATTTACTTAAAGTAGAAGCAATAATATAACTAAGTAGTTTATCTTGGTTCACCACTAACTTAGATACATCCAGTCCCTTCACTCAAAAAGATTTAATCCACTAATTCATCAACTTGAATTACAAAGTAGCTAACCCTCCAAACCAGTCTTCTCAAATCACTTGATAACCCTAGAATTTAGTGGAACACACACACCTTGACTCTACCAACCATGTCTTCTTTACACATTGTGATATTTGTAGATTATTGAAGGCACATTAACACCACTATTGATTTTTAATACAAAGGTTTGGAATTTGAGTAGTTGCTTCTAACAAGCTGATTGTAACAATGATCATCAAACTCAAAGAAAAACACTTAGAAAATATTTCTAATTCGAACATGTGTTTCTCTCTTTGAACTCTAAAATGAATTTGTAATTTTTAGCTTGAGTTCGTCTACTCTATCATGATTTTTCGATGATCTTCTTCTTTATCCTTGACTATCTACTTAAATATAAAATTAGGGCTTCAATTTAGTTCTTGTTTATTTTTGAATTGTATCTTCATTCCTAGCTTGGTCAAAAATGATCTTATCAAAAAATGATTTTGAACAAGATGTTTTTTGATAATATATTCTTTAGCCAATTCTTTATTTCTAAATTCAATCTGAGCATTTCTTCTAAATTGATTCTACTCGTATTTTGTTCATATTGAGTTTGTAAATTCTTCAAATTGATTATGTTCGCATTTTGTTCAGATTGAGTCAGTGAATTCTTCATATTTATTTTGTTCGTGTTTTGTTCAAATTGAGTTTGTAAATTCTTCATATTTGATATTGTTCATATTTTGTTGTAGATAAATCTTGATCAAATCTTCTTGGAAATATATCATATCTTCTTGTGATCAGTCTTCTTCAAGTTTTCTTCAAATCTTAACCTTATCTTCTTTTCAACGCGATCAATGATTTTCTTCCATCATAAATCAAAATAAAACTTAATGTTAGATTTTCTTCAAAAACATTGAACAATATCTTCTTTTGAACATGATCAAATATTTTAGACCATGTGATTTCCAAGGGAGGGATAGCAATGGACCTTTCCAAGGTAGAAACAATGTTAGAATGGGAACAACCTAATAATGTGATTGAAGTTAAAAGTTTCTTAGGCTTAGCAGGGTACTATTGTAGGTTTATCAACAAATTATCTCAAATAGCCTTGCCTCTAACAATGTTGACACATAAGGATCAACCTTTCGTGGTGGACCATGAGTGTGAGAAAAGTTTCTAAACACTTAAGACCGAATTGACCACAAGCCCTGTACTAGTCATTCCAAACTAACCTTAGGATTTGAGGTTTATTGTGATGCATCCTTGAAAGGCTTATGAGGTGTGCTAATGCACAATAAACAAGTAGTTTCTTAAGCATCTAGACAATTGAAACCACATGAGGGAAACTACCCAACCCGTGATTTAGAAGTTGTTGCCATAGTGTTTGCGCTTAAGATCTTCATAAATTGTCTATATGGTGTACACTTTGATGTCTTCAATGATCTTACGAGTTTGAGGTATCTCTTTTATCAAAGGGAACATAACATGAGACAACATAGGTGAGTGGAATTCTTAAAAGATTATGATTTTGAATTGAGGTATCCTCAGGCAAGGCCAATGTGGTAGCAGTTGCCTTGACTAGGAAATCACTCCATATATCCCATTTAATGATTCAAGAAATGAATCTAATAGAGAAATTCAGAGACCTTAATATGAAAATGACTCCTTTTTAGAGTGGAGTCCTTCTAAATTAAATGGAATTTTCTTGTGATCTTAGAACCCAAATTAGACAATCCCAAGAATTAGATGGAGAATTGCAAATAAGGAAAGACCACCCAAAATTATCAAGGCCAGTAGATGGAATTTTCCTTTTTCAAAACATAATTTGGATCTGTAATAATCAAGATTTTTAGAGAATAATATTAGAGGAATGATCCTAGCATTTGAGCACATATTTCTAGCTTTTTAGTTTGGTATTTTAAAAGCTCCTTATAGCTTAGAATAATATTTTTAGCTTGTTTCTAAACTTTGAGTCAAAATTGAATTATAATTTTATTATTTGCATTTTGACTCTTGCTCGCTCTGTAGGCCATAACTTGAGCTCTGGATTCGCATTGGTGCATACGAGCAGCGTTGGAAAGCTAAAAATTAGAGCTACAACTTTTGTGCTCGAATAAAAGGCCAATGTCGAACTTTAATGGGCCTAAACTGTAGATTTCGTAATCTGAACTTTTGTTATAATTTTAAATACCGGGTCACTTGTTTTTTAAACCCTTAATCCCAATATCGAGTACTATATATTGGCAGTTTTGTTTCTTTTCTAGGGACGAAATATTAGGATTCAGATTACTACACGAAATAAATAGTTTTTATTTTAATTTCATGGAAGATTAATTTCATAGGATTAATCCACGAGTTCAAAGTTTTATCAACACCTTGAGATTCAAGTTACACTGTTAATTTCAATTCATGATTCTATTTTTGTTTATTTGATTAGATTGATATTCTAATTGCTTAAATTGAATTTCAATAGGAAAATTGCTTAAATTTAATTTTAATAGGATTGATTAAATCGATCTGACAGAATTTGGTTTCGGTTTCTAATTTAATTGAATTATAATTTTGCGACGCTTGATCGTTAATTGTAATATTTTGATGATTGTAATGCTTAATCCAATCAAAGTAACCGAATTCACATAGGATTGATTACGCTTGTTTGATAAATTCTATAGTCAAATAAGAATAGAATCACACATTAGAAATTAAACTCATTGATAGAATCTGTGATAGGTCTGAAAGTCGAATTAGTAGATTAATCGTTTTGCTCATTTATTAAATCAAAATTCTAAAAAAAACCCTTTCTAATTTCAACTTTCAAATTCGGTTAATATTGTTATATTAGAAGTCCTTGCGTAACGACTCGAGTTATTACCTCTATTTACATTTTATCAATTGTATTTGACACGTGTTAATATTGTTATATAAGAAATTCAATAGTGTTGACAATGGGTGTGAATAAAATTCAAGCTTCTTTCCACAAGAATTTAGAAGACAGACTTGATGAGCTTACATCTTTAGTAAAAAAATTGGCCATAGATAAAATCCAAGCAGTGGTATATGGTATTTTCACTTCTCCAGAGCATCCTACAGATTCATGTCCTACATTGCAAGAAGATCCAATTGTTGATGCTCCTCAACCATAAGCAAAAAATACATACAACCCTCAAGACAACTATGATCTATAATCTAACAAGTACAATCCTGGTTGGAGAAACCATCCCAACCTAAGATGGGGGAATTCATCTGCACACCAAAAACCTAGGCAACAACAACATCAAAATATTCCTCAACAGCAAAACAATGCACCTTCATTAGAGGACCTCATTAAAGAGATGGTTGTCCAGAATCTCCAATTTATAAAAAGAACATATTCCACCATTCAAAATTTGGAAACAAAGATTGGTCAGCTAGCAACTTCAATTAATCAATTGCAGACTCAGAGGTCAAACCAATTGCCTGTAAAGTCAATTGTAAATCAAAATGCTCCCAATGTCAGTGCAATTACATTGAGGTATGGGAAAGTTGTTGAAATACCAAAGGTACATGAAACTACAGTGAAAAATAACAAGGTTGTTGAGGATACTTTGATACCTGAAACTGTTGATGTTGAGCAAAATATACCACTTCCGTTTCCTCAAAGGGCAGTGAAGACTAAGAAAATGGACGAGGCAGATAAGGACAAGGAGATCTTAGATACATTTAGGAAAATAGAAGTGAACATTCCCATCCTTGAAGCAATTAAACAGGTTCCAAGATATGCAAAATTTCTAAAAGATTTGTGCTCACACAAGAGAAGGTTAAAAGGTAATGAAAGAGTAAACATGATGCAAAATGTTTCAGCCCTCATTCAGCCCATGCCTCCTAAATGTAAAGATCCATGAACTTTTTCCATTCCATGTACTATAGGAAATAGTCAATTTGAAAATGTTATGTTAGATTTAGGAGTTAATGAATAGATATTTCCAACAGACTTTTACAATCTAGATATGAAGGGAGAGAACAGTCCAACAAGGCGCCTATCATCTTAGGAAGACCATTCTTGAATACTGCTAGAACAAAAATTGATGTACATGCTGGAACTCTATCCTTGGAATTTGGTGACAGCATTGAAAATTTTATCTTTGATGATATGAAACACCCCGTGGAAGAGCATTCTATTTTTTTCAAATTGAATTACTTTGTTTTCTGGTTTTAATGATACTTATACTTGTGAATCCTGTAGAGATACTCAATTGTATTGTGTGTCTGCTAAGATGAAGCTTCCTTACAGGTTGATCATTGTACTAATATTGATATATTCTACTAACAAAATTAATTTTGCAGACTTAGCTCCAGCGACTGGTGTTGTACCTTCCATTGAACAACCACCGACTATAGAGCTTAAATCACTTCCTGATAATTTGAAATATTCATATTTAGAAGGAAGTGGCATGTTACATGTGATTATTTTAGCCAAACTTGAAGATGAACAGGAAGAGAAGTTGTTGCAGATTTTGAGAAAACACAGGAAGACAATCAAATGGACATTGGTTGATATTCCTGGTATTAGCCCATTTATATGTATGCATAGGGTACTACTGAAGGATAGGGTAAAATCAGTCAAGTAGCCCCAAAGGAGACTTAACCCATTAATATATGGATTTGTAAAAAAAGAAGTGATCAAGCTCTTGCAAGAAGACATTGCATACCCCATCTATGATAGTCAATGGGTGAGTCTTGTGTAGGTCGTCTCTAAGAAAACTGAACTCATAGTGCTTAAAAATGAAAATAATGAACTTATCCCCACAAGAGTGCACAACAACTGGAGGGTATGCATCGATTATAGGAGACTAAACCAGATAACTTGAAAGGATCATTTTTGTTTACCATTCATTGATCATATGCTTGAACGATTGGCCGGTAAGTCACATTATTGTTTTGTTGATGGTTTTTCTAGTTATTTTCATATCCATATTGCACCAAAGGACCAAAAGATCACGTTCATTGTCCTTTCGACACATTTTCCTATAGGAGGATGCCCTTTGGCCTATGCAATGCTCCTGGAACTTTCCAATGCTGTATGATTATTATTTTCTCTAACTTGATAGAAAATTGTATTGAAGTTTTCATGGATGATTTTATTGTGTATGGTTCCTTATTTGATGCATGCTTGAACAATTTAGATAGAGTTTTGCATAGATGTATTGACACTAACCTTGTGATGAATTATGAAAATTGTCATTTTATGGTTGAACAAGGCACCGGTTTGGGACATGTGATCTCTAACAATAGGATTGACGTGGATCCTGCCATGATTAATGTGATTTCTAATTTTTCTTACCCATCTTGCATCAGCGAGATTCGTTCTCTTCTTGGCCCTGCAGGTTTTTACAGACGCTTTATCAAGGATTTTAGCAAGATAGCTCTTTCGCTTTCAAATTTGCTGCAAAAAGATGTTAATCTCACCTTTGATGACAAATGCAAGACGACATTTGATTTCTTAAAGGCAACACTGACCTCTACTCCTGTAATTCAGACACCCAATTGGACCCTCCCTTTTGAAATCATGTGTGATGCATGTAACTATATAGTGGGAGCAGTTCTTGCACAAGGGGTTGGTAAGGCTGCTCATGCTATTTATTATGCTTCTTGGACATTAGATTCTGCATAAGCTAATTATACTACCACTGAAAAGGAATTTTTAGCTATTGTTTTTGCACTTGATGAGTTTAGATCATATTTGCTAGGTTTGAAGGTAGTTGTTTTTACTAACCATGTAGCTTTGAAGTTCTTGCTGTAGAAACTAGAAGCAAAATCGACAATGATCCAGTGGATGTTGTTACTTCAAGAATTGGATTTAGAGATTAAAGATAAGAGTGGAGCTGAAAATTTGGTGGCATATCATTTGAGCAAAATAGAAATGGATGAGGACCCCATCCCCATTCAAGATGAATTCCCTATTGAGAAACTGCTACAGTTGCATGAGGTAACTCCTTAGTTTGCTGATTTAGTTAATAATCTAGTTGCTAGAGTCTTTCCTGCATATGCATCAAGAACACAAATAAACAAACTTAAAAGTGATGCCAAATACAATGTGTGGGATGATCTGTATATGTGAAAATTCTATAATGACCAGGTGATTAGGAGATGTGTTTCCCACTATGAGGCTCAATCCGTTCTTCATTTTTTTCATGCCTCTCAATATGGGGGATATTTTGGTCCTCAATGAACAACAAGAAAAGTCTTATACTCGGGTTTCTTTTGGGCCACTCTGTTTAACAATGCTTTTGAGACTTACAAAACTTGTGAACAGTGCCAAATAGAATGAACAACAATCACTCGTAGGAGTAAGATGCCTCAACAACCTATGCTTTTTTGTGAAGTATTTGATGTGTGGGCATTAACTTTATGAACCATTTTTCTGTATCTTTTGGTTTTGTCTATATTTTACTAGTTGTTGATTATGTTTCAAAGTGGGTGAAAGCAATACCCATTGGACTAATGATTCTAAAGTTGTTGCAGGTTTTATCAGATCTAACATTTTTTTGTAGATTTTGAATACCCCGGGCCATCATAAGTGAACAAGGCACTCATTTTTGCAACCGCACCATGGACGTTTTGCTTCAGAAGTATGGGGTTGTGCACATAGTTTCTACACTTTATCATCCCCAGGCTAATGGGCAAGCTGAAATCTCAAACAGGGAAATCAAATAGGGATGTCTCCTTATCAACTTGTGTTTGATAAGGCATGCCACCATCTAGGGGGAATAGAGCAATGTGCTTATTGGGCGGTCAAGAGTTGTAACCTTGAGATGGAGAAAACAGGTTTGGAAAGAAAGCTTCAATTGCAACAACTTGAAGAGCATAGACTTAAAGCTTATGAGAACTCTCGGATCTATAAGGAGAAAACTAAGTACTTTCATGATAAGATGATTTCTAGGAAGAAATTTTCCATTGGCCAAAAAGTTTTATTGTTCAACTCCCGTCTGAAAATTATGGCGGGGAAACTTCGATCAAGTGGATTGGCCCTTTTGTTGTTACTAATATTTTTCCTCACGGTGCAATGGAAATAAAAAGTGAAAACACCGAGAAAGTGTTCAAAGTAAATGGACAACACCTCAAGCTATTCCATGAGAGCTTTGTGCTTGAAGATGCTACCTACCATAGAAGAACTCTCATTCGAAAAGTCCACCTACACTGATGTTTGAACAGGGAGCTCCCTTTCCTTACTTTTATTTTATACTTATTACTTTCATTGAGGACAATGTGTAATTTAAGTGTGGGAGGTATTATTTAGCATTTTATTTGTTATATTTCAAAATAATAATGATAATAATAAAAATAAAAATAAAATAAATAAATAAGTAAAAATGGACATTGCACTGCATGCTTTTTCATCAGATTTTAAGGATGTAAATATTGATAGTTTGTTTAGACTAGCATAATTGGATAGTATCTTTGCATTCTAGGTAATAAATTGGATTAAAATGCTAAATTGTGTATTATTTGTGATAAGTCGTTAACCTTTGTGAGATTTTTGAGCCTTATTATGAATGTAATACATTTTTCCATTTTTTTTCTCTTGTGTGTTATCTCACTCATGATTGCTATTTATGCCAAAACTTGACTTGACTCTTGACCGCATGCATATATTGAAATGATGTAGGCATTTGTTTCTTGATTAAGCTACTAGCCAAATAAGCATACCCTACAATTATCCATTTATTTAAGCCCATTTGACCCTAATTATCCCATTCTTTGTTATATAGCTCATTACAAGCCTAAAAGTCAAAAACAATGAATTGACCCAATCTTGGGGGATAAAGGAGTATTTCCTTCAATAAGTGTGGGGGTGCTCAACTTATTTGTTTAAATTTAAGGGTTATAAAAGGGAAAAAGAAGAAGAAAAAAAAATATGGGGAATAAAATAAGGAAAAATGGTTGAGTTGTGAGCAAAGAGTGTGACAATAAAAATCAATAATATTTTATTGAGTTACTTCTTAATGATGTTTTTCTCTCTTAATCATTACTCCTTTATCATCTTTGATTTTCAGCCCTAGTCTCCTTAGGATTATTCACCCTTACCTTGGCCACGTTACAACCTGAATAAAAACTTTTTGATCATTATGTGCATGTGTTTAAAATATAGATTCTAGAGGCTTGTAAAGCCTATGGTAATGCTAGCTTTCATAATATGCTTTGAGTATAAACAGTAGCCCAAACACTTTGAGAGAATTATATATCCTGGGACTCTATCACTTATGATGCATTATTTAGTTAACTTTTCATCTTGTTTGCCTTGACTGTTGATAGTGTTTCAGCAAGTGTACTCAATCGTTGCAAGTAATAATTAAAACGGTAGTTCCGAGTGTCGAACTCAAGGATTGCGTTTTACTATCGAATTATATTTAGTTACTGAAATCAAACAAAAGGTTCCCAAATTGATTGAAATGATATTTGAAATTAACAACAGTAATAAAATTGATCTTTTATAATTAGAAAAAATGTCAGGGATGAGTTTCACTTCGAATCCAACCTTCGTGCCTAATTTGATCCTAGTTACTAAATTCCGTTATTGAATTATTACCAAATTCTCTTTATTATTCTTGCCCTAATGTTTTAGTGATAGAACATTTAATTCCAAAGTAACCCCTAATTCCTTAGTAGATTTAAGATTAGAATTAAGCATTACCGTACAAGAATTCTCTTGTAAAACTATTGGCTGTGCAACTAATTTAATTTGTTTCATGACCTGCATCTATCCCTAGACTACAAATTCATGAATTTTTCATCTCAATCATTTGTAAAGTCCACTGTTGTTTCAAAATACGAATCGTAAAGCATTTTAATGTTGATCAAACAATAAAAAGTGTTAAGCACAGAGATGAAAAAAATAATTCAATAAACTCATTCATATAGCTAGAAATCAAATCAGAAAAATAAAGGTTTCATCATGTTACATTCATCGCTAACAAATAAGGTTTAGTTACTGATGACAATACAAAAGATAGGGATTAAAGAAGAATTACAAGAATGATTTATGGATGATTCTTGATAAAACTGCTCCAATGAGGTTAGAAAATGCCGTCTTTGAGTTTCTATGTTAGGGCACAAGTCTCCCCACTTCCCAATAGTAAAAAAGATCTATAGAAAGAAAAAAAAAATATGCATTTTAATGAATGCAGATGCGCGTCGTGTGCCCCAGGCGCAGGACTTGCGCTCCGACCGTGCCTAGACAGTGTCACTGGTCCGAAAATGCACCCTAGACGCAGATTTTGCGCTTCAGGCGCGTCCTGGCAGTGGCAAAATGCTGGAAATGCGCCTCAATTATTGTCAAGGTGGCATATATGACAGGAAGAATACATCATCCTTCTTTTTCTTTTTGTTTGGTAGAAAATCCATGAACTTAAGAAATAAAAGATGTTGCTTCCATGTCCTCCTCAATTGGACATTGATGAACAAGGCATAGATTAAATCTTGAACTTTATCAATCTCTTTTGTTTTTTCTTTTCCTCGTTCGTCTTTTCCTCTTGCTTATCTTCTTCTACCACAACAATGAAATTATCTTCAATCTTCAACTTCTCCTCCATCTTCTCAAACTTAGCCACTTGCTTAAATAACCTCTCACATTGATTTTCAAATCTTTCAATTGAAACCATGTTATTCTCCATAAATTCAACCAAAATGTTCATAACGTGAAAGTCTTTATCATCTGATTCTTTGGATAGAATTTTAGGAGGTAGAATTTGTTCCCAATTTATCTTTTTAATGTAACACTCGTCGCTTTCTGCATTTTTGACCAAAAAATCTTCATATTCTACTAGTTCATCAAGGTCATCAGAACAATGTCAATTATTATGTGCTTCTCCGCAAAAGCCACATCTAAGAGGCTGCATCAGAGGGATCTGAGGGTGATATTTTAAAAATGTATCGCTCAAGATTTGCTCCTCAATCATGTGACATATACCAATTATATAACAAGTATCACACTCTTCATATAATTGTAGTAGAATATCATCATTATAATCTTCCATGCTCTACAGCGAATAGTTATCTCAAACAAAGAAGAGACAAACAACAAGACATGACATTAGCATGTTCAACAAATAAAAACAAATAAAAGAAATTTTTTTTTTTTCAAAAAATTAAAATAAAATAAAATAAAAATTTTTTTTGCAAAGCCAAAAAATTCAATTAAGTAAATAAATTAAATTTCAATAGTGATATGGCAATCCCCAACAATGGCACCAAAACCTTGACAGCGTTTCAGCACGTGTATTAAATCATTGCAAGTAATAACTAAAACGGTAGTACCGAGTGTCGAACTCAAGGATTGCGTTTTACTATCAAATTATATTTAATTACTGAAATTGAACAAAAGGATCCCAAATTGATTGAAATAATATTTGAAATCAACAACAGTAATAAAATTGATCTTTTATAATCAGAAAAATGGCAGAGATGAGTTTCACTTCGAATCCTGTAACACCCCGATTTTCTAAACGAGAGTGTATTTTTTTTTTGCAAAAACAAAATCATAAAACAAAGAAATAATTAAGTTAAATACCTTTGGATAAATATTTAAGTCAATATAATTTATAAGCAGCGGAATAGTTTTTGAAATATGAATCCAAAGTATTTACTCAACAAAAAGTGATACATGGAACCCATCGAAATAAGATGTCAGACTGACAATATTAGTATAGGTACATTCTTCCAATTTAAAATAAACACAGTCCAAAAGAAAGACATCTAGTCCCTATACGTCAACCTAGTCTGATCAATCCACAAAACTATACATCCTGAGTGATCTTCACGTGCCCCGCGAGATCCTCCTAACATAGCTCCAGTCAGGCATTCCCATCCATAGGATACGAATCGGTAGGATTGTCCTGGCTTTCATCTGAGGGCAAAGCCGGGATTTCCACAATAGTTGTAAAGGGTCACCAACCGAAATTAACAATTAACACATAATATTTAAGTTTTTAAATGCACAAAATAACCTTTCAACTTAGCATGCACCTTAAAAGGATTTTCGATATGCTAAAAGTTCATATAATACTTGCCAAATAAAAATGAAATCAAATAAGTCTTAAATCAATCAAGTAATAAACAACTGACCAATCCATTGATGAATCAATTGAGCAATCGATTATCTAACTCAGAATAAGAATTTCTACTAAGCCAATCGATTGGGAAATCGATTTCGATGAAGGTTTTTAGTGAAACCGGTACTTTGGGCTTAAATCAATCGATTGGGCAATCGATTGAATGAATAACTGAGCCCCTGTAACAAATTCAATCGATTGGGAAATCGATTTGGACCAATTAGCTGAGCTACTGTAATAGCCCAAATCGATTGGCAAATCGATTGGCTCAATACCTTTTCAAGATTTAAGAAAGCAGGAGACACAACAATCGATTGGGGAAATCGATTTCTTAATTGGTTTTATGAAACATATTTACAAAATTGATTGGCACATCGATTTTGTCAAATTAGTTGAGCTCCTGTAATACATCAAATCGATTGGCAAATTGATTTTTATGAATGGCTTTTCACAAAATCGATTTGGGAATCGATTTCCCTGAATGTTTTTCTAAAACTACATAAACTAACTCAATCACATTCACACACGACTCCAAAACATAACACCTAGCAATTTCAACACAATCACCACGACAACTTGAGTTTCGAAATAGTTTTACAATCAATTACACTTACACACAATTTCCAAAACATAAACTTAATCATAAACTTGAATCAAAAACGACTCGTGTGCCAAGCACCCTAATGCAATGCGTATATGCCAAAATGCATGGACTCGGAATTTCAAACCAAAACCCTCCTCGAAGGGCCGTAAATCATAATTGTACCGCCTATCGCAGGCCGAAGTACCAATTACCGAGGTGCCACCTATCACGGGTCTGCACGATTTACTAAAAAGCGTAAACCATAAACGTAATGCCTATCACGGGCCCGTACCGTTTACCGAGGTGCCACCTATCACAGGTCTGCACGGTTTACTAAAAAGAACGTAAATCGTAAATGTACCGCCTATCACAGGCCAAAGTACTATTTACCAAGGTGCCACCTATCACGGGTCTGCACAATTTACAAAAAACCGTAAATCGTAAATGTACTGCCTATCACGGGCCAAAGTACTCTTTACCAAGGTGCCACCTATCACGGGTCTGCACAATTTACAAAAACGTAAATCATAAATGTACCGCCTATCACAGGCCAAAGTACTATTTATCAAGTTGCCACCTATCACGGGTCTACACGATTTACAAAAAGAATGAAAATGCATGAGCATACTCTGACTCCATCCACGACAATCGTTAAGCAAATGCAGATATTAATAGATTCCTCATTCTTAATACTCGTTTAACTCTAATGGTTTTCACAACAAACATTAAGTAAACATAGACATTAAGAGATTCCCTATTCTTAATACTCGTTTAACTCTAATGGTTTTCACGACAACATTAAGTAAACATAGACATTAAGAGATTCCCCATTCTTAAAACTCGTTTAACTCTAATGGTTTTCACGACAACATTAAGTAAACGTAGACATTAAGAGATTCCCCATTCTTAATACTCGTTTAACTCTAATGGTTTTCAAATTCCACACAAAACAAACTCAAACATATTATCAAATCCAATCCACAATTCACACCAAATCACGTCTCAAATTTCATAAGTATCAATTATGAATACGTCAAATACGACGAACACAAATCATCACAACATACCACTCAAACACATCAAATCTCATTTCCTCAAAATCATACAATAATGAGCTAAATTCATTTTCCCCCAAAACAATACTTCAACCCTAAAAAAATTCTTTTCCACACAACCATAGATAAGTCCCTAAATGCAAACTAAAAGTTTGGAAGGAGCCCTTACCTTCACGTTAGTTTTAACGTGCGATTACGGTACCGCGAGCAAATCCGGTAAAATCTCCGCTCACAACGTCACTTCCAAAGTTAGATGAAACGGGGAGGTTTGTGTTTGACGGTTTGGAAATCCCTAACTCCGTTTTCGAATCCGGGAAGAAGTAGGAAGTTGGGAATTTGATATTTCTCACCCACTAAGCGTTGGGTTTCTTTTCTGGAACTAAAAGGGAAGCAAAGAAAGCAAAAATGAATAACAATGGAGGAAGGAGGAAGATGAGCGCGAGGCAGGGAGAGACGAAAACGTTTTCTGTTTTCTTTCAGTTTTCCTTTCTTCCTTTTTCCTTCCTTTCTATTTCTTTCCTTTTTCCTTCCTTTCCTTTTCTTTCTCTCTATATATATATATATATTAATTATAATTAACAAATATCTCAAAATTAGATATTTATTAAAATTACCATTTCACGCATCACTTCCCAAACCACTTTTTGTTAAAAATATCTACTCTCGTCGCAACTCAATTGACAGATACAATTTTCAGCAACCCGAGATATTATTAACAAAACTCCCCAGAATTAAATTCTTCGTAAATGATTCTCCGCAGTTAATTTAATTTATCTATCGACGAGTAATTTTTTAATCGGGGTATCAAAATATATTTTTGGGCATTTAAGCTCACAAAATATTAATAACTTGGCTAAAAATCCCCTGAGTTCAACACCAAAATACACTAAAATACATAAAGTATAATTTAAAATTATGGGTCTTACAAATCCAACCTTGGTGCCTAATTTCATCATAGTTACTGAATTCCTTTATTGAATTATTACCGATTTCTCTTTATTATTCTTGCCCTAATGTCTTTTCGATAGAACCTTTAATTCTAAAGTAACCCCTCATTCCTTAGTAGATTTAATATTAGAATTAAGCATTACCGTACAAGAATTCTCTTGTTAAACTATTGCCTTTACAACTAATTTAATTGGTTTCGTGACCTGCATCTATCCCTAGAGTACAAATTCATGAATTTCTCATCTCAAGCATTCGTAAAGTCCACTCCCGTTTCAAAATACGAATTGTAAAGCATTTTAATGTTGATCAAGCAATAAAAAGCATTAAGTACAAAGATGAGAAAAATAATTCAATAAACTCATTCATATAGCTAGTACTCAAATCAGAAAAATAAGGGTTTTATCTTGTTACACTCATCCCTAACAAATAGGGTTTAGTTACCTATGACAGAGATACAAAAGATAGGGATTTAAGAAAAATTACAAGAATGATTCATGGATGATTCTTGATAAAACTGCTCCAATGATAGAAACGGTCGTCTTTGAGTTTCTATGCTAGGGCACAAGTCTCCCCACTTCCCAATAGTAAAAAAGATCACTAGAAAGTAAAAAAGCTGCATTTTAATGCATGCTGATGCGCATCGCGCACCCCAGCCGTAGGATTTGCGCTACGGGCGCGCCCGGACAGTGTCACTGGTCAGGAAATGCACCCAGGCGCAGCTTTTGCAATTCAGGCGCGTCCTGTCAGTGGCAAAATGTAAGACCCGTAATTTTAAATTATACCTTATGTATTTTAATGGATTTTGGTATTGAACTCAGGGGCTTTTTAGCCAAGTTATTAATATTATGGAGTTTATATGACCAAAAAGATATTTTGATGACTGATTAGAATTACTCGTCGATAAATAAATTAAATTAACTGCGGCGAATCTTTTACGATGAATTAATGCGTTATGGGTAAACTGGTAAATTTAATAAATATCTAGATTTGGAGATATTTGTTAAAAATAGTTAATAGGTATATATAGAAAAGGAAAGGAAGGAATTGAAAAGGAAAAGAAAAAGAAAGGAAAGAAAAAGGAAGAAAGGAAAAACAAAGGAGAGAAAACGGAAAAATATCTTCTTCCTCCCCTGCCTCGCGTGTGTTCCATTTCCTCCCTCCTCCATCTTCTTCCATTTTCATAGTTTTTGCTACCTTTGAGTTCGAAATTGATAGTGGGTGATAGGACAAGGATTTCTCAACTTCACTTTTCCCCTTTGATTCGAAAACGAAGAAAAACGGTATTAGGGATTCAAACACAATCCTCTCCGTTTCATCTAGATCAAAGCGTCATTTCAAGAAGTGATAGAAGGGAAGGTTGCTCACCTCCGTGCTACGGTGCTAGTTGACCAATTTTGGAAGCGGCGTTGCGAGCGGAAAATTTACCGGATTTACTCACGGTGCCGTAATCGCACGTTAGAGCTAACGTTAAGGTAAGGGCTCCTTCCAAACTTTTAGTTTGCATTTAGGGACTTATCTGTGATTGTGTGGAAAAGGATTTTGTTAGGGTTAAAGTGTTGATTTGGGGAAAAATGTATCTCAGGCTTTAGGGGTAAAATCTTAGGGTTAGGTTTTGATTATATTGACGAATGCTTCATGAAAAATGAATTTACCTCATGTATGTATGACTTTGAATATATGAAATTGATTGTGTTGATTTGTGTCGTCGTATTCGACGTATTCATGATTGTTAATTATGGAATTTGATGTGTTTTGGTGTGAATTATGAAATTGAATGTGAAAGTATGTTTGAGTTTGTTTTGTGTGGAATTTGAAAACCATTAAGTTAAACGAGTATTAAGAATGGGGGATCTCTTAATGTCTTGTTTACTTAATGTGTGTTTGTGAAAAATCGTTTAAGTTAAATGAGAATTAAGAATGGGGAAACTCTTAATGTCTCGTTTACTTTATATTTGTTTGAAAATCGTTTAAGTTAAATAACTGTTAAGAATGGGGAATCTCTTAATGACTTATTTACTTAATGTTATTTTGAAAATTGGTTAAGTCAACTGGGCGTTAAGAATGGGGAATCTCTTAATGTCTTGGTTACTTAATGTTTGTTTTGGAAAATCGTTTAAGTTAAATGAGAATTAAGAATGGGGAATCTCTTAATGTCTCGTTTACTTAATATTTATTTTGAAAATCGTTTAAGTTAAATAAGTATTAAGAATGGGGAATCTCTTAATGACTTATTTACTTAATGTTATTTTGAAAATCGGTTAAGTCAACTGGGCGTTAAGAATGGGGAATCTCTTAATGTCTTGGTTACTTAATGTTTGTTTTGGAAAATCGTTTAAGTTAAATGAGAATTAAGAATGGGGAATCTCTTAATGTCTCGTTTACTTAATATTTGTTTTGAAAATCGTTTAAGTTAACTGGGCGTTAAGAATGGGGAATCTCTGAATGTCTTGGTTACTTAATGTTGTTTTGAAAATCGCTTAAGTTAACTGGGCGTTGAGAATGGGGAATCTCTTAATGTCCTGGTTACTTAAAGTTTGTTTTTGGAAAATCGTTTAAGTTAAATAGGAATTAAGAATGGGGAATCTCTTAATGTCTTGTTTACTTATGGTTTGTTTTGAAAATCGCTTAAGTGAAATGAGTATTAAGAATGGGGAATCTCTTAATGACTCATTTTACTTAATGTTTGTTTTGAAATTTGTTTAAGATTGAATAAGAATTAAGAATGGGGGAATCTCTTAATGTCTTGTTTACTTAATGTTCGTTTTAGTAAACCGTGCAGACCCGTGATAGGTGGCACCTTGGTAAACGGTACGGGCCCGTGATAGGCAGTACGTTTATGGTTTACGATTGTTGGTAAGTTGTGCAGACCCGGGATAGGTAGCACCTTGGTAAACGGTACGGGCCCGTGATAGGCAGTACGTTTACGACTTACGTTTCTTGGTGAATTGTGTTTGTCCGTGAGAGACTGCACAGGGGTTTGTCCGTGAGAGACTACGCCCTGGTAAATTGTGTTTGTCCGTGAGAGACTGCACAGGGGTTCGTCCGTGAGAGACTACGCCCTGGTAAATTGTGTTTGTCCGTGAGAGACTGCACAGGGGTTTGTCCGTGAGAGACTACGCCCTGGTGAATTGTGTTTGTCCGTGAGAGACTGCACAGGTGTTTGTCCGTGAGAGACTACACCCTGTTAAATTGTGAATTGTTGGTTCATTTTTTCTGTGTTGTGATTGTGTTATAAGTGTTAAGTGTTATGTTTTGGAATTTGGTGATAGCATGTTTGATTGCAATACTATTTTGAAACACATGATGTTGTAGTAATTGTGTCATAAGTGTTAAGTGATATGTTTTGGAATTTGGTGATAGCATGTTTGATTGCAATACTATTTCGAAACCCATGATGTTGTAGTAATTGTGTCATAAGTGTTAAGTGATATGTTTTGGAATTTGGTGATAGCATGTTTGATTGCAATACTATTTCGAAACTCATGATGTTGTAGCGATTGCGTTATTAGTGCTAAGTGTTAAGATTTGGGATTATGTTTGAATATGATTGAGTTGGTTTATGTATTTTTGAAAGAATATACAGGGAAATCGATTTACCCAATCAATTTGATGAGTTACAGGGGCTCTGTTTTGCACGAAATCGATTTACCCAATCGATTTTTTTAAGTTATATTTCAAAATCATTTAAGAAATCGATTTGGTAAATCGATTGGATTCAATTGGATTCAAGTCAGGGGCTTTGTCTTCCAAAAATCGATTTGTCCAATCGATTGGATTCATTACAGGGGTTCTGTCTTGTCTGTCAATCGATTTACCCAATCGATTGAGTCAATCGATTTACCCAATCGATTGATTTAAGCCCAGAGTTCAATTTTCACTAAAAACTTTCAAGAAATTGATTTCCCCAATCAATTGGCTTAGTGGAAAATCTTATTTTGAGTTAGATAATTGATTGCTCAAGTGATTTATCAATGTTTTGGTCAATTATATATTACTTGATGGATTGAGAACTTTATTTTGATTTCATTTTTATTTGGCAAGTATGACTTTAACTTTTAGCATATGGAAAATCCTTTTAAGGTGGATGCTTAGTGGAAAGGGTATTTTGTGCATTTGAAAACTTAAATGTTATGTGTTAATTGTTAATTTCGGTTGGTGACCCTTTACAACTATTGTGGAAATCAAGGCTTTGCCCTCAGATGATAGCCAGGACTATCCTACCGGTTCATACCCTGTGGTTGGGGATGTAGATGGGAATGCTTGACTGGAGCTACGTTAGGAGGATCTCACGGGGCGCGTGGAGATCACTCAAGGTGTTTAGTGGTTTTGTAAAATGATCAGACTAGGTTGACACAGTGGGAACGGATGTCTTTCTTTTGGGTTGTTTTTATTTGTAAACTGGAAGACTGTACCACTTTTGATATGTAAACATTTTGAATTCATATTTTGTGAACTTTTTCCGCTGCTTGTGAATTATAATGACTTAATTACTTATCCAAAGGTGTTACCTTATTTATTTCTCTGGTTTATTTTAAATTCTTTCGAAAAAAAAAAAATACACCCTCGCTTTGAAAAACGGGGTGTTACATTGTGGTATCAGAGCTTTGGCTTGGTTTTCTTTGGGGGCTGTGGAACCTTTAGTTCTAGATTGTAGGTTAGGATTTGTTGTCTGATCATGTGTCGGTTTAGGTGGTTTGAGTCGTCAAGTTCAGATTAATTTTTATGCGCTGATGTGATCGGAAGTTATTTTTGGAATTATTGGAGTAGTGTTAAGACTCTACTTGATGATGGTTTTATAGGAAAACCATGCTGCCAAGGAGGAATGACGTTCCGAGAGCCAATGCCAATAGGGATGATCGAATGGCGGAGGCTATGAATAACATGGCTGCTTCTGTTGCTGCACAGACTGCTGCCAAGACTCAACATGATCTCGGAAAGAGGGAAAGAGAGATCCGTGCTGCAGAGTCAAGAGGATTAAAAGACTTTCGTCGTTACAATCCTCCCAAGTTTGAGGGGGATGAGGATTCAGAGAAAGCGGATCAATGGATCCAAGAAGTGGAGAAGATCTTCGAAGTGATTAACTGTCAGGCAGGAGCGAGGGTCAACTATGCCACTTATATGCTACTAGGAGATGCTGAGTACTGGTGGAGGAGTACAAGGTTGTTGATGAGATCAGCTCACGAGGAGGTGAACTGGGAATCTTTCTAAAGGAAGTTTTTAGAAAAATATTTCCCGATGAGTACCAGGACTAGACTGGGTGATGATTTCCTGAAACTGCATCAGGGGAACATGACCGTGGGCGAATATGCCGCTACGTTTGAATCACTATCAAGGCATTTTAAGTTCTTCCGTGAAGATATTGATGAACCATTCATGTGTCATCGTTTCTAAGACGGACTAAAGTATGAGATTCAAGACTCGGTCTTGCCCTTGGGAATTCAACGTTTCCAAGTTCTTGTGGAAAAATGTAGGGAAGTCGAGGATATGAAGAATAAGAGAGCTAGCCGAGGAGGGAATTTTGACTCAGGAGGGCCTGGTCGGGTGAAGTATCAGAACAAGGGAAAACAAGTTGCTAAACCTTATAATCGACCACATGATAACAACGGGGGACAGAATAACCCAGGGAACCAAGACTTTGGGAGACAAGTGGGACAAGGTATACGATGTTTCCGATGTGGAGGAGAGGGACATTATGCTTATGCTTGTACCTTTAACAGTCCTTCTTGCTACAATTGCCATAAACCAGGGCACTTTGCAAAGAATTGCAAGGCTCCGAAGGTGGAACCAATGGTGAATGTAGCTAGGATTACTCTTCCTACTGCTAGAGGACATGTTTATTGCGTCAGCACTGAAGTTGGAAATTTATCTAGCAATCTGATTCAATATGACTGTGCGATTACAGGTAACCCCCTAACTACACTTTCTGATTCGGGGGCAACCCATTCCTTCATTGCTATGGATTGTGTAAATCGTTTGAAGTTGTCTGTGTCTGCTTTACTGCTAAGACTTTGACAGTAAATTATGCATGTTTACATTGTCAAATAACTATTCAGAATAGGGATTTCTCGATTAATTTGATTTGTTT
This sequence comes from Cicer pinnatifidum, assembly GCA_037974775.1. Taxonomy (NCBI): domain Eukaryota; kingdom Viridiplantae; phylum Streptophyta; class Magnoliopsida; order Fabales; family Fabaceae; genus Cicer; species Cicer pinnatifidum. The sequence goes on from JBBPBR010000004.1 coordinate 39,865,561, forward strand.
ACCTCTACAATAACCCAAGATCATTCTTGGTATGGATGGGAAGCCCTATCATTAGGTAATGATATGTTGTACTCAAAGTGTCGGTGTCATACTTAGTGTTTAGGTTTGGTACTAGATGGGTGTTCCGTACAAGGTGGAACATCAGCGACCTGCTGGGGTGTTGCAACCTTTAGATATATCTGAGTGGAAGTGGGACAGCATTTTCATGGATTTTATAACTGGATTGCCAAAGACAAGGAGAAAGAATGATTCTATATGGGTGATAGTGGATCGACTGACTAAATCCGCACACTTTTGCCAGTAAAGACCACCTATAAGGTAGATCAGCTAACAGAGGTCTACATTGTCGAAATTGTGAGATTACACAGAGTACCATCAAATACTGTATCCGACCGTGATCTGAAGTTCACATCACACTTTTGGGGAGCATTGCACGAAGCTTTGGGAATGAAACTACGATTGAGTTCAACTTACCATCCACAAACGGACGGACAGACTAAAAGGACGAATCAGTCCCTTGAAGATCTGTCGAGGGCATGTGTGTTAAATGATAGAGGAAGTTGGGATGATGTACTTCCGTTAATTGAGTTCACCTACAACAATAGTTTCCACGCGAGTATTGGAATGGCACCATATGAGGCTTTATATTGACACAAGTGTCAAACGCCCTTGTGTTGGTATAAGGACGGTGAAAATATGATTGTTGGACCAGAGATGGTGCAACAGACTACAGCTAAGGTAAGAAAGATGAAGACTTCACAGGATCGTCAGAAGAGTTATGCGGACAAGCGTCGCAGACTTTTAGAATTCGAACAGGGTGACCATGTATTTCTGAGAGTCACACCTACTACTGGAGTTGGTAGAGCATTGAGATCGAAGAAGTTGACTCCGAAATTCATTGGACCATACCAAATTTCTGCAAGAATTGGGCTCGTTGCTTATCGGATTGCATTGCCTCCGATACTGTCCAATATCCATGATGTGTTTCATGTGTCGCAATTGAGGAAATATCTTGCAGATCCATCTCATGTGATCGAACCAGACACAATCCAGCTAAAGGATAACTTGTCATTTGAAGTACCACCTGTGAGAATTGATGACAGAAAGATTAAGCGATTGAGGACCAAGGATGTTTCGCTGGTCAAAGTGATTTGGAACCCAATTACTGGAGACGCGACCTGGGAATTGGAGAGCAAGACGAGAGAACAACACCCAAAGTTATTTATCGACGCATAGTTTCGAGGACGAAACTAATTTTAGGGCGGTAGTAATGTAAGACCCGTAATTTTAAATTATACCTTATGTATTTTAATGGATTTTGGTATTGAACTCAGGGGCTTTTTAGCCAAGTTATTAATATTTTGGAGTTTATATGACCAAAAAGATATTTTGATGCCTCATTAGAATTACTCGTCGATAAATAAATTAAATTAACTGCGGCGAATCTTTTACGATGAATTAATGCGTTATGGGTAAACTGGTAAATTTAATAAATATCTAGATTTGGAGATATTTGTTAAAAATAGTTAATAGGTATATATAGAAAAGGAAAGGAAGGAATTGAAAAGGAAAAGAAAAAGAAAGGAAAGAAAAAGGAAGAAAGGAAAAACAAAGGAGAGAAAACGGAAAAATATCTTCTTCCTCCCCTGCCTCGCGTGTGTTCCATTTCCTCCCTCCTCCATCTTCTTCCATTTTCATAGTTTTTGCTACCTTTGAGTTCGAAATTGATAGTGGGTGATAGGACAAGGATTTCTCAACTTCACTTTTCCCCTTTGATTCGAAAACGAAGAAAAACGGTATTAGGGATTCAAACACAATCCTCTCCGTTTCATCTAGATCAAAGCGTCATTTCAAGAAGTGATAGAAGGGAAGGTTGCTCACCTCCGTGCTACGGTGCTAGTTGACCAATTTTGGAAGCGGCGTTGCGAGCGGAAAATTTACCGGATTTACTCACGGTGCCGTAATCGCACGTTAGAGCTAACGTTAAGGTAAGGGCTCCTTCCAAACTTTTAGTTTGCATTTAGGGACTTATCTGTGATTGTGTGGAAAAGGATTTTGTTAGGGTTAAAGTGTTGATTTGGGGAAAAATGTATCTCAGGCTTTAGGGGTAAAATCTTAGAGTTAGGTTTTGATTATATTGACGAATGCTTCATGAAAAATGAATTTACCTCATGTATGTATGACTTTGAATATATGAAATTGATTGTGTTGATTTGTGTCGTCGTATTCGACGTATTCATGATTGTTAATTATGGAATTTGATGTGTTTTGGTGTGAATTATGAAT
>JBBPBR010000004.1:39869051-39958879 GCA_037974775.1 Cicer pinnatifidum
TCTGTGTTGTGATTGTGTTATAAGTGTTAAGTGTTATGTTTTGGAATTTGGTGATAGCATGTTTGATTGCAATACTATTTTGAAACACATGATGTTGTAGTAATTGTGTCATAAGTGTTAAGTGATATGTTTTGGAATTTGGTGATAGCATGTTTGATTGCAATACTATTTCGAAACCCATGATGTTGTAGTAATTGTGTCATAAGTGTTAAGTGATATGTTTTGGAATTTGGTGATAGCATGTTTGATTGCAATACTATTTCGAAACTCATGATGTTGTAGCGATTGCGTTATTAGTGCTAAGTGTTAAGATTTGGGATTATGTTTGAATATGATTGAGTTGGTTTATGTATTTTTGAAAGAATATACAGGGAAATCGATTTACCCAATCAATTTGATGAGTTACAGGGGCTCTGTTTTGCACGAAATCGATTTACCCAATCGATTTTTTTAAGTTATATTTCAAAATCATTTAAGAAATCGATTTGGTAAATCGATTGGATTCAATTGGATTCAAGTCAGGGGCTTTGTCTTCCAAAAATCGATTTGTCCAATCGATTGGATTCATTACAGGGGTTCTGTCTTGTCTGTCAATCGATTTGCCCAATCGATTGAGTCAATCGATTTACCCAATCGATTGATTTAAGCCCAGAGTTCAATTTTCACTAAAAACTTTCAAGAAATTGATTTCCCCAATCAATTGGCTTAGTGGAAAATCTTATTTTGAGTTAGATAATTGATTGCTCAAGTGATTTATCAATGTTTTGGTCAATTATATATTACTTGATGGATTGAGAACTTTATTTTGATTTCATTTTTATTTGGCAAGTATGACTTTAACTTTTAGCATATGGAAAATCCTTTTAAGGTGGATGCTTAGTGGAAAGGGTATTTTGTGCATTTGAAAACTTAAATGTTATGTGTTAATTGTTAATTTCGGTTGGTGACCCTTTACAACTATTGTGGAAATCAAGGCTTTGCCCTCAGATGATAGCCAGGACTATCCTACCGGTTCATACCCTGTGGTTGGGGATGTAGATGGGAATGCTTGACTGGAGCTACGTTAGGAGGATCTCACGGGGCGCGTGGAGATCACTCAAGGTGTTTAGTGGTTTTGTAAAATGATCAGACTAGGTTGACACAGTGGGAACGGATGTCTTTCTTTTGGGTTGTTTTTATTTGTAAACTGGAAGACTGTACCACTTTTGATATGTAAACATTTTGAATTCATATTTTGTGAACTTTTTCCGCTGCTTGTGAATTATAATGACTTAATTACTTATCCAAAGGTGTTACCTTATTTATTTCTCTGGTTTATTTTAAATTCTTTCGAAAAAAAAAAAATACACCCTCGCTTTGAAAAACGGGGTGTTACATTGTGGTATCAGAGCTTTGGCTTGGTTTTCTTTGGGGGCTGTGGAACCTTTAGTTCTAGATTGTAGGTTAGGATTTGTTGTCTGATCATGTGTCGGTTTAGGTGGTTTGAGTCGTCAAGTTCAGATTAATTTTTATGCGCTGATGTGATCGGAAGTTATTTTTGGAATTATTGGAGTAGTGTTAAGACTCTACTTGATGATGGTTTTATAGGAAAACCATGCTGCCAAGGAGGAATGACGTTCCGAGAGCCAATGCCAATAGGGATGATCGAATGGCGGAGGCTATGAATAACATGGCTGCTTCTGTTGCTGCACAGACTGCTGCCAAGACTCAACATGATCTCGGAAAGAGGGAAAGAGAGATCCGTGCTGCAGAGTCAAGAGGATTAAAAGACTTTCGTCGTTACAATCCTCCCAAGTTTGAGGGGGATGAGGATTCAGAGAAAGCGGATCAATGGATCCAAGAAGTGGAGAAGATCTTCGAAGTGATTAACTGTCAGGCAGGAGCGAGGGTCAACTATGCCACTTATATGCTACTAGGAGATGCTGAGTACTGGTGGAGGAGTACAAGGTTGTTGACGAGATCAGCTCACGAGGAGGTGAACTGGGAATCTTTCAAAAGGAAGTTTTTAGAAAAATATTTCCCGATGAGTACCAGGACTAGACTGGGTGATGATTTCCTGAAACTGCATCAGGGGAACATGACCGTGGGCGAATATGCCGCTACGTTTGAATCACTATCAAGGCATTTTAAGTTCTTCCGTGAAGAGATTGATGAACCATTCATGTGTCATCGTTTCTAAGACGGACTAAAGTATGAGATTCAAGACTCGGTCTTGCCCTTGGGAATTCAACGTTTCCAAGTTCTTGTGGAAAAATGTAGGGAAGTCGAGGATATGAAGAATAAGAGAGCTAGCCGAGGAGGGAATTTTGACTCAGGAGGGCCTGGTCGGGTGAAGTATCAGAACAAGGGAAAACAAGTTGCTAAACCTTATAATCGACCACATGATAACAACGGGGGACAGAATAACCCAGGGAACCAAGACTTTGGGAGACAAGTGGGACAAGGTATACGATGTTTCCGATGTGGAGGAGAGGGACATTATGCTTATGCTTGTACCTTTAACAGTCCTACTTGCTACAATTGCCATAAACCAGGGCACTTTGCAAAGAATTGCAAGGCTCCGAAGGTGGAACCAATGGTGAATGTAGCTAGGATTACTCTTCCTACTGCTAGAGGACATGTTTATTGCGTCAGCACTGAAGTTGGAAATTTATCTAGCAATCTGATTCAATATGACTGTGCGATTACAGGTAACCCCCTAACTACACTTTCTGATTCGGGGGCAACCCATTCCTTCATTGCTATGGATTGTGTAAATCGTTTGAAGTTGTCTGTGTCTGCTTTACTGCTAAGACTTTGACAGTAAATTATGCATGTTTACATTGTCAAATAACTATTCAGAATAGGGATTTCTCGATTAATTTGATTTGTTTACCTCTACAATAACCCAAGATCATTCTTGGTATGGATGGGAAGCCCTATCATTAGGTAATGATATGTTGTACTCAAAGTGTCGGTGTCATACTTAGTGTTTAGGTTTGGTACTAGATGGGTGTTCCGTACAAGGTGGAACATCAGCGACCTGCTGGGGTGTTGCAACCTTTAGATATATCTGAGTGGAAGTGGGACAGCATTTTCATGGATTTTATAACTGGATTGCCAAAGACAAGGAGAAAGAATGATTCTATATGGGTGATAGTGGATCGACTGACTAAATCCGCACACTTTTGCCAGTAAAGACCACCTATAAGGTAGATCAGCTAACAGAGGTCTACATTATCGAAATTGTGAGATTACACAGAGTACCATCGAATACTGTATCCGACCGTGATCTGAAGTTCACATCACACTTTTGGGGAGCATTGCACGAAGCTTTGGGAATGAAACTACGATTGAGTTCAACTTACCATCCACAAACGGACGGACAGACTAAAAGGACGAATCAGTCCCTTGAAGATCTGTCGAGGGCATGTGTGTTAAATGATAGAGGAAGTTGGGATGATGTACTTCCGTTGATTGAGTTCACCTACAACAATAGTTTCCACGCGAGTATTGGAATGGCACCATATGAGGCTTTATATGGACACAAGTGTCAAACGCCCTTGTGTTGGTATAAGGACGGTGAAAATATGATTGTTGGACCAGAGATGGTGCAACAGACTACAGCTAAGGTAAGAAAGATGAAGACTTCACAGGATCGTCAGAAGAGTTATGCGGACAAGCGTCGCAGACTTTTAGAATTCGAACAGGGTGACCATGTATTTCTGAGAGTCACACCTACTACTGGAGTTGGTAGAGCATTGAGATCGAAGAAGTTGACTCCGAAATTCATTGGACCATACCAAATTTCTGCAAGAATTGGGCTCGTTGCTTATCGGATTGCATTGCCTCCGATACTGTCCAATATCCATGATGTGTTTCATGTGTCGCAATTGAGGAAATATCTTGCAGATCCATCTCATGTGATCGAACCAGACACAATCCAGCTAAAGGATAACTTGTCATTTGAAGTACCACCTGTGAGAATTGATGACAGAAAGATTAAGCGATTGAGGACCAAGGATGTTTCGCTGGTCAAAGTGATTTGGAACCCAATTACTGGAGACGCGACCTGGGAATTGGAGAGCAAGACGAGAGAACAACACCCAAAGTTATTTATCGACGCATAGTTTCGAGGACGAAACTAATTTTAGGGCGGTAGTAATGTAAGACCCGTAATTTTAAATTATACCTTATGTATTTTAATGGATTTTGGTATTGAACTCAGGGGCTTTTTAGCCAAGTTATTAATATTTTGGAGTTTATATGACCAAAAAGATATTTTGATGCCTCATTAGAATTACTCGTCGATAAATAAATTAAATTAACTGCGGCGAATCTTTTACGATGAATTAATGCGTTATGGGTAAACTGGTAAATTTAATAAATATCTAGATTTGGAGATATTTGTTAAAAATAGTTAATAGGTATATATAGAAAAGGAAAGGAAGGAATTGAAAAGGAAAAGAAAAAGAAAGGAAAGAAAAAGGAAGAAAGGAAAAACAAAGGAGAGAAAACGGAAAAATATCTTCTTCCTCCCCTGCCTCGCGTGTGTTCCATTTCCTCCCTCCTCCATCTTCTTCCATTTTCATAGTTTTTGCTACCTTTGAGTTCGAAATTGATAGTGGGTGATAGGACAAGGATTTCTCAACTTCACTTTTCCCCTTTGATTCGAAAACGAAGAAAAACGGTATTAGGGATTCAAACACAATCCTCTCCGTTTCATCTAGATCAAAGCGTCATTTCAAGAAGTGATAGAAGGGAAGGTTGCTCACCTCCGTGCTACGGTGCTAGTTGACCAATTTTGGAAGCGGCGTTGCGAGCGGAAAATTTACCGGATTTACTCACGGTGCCGTAATCGCACGTTAGAGCTAACGTTAAGGTAAGGGCTCCTTCCAAACTTTTAGTTTGCATTTAGGGACTTATCTGTGATTGTGTGGAAAAGGATTTTGTTAGGGTTAAAGTGTTGATTTGGGGAAAAATGTATCTCAGGCTTTAGGGGTAAAATCTTAGAGTTAGGTTTTGATTATATTGACGAATGCTTCATGAAAAATGAATTTACCTCATGTATGTATGACTTTGAATATATGAAATTGATTGTGTTGATTTGTGTCGTCGTATTCGACGTATTCATGATTGTTAATTATGGAATTTGATGTGTTTTGGTGTGAATTATGAATTGAATGTGAAAGTATGTTTGAGTTTGTTTTGTGTGGAATTTGAAAACCATTAAGTTAAACGAGTATTAAGAATGGGGGATCTCTTAATGTCTTGTTTACTTAATATGTGTTTGTGAAAAATCGTTTAAGTTAAATGAGAATTAAGAATGGGGAAACTCTTAATGTCTCGTTTACTTAATATTTGTTTGAAAATCGTTTAAGTTAAATAACTGTTAAGAATGGGGAATCTCTTAATGACTTATTTACTTAATGTTATTTTGAAAATCGGTTAAGTCAACTGGGCGTTAAGAATGGGGAATCTCTTAATGTCTTGGTTACTTAATGTTTGTTTTGGAAAATCGTTTAAGTTAAATGAGAATTAAGAATGGGGAATCTCTTAATGTCTCGTTTACTTAATATTTGTTTTGAAAATCGTTTAAGTTAACTGGGCGTTAAGAATGGGGAATCTCTTAATGTCTTGGTTACTTAATGTTGTTTTGAAAATCGCTTAAGTTAACTGGGCGTTGAGAATGGGGAATCTCTTAATGTCCTGGTTACTTAAAGTTTGTTTTTGGAAAATCGTTTAAGTTAAATAGGAATTAAGAATGGGGAATCTCTTAATGTCTTGTTTACTTATGGTTTGTTTTGAAAATCACTTAAGTGAAATGAGTATTAAGAATGGGGAATCTCTTAATGACTCATTTTACTTAATGTTTGTTTTGAAATTTGTTTAAGATTGAATAAGAATTAAGAATGGGGAATCATTTAATGTCTTGTTTACTTAATGTTCGTTTTAGTAAACCGTGCAGACCCGTGATAGGTGGCACCTTGGTAAATGGTACGGGCCCGTGATAGGTAGTACGTTTATGGTTTACGATTGTTGGTAAGTTGTGCAGACCCGGGATAGGTAGCACCTTGGTAAACGGTACGGGCCCGTGATAGGCAGTACGTTTACGACTTACGTTTCTTGGTGAATTGTGTTTGTCCGTGAGAGATTGCACAGGGGTTTGTCCGTGAGAGACTACGCCCTGGTAAATTGTGTTTGTCCGTGAGAGACTGCACAGGGGTTCGTCCGTGAGAGACTACGCCCTGGTAAATTGTGTTTGTCCGTGAGAGACTGCACAGGGGTTTGTCCGTGAGAGACTACGCCCTGGTGAATTGTGTTTGTCCGTGAGAGACTGCACAGGTGTTTGTCCGTGAGAGACTACACCCTGTTAAATTGTGAATTGTTGGTTCATTTTGTCTGTGTTGTGATTGTGTTATAAGTGTTAAGTGTTATGTTTTGGAATTTGGTGATAGCATGTTTGATTGCAATACTATTTTGAAACACATGATGTTGTAGTAATTGTGTCATAAGTGTTAAGTGATATGTTTTGGAATTTGGTGATAGCATGTTTGATTGCAATACTATTTCGAAACCCATGATGTTGTAGTAATTGTGTCATAAGTGTTAAGTGATATGTTTTGGAATTTGGTGATAGCATGTTTGATTGCAATACTATTTCGAAACTCATGATGTTGTAGCGATTGCGTTATTAGTGCTAAGTGTTAAGATTTGGGATTATGTTTGAATATGATTGAGTTGGTTTATGTATTTTTGAAAGAATATACAGGGAAATCGATTTACCCAATCAATTTGATGAGTTACAGGGGCTCTGTTTTGCACGAAATCGATTTACCCAATCGATTTTTTTAAGTTATATTTCAAAATCATTTAAGAAATCGATTTGGTAAATCGATTGGATTCAATTGGATTCAAGTCAGGGGCTTTGTCTTCCAAAAATCGATTTGTCCAATCGATTGGATTCATTACAGGGGTTCTGTCTTGTCTGTCAATCGATTTACCCAATCGATTGAGTCAATCGATTTACCCAATCGATTGATTTAAGCCCAGAGTTCAATTTTCACTAAAAACTTTCAAGAAATTGATTTCCCCAATCAATTGGCTTAGTGGAAAATCTTATTTTGAGTTAGATAATTGATTGCTCAAGTGATTTATCAATGTTTTGGTCAATTATATATTACTTGATGGATTGAGAACTTTATTTTGATTTCATTTTTATTTGGCAAGTATGACTTTAACTTTTAGCATATGGAAAATCCTTTTAAGGTGGATGCTTAGTGGAAAGGGTATTTTGTGCATTTGAAAACTTAAATGTTATGTGTTAATTGTTAATTTCGGTTGGTGACCCTTTACAACTATTGTGGAAATCAAGGCTTTGCCCTCAGATGATAGCCAGGACTATCCTACCGGTTCATACCCTGTGGTTGGGGATGTAGATGGGAATGCTTGACTGGAGCTACGTTAGGAGGATCTCACGGGGCGCGTGGAGATCACTCAAGGTGTTTAGTGGTTTTGTAAAATGATCAGACTAGGTTGACACAGTGGGAACGGATGTCTTTCTTTTGGGTTGTTTTTATTTGTAAACTGGAAGACTGTACCACTTTTGATATGTAAACATTTTGAATTCATATTTTGTGAACTTTTTCCGCTGCTTGTGAATTATAATGACTTAATTACTTATCCAAAGGTGTTACCTTATTTATTTCTCTGGTTTATTTTAAATTCTTTCGAAAAAAAAAAAATACACCCTCGCTTTGAAAAACGGGGTGTTACATTGTGGTATCAGAGCTTTGGCTTGGTTTTCTTTGGGGGCTGTGGAACCTTTAGTTCTAGATTGTAGGTTAGGATTTGTTGTCTGATCATGTGTCGGTTTAGGTGGTTTGAGTCGTCAAGTTCAGATTAATTTTTATGCGCTGATGTGATCGGAAGTTATTTTTGGAATTATTGGAGTAGTGTTAAGACTCTACTTGATGATGGTTTTATAGGAAAACCATGCTGCCAAGGAGGAATGACGTTCCGAGAGCCAATGCCAATAGGGATGATCGAATGGCGGAGGCTATGAATAACATGGCTGCTTCTGTTGCTGCACAGACTGCTGCCAAGACTCAACATGATCTCGGAAAGAGGGAAAGAGAGATCCGTGCTGCAGAGTCAAGAGGATTAAAAGACTTTCGTCGTTACAATCCTCCCAAGTTTGAGGGGGATGAGGATTCAGAGAAAGCGGATCAATGGATCCAAGAAGTGGAGAAGATCTTCGAAGTGATTAACTGTCAGGCAGGAGCGAGGGTCAACTATGCCACTTATATGCTACTAGGAGATGCTGAGTACTGGTGGAGGAGTACAAGGTTGTTGACGAGATCAGCTCACGAGGAGGTGAACTGGGAATCTTTCAAAAGGAAGTTTTTAGAAAAATATTTCCCGATGAGTACCAGGACTAGACTGGGTGATGATTTCCTGAAACTGCATCAGGGGAACATGACCGTGGGCGAATATGCCGCTACGTTTGAATCACTATCAAGGCATTTTAAGTTCTTCCGTGAAGAGATTGATGAACCATTCATGTGTCATCGTTTCTAAGACGGACTAAAGTATGAGATTCAAGACTCGGTCTTGCCCTTGGGAATTCAACGTTTCCAAGTTCTTGTGGAAAAATGTAGGGAAGTCGAGGATATGAAGAATAAGAGAGCTAGCCGAGGAGGGAATTTTGACTCAGGAGGGCCTGGTCGGGTGAAGTATCAGAACAAGGGAAAACAAGTTGCTAAACCTTATAATCGACCACATGATAACAACGGGGGACAGAATAACCCAGGGAACCAAGACTTTGGGAGACAAGTGGGACAAGGTATACGATGTTTCCGATGTGGAGGAGAGGGACATTATGCTTATGCTTGTACCTTTAACAGTCCTACTTGCTACAATTGCCATAAACCAGGGCACTTTGCAAAGAATTGCAAGGCTCCGAAGGTGGAACCAATGGTGAATGTAGCTAGGATTACTCTTCCTACTGCTAGAGGACATGTTTATTGCGTCAGCACTGAAGTTGGAAATTTATCTAGCAATCTGATTCAATATGACTGTGCGATTACAGGTAACCCCCTAACTACACTTTCTGATTCGGGGGCAACCCATTCCTTCATTGCTATGGATTGTGTAAATCGTTTGAAGTTGTCTGTGTCTGCTTTACTGCTAAGACTTTGACAGTAAATTATGCATGTTTACATTGTCAAATAACTATTCAGAATAGGGATTTCTCGATTAATTTGATTTGTTTACCTCTACAATAACCCAAGATCATTCTTGGTAGGGATGGGAAGCCCTATCATTAGGTAATGATATGTTGTACTCAAAGTGTCGGTGTCATACTTAGTGTTTAGGTTTGGTACTAGATGGGTGTTCCGTACAAGGTGGAACATCAGCGACCTGCTGGGGTGTTGCAACCTTTAGATATATCTGAGTGGAAGTGGGACAGCATTTTCATGGATTTTATAACTGGATTGCCAAAGACAAGGAGAAAGAATGATTCTATATGGGTGATAGTGGATCGACTGACTAAATCCGCACACTTTTGCCAGTAAAGACCACCTATAAGGTAGATCAGCTAACAGAGGTCTACATTGTCGAAATTGTGAGATTACACAGAGTACCATCGAATACTGTATCCGACCGTGATCTGAAGTTCACATCACACTTTTGGGGAGCATTGCACGAAGCTTTGGGAATGAAACTACGATTGAGTTCAACTTACCATCCACAAACGGACGGACAGACTAAAAGGACGAATCAGTCCCTTGAAGATCTGTCGAGGGCATGTGTGTTAAATGATAGAGGAAGTTGGGATGATGTACTTCCGTTGATTGAGTTCACCTACAACAATAGTTTCCACGCGAGTATTGGAATGGCACCATATGAGGCTTTATATGGACACAAGTGTCAAACGCCCTTGTGTTGGTATAAGGACGGTGAAAATATGATTGTTGGACCAGAGATGGTGCAACAGACTACAGCTAAGGTAAGAAAGATGAAGACTTCACAGGATCGTCAGAAGAGTTATGCGGACAAGCGTCGCAGACTTTTAGAATTCGAACAGGGTGACCATGTATTTCTGAGAGTCACACCTACTACTGGAGTTGGTAGAGCATTGAGATCGAAGAAGTTGACTCCGAAATTCATTGGACCATACCAAATTTCTGCAAGAATTGGGCTCGTTGCTTATCGGATTGCATTGCCTCCGATACTGTCCAATATCCATGATGTGTTTCATGTGTCGCAATTGAGGAAATATCTTGCAGATCCATCTCATGTGATCGAACCAGACACAATCCAGCTAAAGGATAACTTGTCATTTGAAGTACCACCTGTGAGAATTGATGACAGAAAGATTAAGCGATTGAGGACCAAGGATGTTTCGCTGGTCAAAGTGATTTGGAACCCAATTACTGGAGACGCGACCTGGGAATTGGAGAGCAAGACGAGAGAACAACACCCAAAGTTATTTATCGACGCATAGTTTCGAGGACGAAACTAATTTTAGGGCGGTAGTAATGTAAGACCCGTAATTTTAAATTATACCTTATGTATTTTAATGGATTTTGGTATTGAACTCAGGGGCTTTTTAGCCAAGTTATTAATATTTTGGAGTTTATATGACCAAAAAGATATTTTGATGCCTCATTAGAATTACTCGTCGATAAATAAATTAAATTAACTGCGGCGAATCTTTTACGATGAATTAATGCGTTATGGGTAAACTGGTAAATTTAATAAATATCTAGATTTGGAGATATTTGTTAAAAATAGTTAATAGGTATATATAGAAAAGGAAAGGAAGGAATTGAAAAGGAAAAGAAAAAGAAAGGAAAGAAAAAGGAAGAAAGGAAAAACAAAGGAGAGAAAACGGAAAAATATCTTCTTCCTCCCCTGCCTCGCGTGTGTTCCATTTCCTCCCTCCTCCATCTTCTTCCATTTTCATAGTTTTTGCTACCTTTGAGTTCGAAATTGATAGTGGGTGATAGGACAAGGATTTCTCAACTTCACTTTTCCCCTTTGATTCGAAAACGAAGAAAAACGGTATTAGGGATTCAAACACAATCCTCTCCGTTTCATCTAGATCAAAGCGTCATTTCAAGAAGTGATAGAAGGGAAGGTTGCTCACCTCCGTGCTACGGTGCTAGTTGACCAATTTTGGAAGCGGCGTTGCAAGCGGAAAATTTACCGGATTTACTCACGGTGCCGTAATCGCACGTTAGAGCTAACGTTAAGGTAAGGGCTCCTTCCAAACTTTTAGTTTGCATTTAGGGACTTATCTGTGATTGTGTGGAAAAGGATTTTGTTAGGGTTAAAGTGTTGATTTGGGGAAAAATGTATCTCAGGCTTTAGGGGTAAAATCTTAGAGTTAGGTTTTGATTATATTGACGAATGCTTCATGAAAAATGAATTTACCTCATGTATGTATGACTTTGAATATATGAAATTGATTGTGTTGATTTGTGTCGTCGTATTCGACGTATTCATGATTGTTAATTATGGAATTTGATGTGTTTTGGTGTGAATTATGAATGGAATGTGAAAGTATGTTTGAGTTTGTTTTGTGTGGAATTTGAAAACCATTAAGTTAAACGAGTATTAAGAATGGGGGATCTCTTAATGTCTTGTTTACTTAATATGTGTTTGTGAAAAATCGTTTAAGTTAAATGAGAATTAAGAATGGGGAAACTCTTAATGTCTCGTTTACTTAATATTTGTTTGAAAATCGTTTAAGTTAAATAACTGTTAAGAATGGGGAATCTCTTAATGACTTATTTACTTAATGTTATTTTGAAAATCGGTTAAGTCAACTGGGCGTTAAGAATGGGGAATCTCTTAATGTCTTGGTTACTTAATGTTTGTTTTGGAAAATCGTTTAAGTTAAATGAGAATTAAGAATGGGGAATCTCTTAATGTCTCGTTTACTTAATATTTATTTTGAAAATCGTTTAAGTTAAATAAGTATTAAGAATGGGGAATCTCTTAATGACTTATTTACTTAATGTTATTTTGAAAATCGGTTAAGTCAACTGGGCGTTAAGAATGGGGAATCTCTTAATGTCTTGGTTACTTAATGTTTGTTTTGGAAAATCGTTTAAGTTAAATGAGAATTAAGAATGGGGAATCTCTTAATGTCTCGTTTACTTAATATTTGTTTTGAAAATCGTTTAAGTTAACTGGGCGTTAAGAATGGGGAATCTCTAAATGTCTTGGTTACTTAATGTTGTTTTGAAAATCGCTTAAGTTAACTGGGCGTTGAGAATGGGGAATCTCTTAATGTCCTGGTTACTTAAAGTTTGTTTTTGGAAAATCGTTTAAGTTAAATAGGAATTAAGAATGGGGAATCTCTTAATGTCTTGTTTACTTATGGTTTGTTTTGAAAATCGCTTAAGTGAAATGAGTATTAAGAATGGGGAATCTCTTAATGACTCATTTTACTTAATGTTTGTTTTGAAATTTGTTTAAGATTGAATAAGAATTAAGAATGGGGGAATCTCTTAATGTCTTGTTTACTTAATGTTCGTTTTAGTAAACCGTGCAGACCCGTGATAGGTGGCACCTTGGTAAACGGTACGGGCCCGTGATAGGCAGTACGTTTATGGTTTACGATTGTTGGTAAGTTGTGCAGACCCGGGATAGGTAGCACCTTGGTAAACGGTACGGGCCCGTGATAGGCAGTACGTTTACGACTTACGTTTCTTGGTGAATTGTGTTTGTCCGTGAGAGACTGCACAGGGGTTTGTCCGTGAGAGACTACGCCCTGGTAAATTGTGTTTGTCCGTGAGAGACTGCACAGGGGTTCGTCCGTGAGAGACTACGCCCTGGTAAATTGTGTTTGTCCGTGAGAGACTGCACAGGGGTTTGTCCGTGAGAGACTACGCCCTGGTGAATTGTGTTTGTCCGTGAGAGACTGCACAGGTGTTTGTCCGTGAGAGACTACACCCTGTTAAATTGTGAATTGTTGGTTCATTTTTTCTGTGTTGTGATTGTGTTATAAGTGTTAAGTGTTATGTTTTGGAATTTGGTGATAGCATGTTTGATTGCAATACTATTTTGAAACACATGATGTTGTAGTAATTGTGTCATAAGTGTTAAGTGATATGTTTTGGAATTTGGTGATAGCATGTTTGATTGCAATACTATTTCGAAACCCATGATGTTGTAGTAATTGTGTCATAAGTGTTAAGTGATATGTTTTGGAATTTGGTGATAGCATGTTTGATTGCAATACTATTTCGAAACTCATGATGTTGTAGCGATTGCGTTATTAGTGCTAAGTGTTAAGATTTGGGATTATGTTTGAATATGATTGAGTTGGTTTATGTATTTTTGAAAGAATATACAGGGAAATCGATTTACCCAATCAATTTGATGAGTTACAGGGGCTCTGTTTTGCACGAAATCGATTTACCCAATCGATTTTTTTAAGTTATATTTCAAAATCATTTAAGAAATCGATTTGGTAAATCGATTGGATTCAATTGGATTCAAGTCAGGGGCTTTGTCTTCCAAAAATCGATTTGTCCAATCGATTGGATTCATTACAGGGGTTCTGTCTTGTCTGTCAATCGATTTACCCAATCGATTGAGTCAATCGATTTACCCAATCGATTGATTTAAGCCCAGAGTTCAATTTTCACTAAAAACTTTCAAGAAATTGATTTCCCCAATCAATTGGCTTAGTGGAAAATCTTATTTTGAGTTAGATAATTGATTGCTCAAGTGATTTATCAATGTTTTGGTCAATTATATATTACTTGATGGATTGAGAACTTTATTTTGATTTCATTTTTATTTGGCAAGTATGACTTTAACTTTTAGCATATGGAAAATCCTTTTAAGGTGGATGCTTAGTGGAAAGGGTATTTTGTGCATTTGAAAACTTAAATGTTATGTGTTAATTGTTAATTTCGGTTGGTGACCCTTTACAACTATTGTGGAAATCAAGGCTTTGCCCTCAGATGATAGCCAGGACTATCCTACCGGTTCATACCCTGTGGTTGGGGATGTAGATGGGAATGCTTGACTGGAGCTACGTTAGGAGGATCTCACGGGGCGCGTGGAGATCACTCAAGGTGTTTAGTGGTTTTGTAAAATGATCAGACTAGGTTGACACAGTGGGAACGGATGTCTTTCTTTTGGGTTGTTTTTATTTGTAAACTGGAAGACTGTACCACTTTTGATATGTAAACATTTTGAATTCATATTTTGTGAACTTTTTCCGCTGCTTGTGAATTATAATGACTTAATTACTTATCCAAAGGTGTTACCTTATTTATTTCTCTGGTTTATTTTAAATTCTTTCGAAAAAAAAAAAATACACCCTCGCTTTGAAAAACGGGGTGTTACATTGTGGTATCAGAGCTTTGGCTTGGTTTTCTTTGGGGGCTGTGGAACCTTTAGTTCTAGATTGTAGGTTAGGATTTGTTGTCTGATCATGTGTCGGTTTAGGTGGTTTGAGTCGTCAAGTTCAGATTAATTTTTATGCGCTGATGTGATCGGAAGTTATTTTTGGAATTATTGGAGTAGTGTTAAGACTCTACTTGATGATGGTTTTATAGGAAAACCATGCTGCCAAGGAGGAATGACGTTCCGAGAGCCAATGCCAATAGGGATGATCGAATGGCGGAGGCTATGAATAACATGGCTGCTTCTGTTGCTGCACAGACTGCTGCCAAGACTCAACATGATCTCGGAAAGAGGGAAAGAGAGATCCGTGCTGCAGAGTCAAGAGGATTAAAAGACTTTCGTCGTTACAATCCTCCCAAGTTTGAGGGGGATGAGGATTCAGAGAAAGCGGATCAATGGATCCAAGAAGTGGAGAAGATCTTCGAAGTGATTAACTGTCAGGCAGGAGCGAGGGTCAACTATGCCACTTATATGCTACTAGGAGATGCTGAGTACTGGTGGAGGAGTACAAGGTTGTTGACGAGATCAGCTCACGAGGAGGTGAACTGGGAATCTTTCAAAAGGAAGTTTTTAGAAAAATATTTCCCGATGAGTACCAGGACTAGACTGGGTGATGATTTCCTGAAACTGCATCAGGGGAACATGACCGTGGGCGAATATGCCGCTACGTTTGAATCACTATCAAGGCATTTTAAGTTCTTCCGTGAAGAGATTGATGAACCATTCATGTGTCATCGTTTCTAAGACGGACTAAAGTATGAGATTCAAGACTCGGTCTTGCCCTTGGGAATTCAACGTTTCCAAGTTCTTGTGGAAAAATGTAGGGAAGTCGAGGATATGAAGAATAAGAGAGCTAGCCGAGGAGGGAATTTTGACTCAGGAGGGCCTGGTCGGGTGAAGTATCAGAACAAGGGAAAACAAGTTGCTAAACCTTATAATCGACCACATGATAACAACGGGGGACAGAATAACCCAGGGAACCAAGACTTTGGGAGACAAGTGGGACAAGGTATACGATGTTTCCGATGTGGAGGAGAGGGACATTATGCTTATGCTTGTACCTTTAACAATCCTACTTGCTACAATTGCCATAAACCAGGGCACTTTGCAAAGAATTGCAAGGCTCCGAAGGTGGAACCAATGGTGAATGTAGCTAGGATTACTCTTCCTACTGCTAGAGGACATGTTTATTGCGTCAGCACTGAAGTTGGAAATTTATCTAGCAATCTGATTAAATATGAGTGTGCGATTACAGGTAACCCCCTAACTACACTTTCTGATTCGGGGGCAACCCATTCCTTCATTGCTATGGATTGTGTAAATCGTTTGAAGTTGTCTGTGTCTGCTTTACTGCTAAGACTTTGACAGTAAATTATGCATGTTTACATTGTCAAATAACTATTCAGAATAGGGATTTCTCGATTAATTTGATTTGTTTACCTCTACAATAACCCAAGATCATTCTTGGTATGGATGGGAAGCCCTATCATTAGGTAATGATATGTTGTACTCAAAGTGTCGGTGTCATACTTAGTGTTTAGGTTTGGTACTAGATGGGTGTTCCGTACAAGGTGGAACATCAGCGACCTGCTGGGGTGTTGCAACCTTTAGATATATCTGAGTGGAAGTGGGACAGCATTTTCATGGATTTTATAACTGGATTGCCAAAGACAAGGAGAAAGAATGATTCTATATGGGTGATAGTGGATCGACTGACTAAATCCGCACACTTTTGCCAGTAAAGACCACCTATAAGGTAGATCAGCTAACAGAGGTCTACATTGTCGAAATTGTGAGATTACACAGAGTACCATCGAATACTGTATCCGACCGTGATCTGAAGTTCACATCACACTTTTGGGGAGCATTGCACGAAGCTTTGGGAATGAAACTACGATTGAGTTCAACTTACCATCCACAAACGGACGGACAGACTAAAAGGACGAATCAGTCCCTTGAAGATCTGTCGAGGGCATGTGTGTTAAATGATAGAGGAAGTTGGGATGATGTACTTCCGTTGATTGAGTTCACCTACAACAATAGTTTCCACGCGAGTATTGGAATGGCACCATATGAGGCTTTATATGGACACAAGTGTCAAACGCCCTTGTGTTGGTATAAGGACGGTGAAAATATGATTGTTGGACCAGAGATGGTGCAACAGACTACAGCTAAGGTAAGAAAGATGAAGACTTCACAGGATCGTCAGAAGAGTTATGCGGACAAGCGTCGCAGACTTTTAGAATTCGAACAGGGTGACCATGTATTTCTGAGAGTCACACCTACTACTGGAGTTGGTAGAGCATTGAGATCGAAGAAGTTGACTCCGAAATTCATTGGACCATACCAAATTTCTGCAAGAATTGGGCTCGTTGCTTATCGGATTGCATTGCCTCCGATACTGTCCAATATCCATGATGTGTTTCATGTGTCGCAATTGAGGAAATATCTTGCAGATCCATCTCATGTGATCTAACCAGACACAATCCAGCTAAAGGATAACTTGTCATTTGAAGTACCACCTGTGAGAATTGATGACAGAAAGATTAAGCGATTGAGGACCAAGGATGTTTCGCTGGTCAAAGTGATTTGGAACCCAATTACTGGAGACGCGACCTGGGAATTGGAGAGCAAGACGAGAGAATAACACCCAAAGTTATTTATCGACGCATAGTTTCGAGGACGAAACTAATTTTAGGGCGGTAGTAATGTAAGACCCGTAATTTTAAATTATACCTTATGTATTTTAATGGATTTTGGTATTGAACTCAGGGGCTTTTTAGCCAAGTTATTAATATTTTGGAGTTTATATGACCAAAAAGATATTTTGATGCCTCATTAGAATTACTCGTCGATAAATAAATTAAATTAACTGCGGCGAATCTTTTACGATGAATTAATGCGTTATGGGTAAACTGGTAAATTTAATAAATATCTAGATTTGGAGATATTTGTTAAAAATAGTTAATAGGTATATATAGAAAAGGAAAGGAAGGAATTGAAAAGGAAAAGAAAAAGAAAGGAAAGAAAAAGGAAGAAAGGAAAAACAAAGGAGAGAAAACGGAAAAATATCTTCTTCCTCCCCTGCCTCGCGTGTGTTCCATTTCCTCCCTCCTCCATCTTCTTCCATTTTCATAGTGTTTGCTACCTTTGAGTTCGAAATTGATAGTGGGTGATAGGACAAGGATTTCTCAACTTCACTTTTCCCCTTTGATTCGAAAACGAAGAAAAACGGTATTAGGGATTCAAACACAATCCTCTCCGTTTCATCTAGATCAAAGCGTCATTTCAAGAAGTGATAGAAGGGAAGGTTGCTCACCTCCGTGCTACGGTGCTAGTTGACCAATTTTGGAAGCGGCGTTGCAAGCGGAAAATTTACCGGATTTACTCACGGTGCCGTAATCGCACGTTAGAGCTAACGTTAAGGTAAGGGCTCCTTCCAAACTTTTAGTTTGCATTTAGGGACTTATCTGTGATTGTGTGGAAAAGGATTTTGTTAGGGTTAAAGTGTTGATTTGGGGAAAAATGTATCTCAGGCTTTAGGGGTAAAATCTTAGAGTTAGGTTTTGATTATATTGACGAATGCTTCATGAAAAATGAATTTACCTCATGTATGTATGACTTTGAATATATGAAATTGATTGTGTTGATTTGTGTCGTCGTATTCGACGTATTCATGATTGTTAATTATGGAATTTGATGTGTTTTGGTGTGAATTATGAATTGAATGTGAAAGTATGTTTGAGTTTGTTTTGTGTGGAATTTGAAAACCATTAAGTTAAACGAGTATTAAGAATGGGGGATCTCTTAATGTCTTGTTTACTTAATATGTGTTTGTGAAAAATCGTTTAAGTTAAATGAGAATTAAGAATGGGGAAACTCTTAATGTCTCGTTTACTTAATATTTGTTTGAAAATCGTTTAAGTTAAATAACTGTTAAGAATGGGGAATCTCTTAATGACTTATTTACTTAATGTTATTTTGAAAATCGGTTAAGTCAACTGGGCGTTAAGAATGGGGAATCTCTTAATGTCTTGGTTACTTAATGTTTGTTTTGGAAAATCGTTTAAGTTAAATGAGAATTAGGAATGGGGAATCTCTTAATGTCTCGTTTACTTAATATTTATTTTGAAAATCGTTTAAGTTAAATAAGTATTAAGAATGGGGAATCTCTTAATGACTTATTTACTTAATGTTATTTTGAAAATCGGTTAAGTCAACTGGGCGTTAAGAATGGGGAATCTCTTAATGTCTTGGTTACTTAATGTTTGTTTTGGAAAATCGTTTAAGTTAAATGAGAATTAAGAATGGGGAATCTTTTAATGTCTCGTTTACTTAATATTTGTTTTGAAAATCGTTTAAGTTAACTGGGCGTTAAGAATGGGGAATCTCTAAATGTCTTGGTTACTTAATGTTGTTTTGAAATTCGCTTAAGTTAACTGGGCGTTGAGAATGGGGAATCTCTTAATGTCCTGGTTACTTAAAGTTTGTTTTTGGAAAATCGTTTAAGTTAAATAGGAATTAAGAATTGGGAATCTCTTATTGTCTTGTTTACTTATGGTTTGTTTTGAAAATCGCTTAAGTGAAATGAGTATTAAGAATGGGGAATCTCTTAATGACTCATTTTACTTAATGTTTGTTTTGAAATTTGTTTAAGATTGAATAAGAATTAAGAATGGGGAATCTCTTAATGTCTTGTTTACTTAATGTTCGTTTTAGTAAACCGTGCAGACCCGTGATAGGTGGCACCTTGGTAAACGGTACGGGCCCGTGATAGGCAGTACGTTTATGGTTTACGATTGTTGGTAAGTTGTGCAGACCCGGGATAGGTAGCACCTTGGTAAACGGTACGGGCCCGTGATAGGCAGTACGTTTACGACTTACGTTTCTTGGTGAATTGTGTTTGTCCGTGAGAGACTGCACAGGGGTTTGTCCGTGAGAGACTACGCCCTGGTAAATTGTGTTTGTCCGTGAGAGACTGCATAGGGGTTCGTCCGTGAGAGACTACGCCCTGGTAAATTGTGTTTGTCCGTGAGAGACTGCACAGGGGTTCGTCCGTGAGAGACTACGCCCTGGTAAATTGTGTTTGTCCGTGAGAGACTGCACATGGGTTTGTCCGTGAGAGACTACGCCCTGGTGAATTGTGTTTGTCCGTGAGAGACTGCACAGGTGTTTGTCCGTGAGAGACTACACCCTGTTAAATTGTGAATTGTTGGTTCATTTTGTCTGTGTAGTGATTGTGTTATAAGTGTT
The DNA here is from genome assembly GCA_037974775.1 of Cicer pinnatifidum. Lineage (NCBI taxonomy): Eukaryota > Viridiplantae > Streptophyta > Magnoliopsida > Fabales > Fabaceae > Cicer > Cicer pinnatifidum. The sequence goes on from JBBPBR010000004.1 coordinate 39,888,720, forward strand.
AAGTGTTATGTTTTGGAATTTGGTGATAGCATGTTTGATTGCAATACTATTTTGAAACCCATGATGTTGTAGTAATTGTGTCATAAGTGTTAAGTGATATGTTTTGGAATTTGGTGATAGCATGTTTGATTGCAATACTATTTCGAAACCCATGATGTTGTAGTAATTGTGTCATAAGTGTTAAGTGATATGTTTTGGAATTTGGTGATAGCATGTTTGATTGCAATACTATTTCGAAACTCATGATGTTGTAGCGATTGCGTTATTAGTGCTAAGTGTTAAGATTTGGGATTATGTTTGAATATGATTGAGTTGGTTTATGTATTTTTGAAAGAATATACAGGGAAATCGATTTACCCAATCGATTTGATGAGTTACAGGGGCTCTGTTTTGCACGAAATCGATTTACCCAATCGATTTTTTTAAGTTATATTTCAAAATCATTTAAGAAATCGATTTGGTAAATCAATTGGATTCAATTGGATTCAAGTCAGGGGCTTTGTCTTCCAAAAATCGATTTGTCCAATCGATTGGATTCATTACAGGGGTTCTGTCTTGTCTGTCAATCGATTTACCCAATCGATTGAGTCAATCGATTTACCCAATCGATTTACCCAATCGATTGATTTAAGCCCAGAGTTCAATTTTCACTAAAAACTTTCAGGAAATTGATTTCCCCAATCGATTGGCTCAGTGGAAAATCTTATTTTGAGTTAGATAATTGATTGCTCAAGTGATTTATCAATGTTTTGGTCAATTATATATTACTTGATGGATTGAGAACTTTATTTTGATTTCATTTTTATTTGGCAAGTATGACTTTAACTTTTAGCATATGGAAAATCCTTTTAAGGTGGATGCTTAGTGGAAAGGGTATTTTGTGCATTTGAAAACTTAAATGTTATGTGTTAATTGTTAATTTCGGTTGGTGACCCTTTACAACTATTGTGGAAATCTGGGCTTTGCCCTCAGATGATAGCCAGGACTATCCTACCGGTTCATACCCTGTGGATGGGGATGTAGATGGGAATGCTTGACTGGAGCTACGTTAGGAGGATCTCACGGGGCGCGTGGAGATCACTCAAGGTGTTTAGTGGTTTTGTAAAATGATCAGACTAGGTTGACACAGTGGGAACGAATGTCTTTCTTTTGGGTTGTTTTTATTTGTAAACTGGAAGACTGTACCACTTTTGATATGTAAACATTTTGAATTTATATTTTGTGAACTTTTTCCGCTGCTTGTGAATTATAATGACTTAATTACTTATCCAAAGGTGTTACCTTATTTATTTCTCTGGTTTATTTTAAATTCTTTCGGAAAAAAAAATACACCCTCGCTTTGAAAAACGGGGTGTTACACAAAATGCTAGAAGTGCGCTTCATGCGCGACTGTTGCGCTTCAGACACATAACTTCTTCTAGTTTATGTTTTATGCATTTTTCACCTCTTTAGAGTATGAATTGGGTTCCAAGGTCTTCATGAGCGTTGTAGCTATGGATCGTAGCTTTCATTTGAACTTAGTTTGACTCCAATTGGACATATATAACTCTAGATATGGCTGAAATACTCCACATAGGTCATGTTGATTTCTCCCCAAAATTCAGCATTGCTCGGAATGCAAAAGCTTAAGTGTCTGGCAATTTTATCATAGCATTTGGGCACATGTTTCTAACTTTTTAGTTTAGTATTTTAAAATCTCTTTATAGCTTAGAATAATATTTTTAGCTTGTTTCTAAACTTTGGGTCAAAATTGAATTATAATTTTATGATTTGCATTTTGACTCTTGCTTTCTCTTTAGGCCATAACCTGAGCTCTGGATACTGGATTTGTGCATACGAGTAGGCGTTGGAAAGATAAAAATCAGAGCTACAACGTTTGTGTTGGAATGAAATCCCAATTCCGAATTTTATTGAGTCTAAATTGCAGATTTTGTAATCTAGACTTTTGTAATAATTTTTAATAGCAGGTCACTTGTTTTTTAAACCCTAAACCCTAAAGCCCAATATCGAGTACTATATATTGGCAGTTTTGTTTCTTTTCTAGGGACAAAATATTAGGATTCAGATTACTACAAGAAATAAATTGATTTTATTTTAATTTCATGGAAGGCTAATTTTATAGGATTAATCCACGAGTTTAGAGTTTCATCAACACCTTGAGAATCAGGTTACACTGTCAATTTCGATTCATGATTCTATTCTTGTTTATTTGATTATATTGATATTCTGATTGCTTAAATTGAATTTCAATATGATTGATTAAATCCATTTGACATAATTTGGTTTCGATTTCTAATTTTATTAAATTGTAATTTTGTGACGATTGATCGTTAATTATAATATTTTGATGATAAGAAACCGAATTCACATAGGATTGATTACGCTTGTTTGATCAAACCTATAGTCAAATAAGAATAGAATAGTGAATTAAACTCATTGATAGAATATGTGATAGGTTTGAATAGAATCATGAATAGAATCATTGAATAGAATCATGAATAGAATCATAGGATTGATTAAACTCATTGATAGAATATGGTATAGGTTTGAAACTCGAATTAGTGGATTAATTGTTTTGCTTATCTATTAAAACAACAAATCTAAAAAAACCCTTTCTAATTTCAACTTTCAAATTAGGTTAATATTATTACATTAGAAGTCCTTGCGAAATGATTTGAGTTATTACCTCTATTTACATTTTATCAATTGTATTTAACCATGTGTGACAACGGATCAAGGAATACAATAAGATACATTTATTTTCCCTGGATCTACAAGATGTATCAAGACCTTAAGTAAAATTATTGGTGGTCAGGATGAAAAATGATGTGGTCACCTTTGTATCTCAATGCGTAAAATATCAAAAGGTAAAGATAGAACATTAGAGGCTAAAAACCCTATTACAACCATTAGACATACCTGAATGGAAGTGAGACTCTATTTCCATGGACTTTGTGGTAGGACTGCCTCGTAGTCAATTAGGGAATGATTCCATCTTCGTGATTGTGGATAGACTGACCAAGTCAAATCATTTTGTACCTTTTAGGGCCAATCATAATACCCTTAAAATATTGTATCAGATAGGGACCCTAAACTCACTTCTATATTTTGGAAAGCCTTCCAAAATTCTTTAGGAACCCTTTTGCATCTTAGCATTTCCTACCATCCCCAAACTGAAAGGACCATTCATACTTTATACGACATGTTGAGGACTTGTGTCTTAGAGGATATTGGAAGTTGGGATATACACTTGCCTCTAATATAATTTGCTTAAATTAATAGTTATCTCACTAGTATAGGTAGGGCTCCATATGAGGCATTGTTTGGACGCAAGTGTAGAACTCCTTTATGTTGTTCAGAGGTAAAGGACAATGGAATTCTAGGACTTGAGCTTATTCAAGAAGCCACTGAAAAGATCAAAGTCATTCTTGACAAATTAAGAGTAGCTCAGAGTAGACAAAATAAAGATGTTGATCATAGAAGAAGACCCCTATAATTTGATGAAGGTGGCCATGTATTCCTTATAGTTACTGCCACTATTGGGATTGAGTTTCATTTTGTTGGTCCCTTTTAAATCATACAGAGGATAGATTCCTCAGCCTATAGACTAGCCCTACCACCCTGTTTGTAAGGTTTACATGAAATTTTTATTTCTAGGAAGTCATAATCCTACTGAAGCTCAAGCTTGGCTTGAGAAAATTAATAGTGCTTTTGAGGTAGTACAATGCACTGAAGAGAAAAAACTGAGATTTGCTACCCACCTACTACATGGTGAGGCTGAATACAGAAGGAAAACTAGGAAAAAAGAAAATAGAGGAAAACAGGAAAGATAGAAATAAAGCATAAAACTAGAAAACATTTATTCAATTCATATTACACTTGTAACAAATACAAATTACATTACAACCACAATACTTATTAAAAAAAGGCTTACAACGAAAATTTGTTAAAAGATCCTAATGTTTATTTTAGGGCTTTCTAAACCAAGCCCATTAATTTATGTTACATATTAGATTTGAATCACCAATTCCTAATATATAAATAAACCAAGTCTCTTTATTTACATCTTATTCGTTAAGTGTCTTCCTTTGTTGAAGAAATGAGACATGAATTCTCCAGATATATCTTTGATAGGTTGTAGGTGCTCCAACCCTTCTTTGTCATTACTTTCATATTTCCATTCAATACAAATAATTTAGACAAAATAAGGCATAAGCCTTTTAATTCTCATTTTCTCATTCCTCCATGTACTTAAGGTACTTAGTGAAAGAAGGAGAAGTTGACACCAAAAGTTTTCACGATGTGAACATTTAAATGCATTTTCTATAATCCATCTTATTGACTGTAGTTCAAAGATGTAAGGATTTTAGGATTTCTGAACTTTTCAGCACTGAAGTTGAGCAGTTGATGTTTTAATAAGATCTTAAAGTCTTTCTTAGATTATAGTGTAAAAAGAGGATCATGAAGGAAGATGAAGACTCAATAAAGGACGAGATACTGAACTGGTTTTTCATATAGGGTTTCAGGTTTAAAACTTTTTGGATAAAAAGGGATTTAGTTTGGCAGAAAAAGGTTTTCAATGAAAAATATGATTTTTGTAAAACACTGGAGAGAAGTTTAAATAAGCATAAAAGAGGAAGAAATCAAAACTTAAATTTTAACGCGAAGACAAAGAACAATTTTCAAAAATAACACAAGTGATAGAACCAAAGCAAGAGAACATGGACAAAGTCAAAAGATACGTAACGAGGATAAGAAAAGACTTCCAAGACATAGGATAAATTAGAAAAGAAAACACGAACACGCCAAATGGAATCAAACTATTTTCTAGACACACAGGGATAATACCAACAATCTAAAAACTTATCAGGTAAGACCAACAAGGACAAATAAAATAATGAAAAAAATTGCAGGGTACCAGATCGATGAAAAACAAGGATGATTTAGCAAGTTTTTCCTTACTCTTGTTTGACCAAAGTGTGTCACACTTATCTTTCAGTAGATCTTCTAACCAGATGTAGAGTTTGATTGGTTCTAATCATTATTTATTCTGAATCAACAAATGAAGTCCTTTGTGTTAGTGGAAAAGTGTTTTTAGTTACAATATCTAGTTGATATTTTGAAAAGTGTTTTTAGTTACAATATCTAGTTGATATTTTGATGATAACAAAATAAACAAATAAGAACAATTAACTCCTAACTATATTTGCTAAGTTTGCATATTAATTTAGAAGACAAAGATTTATATTAATGACTATCTTTTTTATGAAAGCATAAATTATGAGTACGTTAGAGATAATGATTTAAGTGTTTCTAACACATAAAATATTATCATATAATAAACAAGTAATCATATTTAGTAATAGAACAAATCAGATTATAACAATCAGAAGCATTGCAACGAGTATATGATAGTCTACAATTCGAGTCGAAGCTTTAAAATACAAATGATATACATGTCAAGGTTTGACCCTTGATCCGGTGATGCTCATGGAGTCAAATACGTGTAATAAAAATGTAGCTTAGAACAACAACTTAGGTCGTCCCACAAGGACTATGATATAATAAAGACAGGGGTTTTGAATTTAGGTTCAGACAGATTAAGAAAACGAATTACAATCACATTGGAACAATTAATCCACTGATTCGAGAGTTTCTGGCCTATCACGAATTCTATCGACTAATTCAATTTCTTAATTGTGACTATATTCATATTTGACTATAAAATTGATCAAACAAGTGTAGTCAATCATATGTGAATTCTGTTTCTTTGACTAGATTAAGCATCACAGTAATCGATGTATTATAGTTAACGATCAAGCATCGGAAAACTACAATTTTCTTAATTTAGAAAGTGAATTATATCAAATTAAATTTACCAATCCTATTGAAATTTGAATTAAGCAATCAGGATACCAATATAATTGAATAAAAAGTACAATCATCAATATGAAATTAACATTATGAAATGAACCTCAACGTCTTGATGAAATTTTGAAACAGTAGATTAATTTGAGAAAGTAGTCGTCCATTGAAAATGTTCTATTTATCCAAACACAAGAAAACTCTGAGTATTTTTATATGAGTGATTGAAAAACCGAACCAAACTCTTTCTAAAAAAATTCCAAAATTTATAGTACTCAAATTTGGGCTCTAAAAGCTCAAGGGCGAAAAACAAGTGGTCCGATACTAAATATTATCACAAAAAAACTTAGGTCACTTAATCAACAGTTTAGACCTTGTAAAATTTTGAATTGGGCTATTTTGCCAATATAAAAGTTGTAACTATAATATTTAGCTTTCCATTGTCTACTTGCACGCATCAATCTAATATCTAGAGCTCATGCTATGGCTTGTAGAGCTAGCAAGGATTAATATGCAAATAATAACATTAAAACTAAATTATGACCCAAAGTTTAGAAACATGCTAAAAAAAACTAATCAAGCCTACAAAGAGCTTTCAAAATGTCACAATACAAAGCTATAAACATGTCCTCAAAAGTATTGATCAAATCCCCCCACACTTAATCTTTTGACTCCGAGCAAAACAATGCATGCGATTCCAAAGATTTTTAAGAATGCAAAGTGGTGAGCAAAACTTTTCAAGCTTCAAAGTATATGGCAATCATGAATACATTGTTATCTCAACCAAAGAAAACAAGAGGACAAATTAACTAAAGAATGTATCATAAGTGATAGATGTTAAGACAAAATCTCAATTTAAATGTTTCGATGATAATTAAACAAAAGGTTAATTAAAGACTATTAATTATGATTCTAAATATTTTGGTATTTAACATGTGCATTTGAGTGTGTTAAAACAAGATAAGTATCAAACATTACAAAGCAGATCTCCTTAAAATCAAAGAAAGAAAAAGTAGTAAAACAAAGATTGATCTTGAAGTAGTTCTGGAAAACAATGAACGGTCTTCGATTTTGGCAGAAACATGAATAATCAGTTTCTTTGTTAGAGATTGTGTAACACCCCGATTTTTAACAGCGCGAGTGTATTTTTTTTTTTAAAAAAAAAGAAATAAAGAAAGAAATACTTTTGGATAAATATTTAAGTCGTAACATAACGACAAAGTCAACAAATATTTACAAGCAGCGTAATAGTTTTTGAAATAAAAATCCAAAGTATTCAAACATCAAAATACACTGTGGCTATGAGGCCTATCAGACATAGCTCATACCCCTGAGGTATTCTCGGCACACCTGTACAAAAGCACTGCCCCAAGAAGTTTAACTCCCCCCCCCATATCACATCAAAAAGTGGTACATGGACTCTTCAAAATAAAAGTCAAGTTGACAATATTAGTATAGGTACAACCTTCCAACATACAGTAAATACATCCACAAAAGAAAGACCTCTAGTCCCTATACAACTGTCTAATCTGATCATACTACAAAAACTATATGAACAAAGTGATCTCCATGCACCCTGCAAGATCCTCCTGACACAGCTCCAGTCAGGTGTGTCCAACTACCTCCCCATCTACAGGATACTAACCGATGGGAATATCCTGGTTCTCATCTAAGAGCAAAGCCCAGATTTCCACAATAATTGCAAAGGATAACCAACCGAAATTAACAAATAACACTTAGCAAAATTCTTATATTTTCACATGCTCAAAAGAACCTTTCGTCTTAACATACTCCTCGACAGGATTTTCATATGTCCAAAAATGCATAAACAATGTTGAAAAATAAAGTTTTAACAAACTACACTCTCGTAGCCGAATACAACTGAGAAAATGCAGATTTTTAATTCTATAATGGATCTGAATCAATCAACACTTTAAACATTAATATTATCAATTATGAATACATAATTAACACCAAATTAATCTCCACAAATTCACACGTCAATTACACATCGAATATTCATAACATCAATTATGAACACACAAGTACATCAAAACTTAATCAACCCAACTTCACACCTCAAAGTAATTACGGCAAATCACAACAACAACCCAATATGTATATACAATCATCATAGTATAACAAACATAACTCGCATGCCAAACACTCTAACGCAATGCATATATGCCAAAATGCATGATTCCGGAATTCAGAACCAAAACCCTCCTCGAAGGGGCGAAAATCATAATTGTACTGCCTATCACAGACCAGTACTAATTACCGAGGTGCCACCTATCACGGGTCAGCACCATTTACTAAAAAGCGAAAATTGTAAATGTACCGCCTATCACAGATTAGTACTGTTTACCGAGGTGCCACCTATCACGGGTCAGCACAATTTACTATCACGGGTCAGCACAATTTACTAAAAAGCGTAAATCGTAAATGTACCGCCTATTAGAGATTAGAACTGTTTACCGAGGTGCCACCTATCACTGGTCAGCACAATTTACTAAAAAGCGTAAATCGTAAACGTATCGCTATCACAGACCAATACTTTTTACTGAGGTGCCACCTATCATGGGTCAGCACAATTTACTAAAAAGCGTAAATCGTAAACGTACCGCCTATCACAGACCAGTACTGTTTTCCGAGGTGTCACCTATCACGGGTCATCACAATTTACTAAAATCATAAATCGTAAACGTACCGCCTATCACAGACCAGTACTGTTTACCGAGGTGCCACCTATCACGGGTCAACACAATTTACTAAAAAGTGTAAATCGTAAATGTACCGCCTATCACAAACTAGTATTGTTTACCGAGGTCCCACCTATCACGGGTCAACACAATTTACTAAAAAGCGTAAATTGTAAACGTACCGCCTATCACAGACCAATACTATTTACCGAGGTGCCACCTATCACGGGTCAGCACAATTTACTAAAAAGCGTAAATCGTAAACGTACTGCCTATCACATACCAGTACTGTTTACCGAGGTACCACCTATCACTAGTCAGCACGATTTACTAAAAATGTGTAGTCTATCACAGACCTACGCGACGCGAAAATCACCACAAGGATAAGATGAACCAACAGATCACATGGCATCATCTCGTGGCCCATCATGGTCGCCACTATCACCATGGCCCCATCGCGGTTACCATGTACTATGAAATGCATGAGCATACTCTGACTCTTTTCACCACAATCATTAAGTAAATGCAGCTATTAAAAGATTCCCCATTTTTAATACTCATTTAACACTAATGATTTTTCAAATACAACACAGAGCATACTCAAACATATTTATTCACCCAAATTTAAATTTCCACAACCACATATAAATCACATCTCTAAATTCCATCCACACATAAATTGAATTAAATTGATTTTCCACCAAGTCACACATAAATTACATCTCATAAATTCATTATATTAATTATGAACACATCAATTTCACCTAACATGAATCACCAAAATTTCCAAACATTAATCGCTATTCAATCTCCAAAATTTTCAACCATAAATGACCACAACAACATTAATATATCAGAGTTCTCCATACCGCTAACTCGGTGCCAACGATCTCGATTCCTTTTCGAGACTCAAGGAGTTAACTAGATAAACATGAATATTTATAACGATTTGTTCAAAATAAAACTAATCCAAACACAACAAAATTCCCAAAATTAAATCTTTCTCACACACCAAACTTTTAAAACCAAATAATCTATTTTATTTAGTTTAAACTCAATAAAACAAATATTGTCCAAATTTCACATGTTTGATACTCACAGATTCAAGATGGGAACGGATTTGGCGTCGATACTCATGGCTTTGAGAGGGATGAGAATCGGTGACAAAGTGTGCGAGAAGGGCTCACTAATATGGATTCCATTTCATATTCAATATGAAACGGTGATGGATTCAATTTCAGATTCAAAATATAGGGTTCATCCTCGGCAAAGTGTGAGAGAAGAAGGGTTCACCTTATGTTATTAATTTTAACTTAGAGCCAATCTGATTTCACAAATAATATTAAAAAATTTAAAAATAACTTAGCGTCTGCCCATTCGACGCTAACTATTAAAATAAAAAAATAAATAAAAAAATGAATAAATTAGCGTCAGATTTGTTTTACGAAGCGTCGGCCCATCCGACGCTAATTGTTAAGACAATTTAAAAACAAATTTTTTTACCGTAGTTTAACACCCCGTTTTTCTAAGCGAGGGTGTATTTTTTTTTTTTTTAAAGAACTTAAATAAAACAGAGTAAGTACATAAGGAAAAGCCTTTGGATATATAATTTAATCATTATAATTTACAAACAGCGGAAACGTTTTTCAAAATATAAATCCAAAACATGTCCTGATGTCAACAATAGTACATGTACATCCTTCCAACTTAACATAAAAGTAGCCCAAAAGAAAGACATATGTGTCCTAGGTGACAGCCTAGTCTGATCATTCTATACATAACAAAACTATATGCATTGAGTAATCTCCACGCGCCCCGTGAGATCCTCCTAACGTAGCTCCAATCAAGCACTCCCATCCACATTCCCATCCGGAGGGTACGAACCGGTAGGATCATCCTGACTCTCATCTGAGGGCAAAGCCTAGATTTCCACAATAGTTGTAAAGGGTCACCAACCGAAAAATTAACAATTAACACATAACATTTAAGCTTTTAAATGCACAAATAACCTTCTCAACTTATCATGCATCTTAGAAGGATTTTCCATATGCTAAAAGTTCATATAATGCTTGCCAAATGTAAATGAAGTCAAATAAAGTTCTCAAAATATCAAGTAATATACAACTGACCAAAACATTGATAAATCAATTGAGAAATCAATTATCTAACTCAAAATAAGATTTTCCACTGAGCCAATCGATTGGGGAAATCAATTTCCTGAAAGTTTTTAGTGAAAATTGAACTCTGGGCTTAAATCAATCGATTGGGTAAATCGATTTCCTGGAAGACAGAGCCCCTGTAATGAATCCAATCCATTGGGCAAATCGATTTTTGGAAGACAAAGCCCCTAATTTGAATCCAATTGAATCCAATCGATTTACCAAATCGATTTCTTAAATGATTTTGAAATATAACTTACAAAATCGATTGGGTAAATCGATTTCGTGCAAAACATAGCCCCTGTAACTCATCAAATCGATTGGGTAAATCGATTTCCCTGTATATTCTTTCAAAAATACATAAACCAACTCAATCATATTCAAACACCACTCCAAACCTTAACACTTAGCAATACCCATACAATCACCACGTTTCAAACAATAACACTTAGCAAAAATCAACACAATCATAATTTGAATCAAACACACTTACACATAAGTTCAAAACATAACACTTAGCAAAATCAACACAATCATAATTTGAATCAACCACGACTCGTGTGCCAAGCACCCTAATGCAATGCGTATATGCCAAAATGCATGGACTCAGCATTCCAAACCAAAACCCTCCTCGAAGGGCCGTAAATCATAATTGTACCGCCTATCGCAAGCCAAAGTACCAATTACCGAGGTGCCACCTATCACGGGTCAGTACTGTTTACCGAGGTGCCGCCTATCACGGGTCAGCACGATTTACTAAAAGAAAAAGGGTAAGTCGTAAGGGTACCGCCTATCACAGGCCAAAGTACTACTTACCGAGGTGCCACCTATCACGGGTCAGCACAACTTACCAAAAAGTAAATCGTAAACGTACCACCTAACACGGGTCAATACAGTTTACCGAGGTGCCACCTATCACGGGTCAGCATAATTTACCAAATGAAATACATGAGCATACACTAACTCCATTCACAACAATCGTTAAGTAAATGCAGATATTAAAAGATTCCCCATTTTTAATACTCATTTAACTTAACGATTTGCACACCAAACGTTAAGCAAACAGACATATTAAGAGATTCCCCATTCTTAATATACTTTTGACTTAAACGATTTCCACAACAAAACATTCAGTAAACAAAACATGAAGAGATTCCCCTTTCTTAATGCTCATTTACTGAAACGATTTTCAAAAACAAACATTAAGCAAACAAGACATTAAGAGATTCCCCATTCTTAATTCTCATTTAACTTAAACAATTTTTCCAAAACAAACGTTAAATAACCGAGACATTAAGAGATTCCCCATTCTTAACGCCTAGTTAACTTAAACGATTTTCACAAGTACACATTAGATAAACAAGACATTAAGAGATTCCCCATTCTTAATACTCATTTAACTTAATGGTTTTCAAAACAACATTAAGTAACCAAGACATTAAGAGATTCCCCATTCTTAACGCTCAGTTAACTTAAACGATTTTCAAAACAAACTTCAAGTAAATAAGACATTAAGAGATTCCCCATTCTTAATTCTCATTTAACTTGAACGATTTTCCAAAACACACATTAAGTAAACGAGACGTTAAGAGATTCCCCATTCTTAATACTCGTTTAACTCTAATGATTTTCAAATTTCACACCAAACAAACTCGAACATAATATCCAAATCAATGAACGATTCACACCAAATCACATCATTCAACAACCATCAAGTAAGAACACGCCAAGTACGCCGACACAAATTAACACAATCCATCACTCAAACACAACAAGTTTCATATACTCGAAATCATACATAATGGGTTTAAAATTCATTCTCCACAAAACATTACTTAAACCCTAACCAAATTCTTTTCCACACAACCACAAGTAAGTCCCTAAATGCAAACTAAAAGTTTGGAAGGAGCCCTTACCTTAACGTTAGCTCTAACGTGCTATTACGGCACGGTGAGTAAATCCGGTAAATTTTCTGCTCGCAACGCCGCTTCCAAAATTGGTCCACTAGCACCATAGCACGGAGGTGAGCAACCTTCCCTTCTATCACTTCTTGAAACGACGCTTTGATCTAAATGAAACGGGGAGATTTGTGTTTGAATCCCTAATACCGTTTTTCTTCGTTTTCGAATCAAAGGTGAAGAGTGAAGTTGAGAAATCCTTGTCCTATCACCCACTATCAATTGCGAACTCAAAGGAAGTAAAAATAACGAAAATGGAAGAAGATGGAGGAGGGAGGAAATGGAACACACGCGAGGCAGGGGAGGAAGAAGATATTTTTCTTTCTCTGTTTTTCCTTCCTTCTATTTTCCTTTCTTTCTATTTCTTTCCTTTCTTTTCTTTTTCCTCCAATTCCTTCCCTTCCTTTCCTATATATTCATTATTTATATAATATAATTAACAAATATCTAAAAATATCTAGATATTTGTTAAATTACCATTTCGCCTATAACGCATTAAACTCTTCGCAAAAGATTCACCGCAGTTAATTTAATTTATTTATCGACGAGTAATTCTAATCAGGCATCAATATATCTTCTTGGACATATAAACTCCAAAATATTAATAACTTTGGCTAAAAAGCCTCTGAGTTCAATACCGAAAATACACCAAAATACATAAAATACACTTAAAAGTTATGGGTCTTACACGTAGCGTCGACTAAACCGACGCTACTCCGATGCTAAGTAGCGTCGGAGTCAGGGCCGACGCTAATAATGGCAGCTAAAATGCAATTTTCTAGTAGTGTTACTTTATACTTGATAATGAGATTTTATATTGATAAAATTGATATTGTTGTTTTTGACTAACCAACATTAATCTTCGTTATAACCAAGATCAATCTTGAGTTAAACTTTTAGTTTTAAACAGGAATTTTTTTAAAAGTGGCAATTATAATTCAAACCCCTCCCTCCCCTTCCTTATAATTGACATTGTTACTTCAATAGAGTCCTCACAGGATATAAAATCCTCTCAACCACTAAAGTGTTTGGGCTAATGTTTACACTCAATGTACATCATGAAAATCTCACAAACGTTAATGACTTATAGTGATATATATATTGGAATGATATAATTAACTCAGTTATTTGATATATAATTTCATTGATGGACCACAAAATGGTGTTGTTTATGGTCTACTAATTAAGTCTAATTGATGTAAATAACTATGCAAGGGTTCCATTCCTGGGAATGATATTTTTGAGCCAACATGCTCTCTAGAATGAATGAGCACTAACCATTTGACCAAACATTACAATGAAATATATCCAAAAGTTGTTTCCCTTCACCAAGTGAGATGAGTTACTCTATAAATAGAGACATTCTAGAGACAGAAAAAAGAACACAATTTTCATGTTACATTAGTCAAATTTCTATCAAAAATATTTATGAGACATTACTTCTTTTCTATAGTGCAGGAGAATTAATACAAGAAATTTATTCTGCAAACTATCATTGATCGATAGGCTTGATGTTAATATGCAATTCACTTCAAAGATTCCAAAGTATCTTGAAGAGAAGTCGGCTAACCCTTTTACATCTAGTATACACAAATTGGTGGGGTGAATCAAACCTAAAGCTTAGTGTGATACACACGCTTTGGAATTTATTTGTGCAATTCTCATCATCATTAGTTTCATCTTCTTCTTGTTCAAGATTTACAACATGCCCCCAACAGTATATCGAACAATCTTTAGGTTTGATATATGATTTTATTTGTGACGTTGCAAACTTTGTAGAAGCAAAATATCCATGACTACAATGAAAGGTACATACAATTAGTTTATAAGATGATATGAATTAAATTTCTATACTATAGAATTGAAATGCTTATGCAATTCGGTGCTAATTTTCTTCATAAAAATTGGTTATTATAAAGGATTGAATTTGCATTTGGTGCTTATATATTGTCTTCATCAGAAATGATTTTTATAAAGGATTGAATTTTCATTTAATGAAATTAGTTCATTCATTGTAATGTAGTACCGAATTTTGTTTCAAGGCTTTGTTATATTAGTGTTATAGGTTGTATATGGAAGTACCGCTTTTGAATGTTCAGTTTACAAATTAAAACTAATTAAGTTTTAATGAAATACAAAAGTTGTGTGTGTCTGAATTTAAACTCAAAAATTATGTTTTGCAAAGCAGACAGAACCCTTAAAACATTGTCTCGATGGTTGAAATTCAAGCATCAAATTACATATTTTAATGTTATAATTGATGCATGAAAATTCTCTATGCTTCTTGATTGGTTTTTATGTGTGATGGCTTTCCATATTTTTAGTCCAGTGCATATATACAAAAATTGTACTATAAAATTTGTTAAAAAGGAATTGCGCTTAAATGAAATGTTTAAAAAAATATATATAAGGCTTAATATTAAGCCTATATAGAATTAGATATATGTTGTATTTCTTTTACTTGTACCTGAGTCGTGGTTTTATCATTATGTGATAATTTTTCAACATATAGAGTTTATATGTTAAATTTAACATTTAATAGAAGAAGATTCATACATACATGATTTAGAAATTACAAGTTTGAGAATTTTATTAGAATGAATATGTTTGGTTTACGATGTATATTTATATGTTATTTTATTTTAAAAGTAGTATATATTAAATTGTCATAAATATAAGTTCATAATTTTAATGATATCGTGTTTCATGTAACAAGTCTTTCAATTTATAATTGATTACCTCATATTATATGTGCATGATAGTATAAAATTAACTGTTAGTTTCTTGTTTACTTTGATATTAAAAATAATTTAGGTATACATTTTAAAATTATTGTAAGTTGATAAATATACATGGAAGAAAGTAATAGAAAAACTTAATTATTTTATTGATTGATTATTTTCTATTGTGCCACTTATTTGGATTTATCATAAGACATATTTAAATATGAAACTTGAATTAACAAATAGAATTCACGATGCATGTATTAGTTATAATATAACTATGAAGAAATTGTTTCTTTAATAAAAATGAAATAAATTCTTATTTGTTTAGAAGTAAATGACTTACATGTTTGAGCTCACCTTATGATATTTGCTTATGAGAAATCTTTATGATCATACTTTGTTAACTTATGGCAATATAAATTTAATGCATTCAATGTAATATATCTTGGACTTTGATATATTGAAAAAAGAATTAGAATTTTAAATTGAGATCCTTATTAAATAAAATAAAATGTACAATGACATAAAAGTTTGTGTATGTGATAAATGAGATGTTTATTAATTGTATGCGATACAATGTGAAGAGATTAAAGTACATAAGTATTATGGTGTAGTGATAGTTGGTCAACACTATCAAGAATATATAAACTGTGTAGCTACATGGATGAATACATATTCAAAGTTTATTAAAGTTGAAAAGGAATCTTGCAACTCTTTGACGAAAGAGTTGACAAGTATATGATGTTGAAGTCATTGAAGACATCATTAGGGATGTAATACAAGCTCATATCTAAATAATTGTTAGTGGTAAAAACGATCTACTTACACTTGAGTAACATCAAGTCTTGAGTTCAATGATGAAAGCACACTATTAAAGTGATTGAAACAAAAGTACTTGGACCATAAAACAAAAGTGGTAGGATGAGGTATCCTCTTAATGGACATATAGCACACATTTGTTGAAATGTATAAGGCTTAATTGCCGTTTTGGTCCCCTTATTTTAGCTGAATCGTGAAAGTAATTCCCCCATTTTGTTTCTCTCCAGTTTTGATCCCCAAATATAATTTTGGTCTGAAATTTGATGAAATATCATTTTTTTAAAGTCGTACTACACCATTTATGATGATATATTTCAAGTACAATTGTTGCAAATGAGATCTTGAGGCATGTTGTGACTTAAATAAATGCAAAAAAAATTTGAAATTTTAGACCAAAATTCTGCTTGGGGGACCAAAACTAGGGAGAAACAAAATGGAGGGACCACTTTCGCGATTCAGCTAAAATAGGGGGACCAAAACTGCAATTAAGCCAATGTATAATTATGAGTGAATTTCTAATATAGTCCACCTATATGAGAATGAAGTGGGTTATTTCATGTGTACGTTATTGTTGAATGAGATGAAAATATTGAGAGACATATTGAATAACCCGTGTATTTCAACTACACAGCGGAAATGTTTTATATACTTTATGTGATAAATACATATAATGATAGGAATCCTCACAGATGATAGGAAGACTGACAAACTTTCTATTTATTTACATACTAATATTCTATTTTCAATACTACCCCTCAACTGGAGCATATAAACCAAATGCACCCAGCTTGTTACATAAAACTAATTCTAGGACCTCGCAATGACTTTGTAAAAAATCTGCTAAATAATCATTAGAATTGACAAAGCTAGTGATGATGTCGTCTGAGTCGATCTTTTCTCTAAAAAATACGTAGTCTATCTCAATATGTTTGGTCCTCTCATGAAAACAGGATTTGAGGCAATGTGCAATGCAACTGGATTATCACATATTAGTGTCATTAGGTTGGCCTCTTCAAATTGAACTTCTTTTAGTTATTGTTTCAACCAGATGAGTTCACATGTTATTAGTGTCATAGCCATGCATTCTGCTTGCAACAACATTTTGTTTCTTGCTCTTCCGAGATATTAAATTTTCTTCGACAAATACACAATACCCAGACGTTGATCCTCTATCAATTGGAGAGTCTTCCCAGTCAACATCTGAGTAACCAACTATCTGTGTATATCTTCTATCTTCATAAATGAGATCTTTTCTAGGTTCACTTTTGATGTATTTAAAAATCTGGATTACAACATCCATATGTTCTTGGCAAGGATAATTTAAGAATGGGCTTATCACACTAACAACGAAGGAAATGACAGGGCACATGATTGTGGGATAGTTTAATTTTCCAACCAATCTCCTATATCTTCTTGAATTTGATAGAGGTCCCCCCTAATTAGGTAGGAGTTTGACATTTGGATTCATTGGAGTATCAATTGACTTGGCATTTAATAAATCAATTTCTACAAGAATATCCATAACATATTTTCTTTGTGAAATTACAAGGCCATCCTTGGATTGGGCTACCTCAATATCTAGAAAATAATAGAGTTTTTTTAGGTCTTTAATTTGAATCTAATTTGAAAAATGTTGTTTCAACTAGAGTATTCCTTGTTAATCACTATTAGTTATGACAATGTCATCCACATAAACAATAAGATAGATGCACCATTGGGCTGAGTGACTATGAAATACAAATTTATTGGCTTCACTATGAATCGTACCCCAAAGTTTTGTACTATTGAGTTGAATATGTCAAACCAAGCTTTAGGAGACTATTTAAGACCATAAAGGGACATGTGTAGCCGACAAACCATGGTGGAAGACTCCCCTTGAGCAACAAACTCCAGTGGTTACTCCATATAAACTTCCTCTTCAAGATCACCGTGCAAAAAAAAACATTTTAATGTCAAGCTGATGGAGAGACCAATGTCGAATTGCTGCGATGGAGAAAAAAAAGTATGACAGATGCCATTTTGGCAACAGGTGAGAAGGTATCGCTGTAATCCATCCCAAAAAATATGTATATCCATTGGCTACCAAACGAGCCTTAAATTGATCAATCTTACCATCAAAGCCAACCTTCACCGTACATAGCCAACAACAACCAACTAAAGACTTCCCATGAGGTAAAGGAATCAGATCCCAAGTACCATTACTTTGTTGAGCACACATCGCATCAAGCATTTCTTGTCTCCACTCGAGGAGAGATAATTCTTCATCTGGCAATTTAGGAATAGAAACAGAAGTCAGAGAAGACAAGCAAGTGTAATGCAAGGGAGAAAGACGATGATAACACAAATCAATATAATGAAGAGATGGATTACGTGTTGTGCGAATATCATTACGAAGAGCAATGTGAAGGCCATGCTTAGGTGAATGGGTTGGATCCAATGGTGGCATTGGAGGAGAGTCTATAATGGGAACAGGAACAAGCACAATAGAGGGTGGGGGACGATGATCATATGTTTGTAGTAGTCGTGCAGGTTTTGGGGAATACTCGACAATTTTGATAGGAATAGGAGTAGGCAAAATAAGGATAACTATCTCAGGAGATTTGTTATTAATGTTATGATAGGGCTCAGTAGGCGTAGATTGTTGATGAGATCAGCTCACGAGGAGGTGAACTGGGAATCATTCAAAAGGAAGTTTTTAGGCAAATACTTCCCGATGAGTACCAGAACTAAACTGGGTGATGACTTCCTGAAACTACATCAGGGGAACATGACCGTGGGCGAATATGCGGCTAAGTTTGAATCACTATCGAGGCATTTCTGGTTTTTCCGTGAAGAGATTGATGAACCATTCATGTGTCATCGCTTCCAAGACGGACTAAAGTATGAGATTCAAGACTCTGTCTTGCCCTTGGGAATTCAACGTTTCCAAGCCCTCGTGGAAAAATGCAGGGAAGTTGAGGATATGAAAAATAAGAGGGCTAGCCGAGGAGGGAACTTTGGTACAGGAGGACCCAGTTGGGTGAATTATCAGAACAACAAGGGGAAACAAGTTGCTAAACCCTATAACCGACCACAAAGTAACAACAGTGGGCAGAATCGCCCAGGGTATCAGAATTTCGGAAGACAATTGGGACAAGTACTTAGATGTTTCCGATGTGGAGAAGAGCGACATTATGCTAGTGCTTGTACCTCTAATATTCCCACCTGCTACAATTGTCGGAAGCCAGGGCACGTGGCAAGGGATTGCACGGCTCCAAAGGTGGAACCAGTTGTGAATGTAGTTAAGGCTACTCGTCCTACTGCTAGAGGACACATTTATTGTGTGAGTGCTGAAGAGGGGAATCCATCTGGCAATCTGATTCAACGTGACTGTGAGATTGCAGGTAACACTCTAACTGCACTTTTTGATTCGGGGGCGACCCATTCCTTCATTGCTATGGATTGTGTAAATCGTTTGAAGTTATCTGTGTCTGCTTTGCCGTTTGATTTGGTTGTTTCCACACCTGCTAAGACTTTGACAGTAAATTATGCATGTTTACATTGTCAAATAACTATTCAGAATAGGGATTTCTTGGTTAATTTGATCTGTTTACCCTTACAATCACTCGAGGTCATTCTCGGTATGGATTGGATGTCTTACCATTATGTGATCTTAGATTGTGCTCGTAAATTGGTTCTTTTCCCCGAACTAGGAGTTGTTTAGTATTTAGCCGCTAACAAACTCCGAGTGTTGCTAAGTGAAGGAACTCATGAGTTTTTGTCTCTAGCTAATGTGGAGGCAAAGATAAATGTGAACATAGAAGATGTGATGCTTGTCAATGAGTACTGGGATGTATTTCCAACGGAAATTCCAGGATTGCCACCTGTAAGAGAAGTGGAATTTTTCATTGATTTGTACCCAGGAACGGGACCAATTTCGATTGCACCGTACCGAATGTCACCATTGGAATTGAATGAGCTCAAAGGTCAAATTGAAGATTTGTTGAAGAGGAAATTTATTAGACCAAGCGTATCGCCATGGGGAGCTCCAGTTTTGCTAGTTAAGAAGAAGGACGGAAGCTCACGCTTATGCGTGGATTATAGACAGCTTAATAAGGCAACTATTAAGAATCGTTATCCTTTACCACACATCGATGATTTAATGGATCAGTTGAGAGGGGCCGTGATATTTTCGAAGATTGACTTGAAGTCGGGTTACCATCAGATTCGAGTAAGGGAAGGAGATATTCAGAAAACTACTTTCCGAACCCGTTATGGGCATTATGAATATATGGTTATGCCGTTTGGGGTTACCAATGCACCAGCAATTTTCATGGACTATATGAACAGAATCTTTAGTCCATTCCTTGATAAGTTCGTGGTGGTATTCATTGATGATATATTGATTTATTCGAGAACTGAAGAAGAGCATGGAGAACATTTACGTCAAGTTCTTGAGATTTTACCCGAGAAACGATTGTATGCCAATCTATCGAAGTGTGAATTTTGGCTAGAAAAAGTGAATTTCTTGGGAAATGTAATAACCAAGGAAGGAATCGTTGTAGATCCGGCTAAGATTGAGGCGGTTCTTGCCTGGAAACACCCTCAGATTGTCACTAACATACGAAGTTTTGTAGGATTGGCAGGATACTACAGGAGATTTATTGAAGGTTTTGCTAAGATTGTGGCTCCATTGACACAACTTACCAGAAAAGACCAACCGTTCACATGGACGGAGAAGTGTGAGGAAAATTTTCAGTTGCTAAAGAGAAAATTGACAACCTCACCAGTATTGGTGTTACCGTAATCAGATGAACCCTATGAAGTTTATTGTGATGCATCTCACCAAGGGTTGGGATGTGTTCTGATGCAACATAAGAAAGATGTGGCTTATGCCTCAAGGCAATTGAAGATTCATGAGAGAAACTATCCTACCCATGATTTGGAGCTTGATGCTGTGGTTTTTGCATTGAAAATCTGGAGGCACTATTTATATGGGTGCACGTTCACAGTGTTTAGTGACCATAAAAGTTTGAAATATCTGTTTGATCAGAAGGAACTGAACATGCGCCAGAGACGATGGATGGAGACTCTCAAGGATTTTGATTTCACACTGCAGTACCACCCTGGGAAGGCCAACGTAGTGGCTGATGCGTTGAGCAGAAGAAGTGTATCGGTGTCTTCTGCAATTATGGCTAAACAACAAGAGTTATGTGAAGCTTTTAGAGACCTACACTTGAACGTAGAGTTTGCACCGGGAATTTTGAAACTCGGAGTGATTAAGATTTCGAGTGGACTGCTTGAAGACATTGCAAATTCTCAAGATGACGCCTTAATTCAAGAGAAGAGGAACCTAATAGTGCAAGGGAAAACAACTGAATTCAAGATTGGATCAGATAATATCTTGTGATGTAATGGTAGGATTTGTGTACCAGGAATTATAGATATGAGAAAGACAATTTTAGAAGAGGCTCATAAGAGTAAGTTGAGTATTCATCCTGGAGCAACAAAGATGTATCAGGATTTGAGACATAATTATTGGTGGCCAGGAATGAAGAAACATGTAGCGGAGTACGTGTCCACTTGTCTAACTTGTCAGAAAGCGAAGGTGAAACATCAGCGACCTGCTGGGATGTTGCAACCTTTAGATATACCCGAATGGAAGTGGGACAGCATTTCCATGGATTTCATAACTGGATTGCCTAAAACAAGGAGAAAGAATGATTCTATATGGGTGATAGTGGATCGGTTGACTAAATCTGCACACTTTTTGCCAGTAAAGACCACCTATAAGGTAGATCAGTTAACAGAGATTTACATTGCTGAAATTGTGAGGTTACACGGAGTACCATCAAGTATTGTATCAGACCGTGATCCGAAGTTCACATCACATTCTTGGGGAGCATTGCACGAAGCGTTGGGAACGAAACTACGATTGAGTTCGGCTTACCATCCCCAAACGGACGGACAGACTGAAAGGACGAATCAGTCCCTTGAAGATCTGTTGAGAGCATGTGTATTGGATGATAGAGGAAGTTGGGATGATGTACTTCCGTTGATTGAGTTCACCTACAACAATAGTTTCCACGCAAGTATTGGAATGGCACCATATGAGGCTTTATATGGGCGCAAGTGTCAAACGCCTTTGTGTTGGTATAAGGACGGTGAAAATATGATTGTCAGACCAGAGATGGTGCAACAAACTACAACTAAGGTAAGGAAGATCAAGGAGAAAATGAAGACTTCACAGGATCGTCAGAAGAGTTATGCGGACAAGCGTCACAGACTTTTGGAATTCGAACAGGGTGACCATGTATTTCTAAGATTCACACCTACTACCGGAGTTGGTAGAGCATTGATATCGAAGAAGTTGACTCCGAAATTCATTGGACCATACCAGATTTCTGCACGAATTGGGCCTGTTGCTTATTGGATCGCATTGCCTCCGATACTGTCCAATATCCATGATGTGTTTCATGTGTCACAATTGAGGAAATATCTTGCAGATCCATCTCATGTGATTGAACCAGACACAATCCAACTAAAGGATAACATGTCGTTTGAAGTACCACCTGTGAGAATTGATGACAGAAAGATCAAGCGATTGAGGACCAAGGATGTTTCGTTGGTCAAGGTGATTTGGAACCCAATTACTGGAGATGCGACTTGGGAGCTGGAAAGTAAGATGAGAGAACAACACCCAGAGTTATTTATCGACGCATAGTTTCGAGGACGAAACTAATTTTAGGGGGTAGTAATGTAAGACCCATAATTTTAAGTGTATTTTATGTATTTTGGTGTATTTTCGGTATTGAACTCAGAGGCTTTTTAGCCAAAGTTATTAATATTTTTGAGTTTATATGTCCAAGAAGATATTTTGATGCCTGATTAAAATTACTCGTCGATAAATAAATTAAATTAACTGCAGTGAACCTTTTGTGAAGAATTAATGCGTTATGGGCGAAATGGTAATTTAACAAATATCTAGATATTTTTAGATATTTGTTAATTATATTATATAAGTAATGAATATATAGGAAAGGAAGGGAAGGAATTGGAGGAAAAGAAAAAGAAAGGAAAGAAATAGAAAGAAAGGAAAATAGAAGGAAGGAAAAACAGAGAAAGAAAAATATCTTCTTCCTCCCCTGCCTCGCGTGTGTTCAATTTCCTCCCTCCTCCATCTTCTTCCATTTTCGTTGTTTTTGCTTCCTTTGAGTTCGATATTGATAGTGGGTTATAGGACAAGGATTTCTCAACTTCACTCTTCACCTTTGATTCGAAAACGAAGAAAAACGGTATTAGGGATTCAAACACAAATCTCCCTGTTTCACCTGGATCTAAGCTTCGTTTCAAGAAGTGATAGAAGGGAAGGTTGCTCACCTCCGTGCTACGGTGCTAGTGGACCAATTTTGTAAGCGGCGTTGCGAGCGGAAAATTTACCAAATTTACTCACGGTGCCGTAATCGCACGTCAGAGCTAACGTTAAGGTAAGGGCTCCTTCCAAACTTTTAGTTTGCATTTAGGGACTTACTTGTGGTTGTGTGGAAAAGAATTTGGTTAGGGTTTAAGTAATGTTTTGTGGAGAATGAATTTTAAACCCATTATGTATGATTTCGAGTATATGAAACTTGTGTTTGAGTGATGGATTGTGTTAATTTGTGTCGTCGTACTTGGCGTGTTTTTACTTGATGGTTGTTGATTGATGTGATTTGGTGTGAATCGTTCATTGATTTGGATATTATGTTCGAGTTTGTTTGGTGTGAAATTTGAAAACCATTAGAGTTAAACGAGTATTAAGAATGGGGAATCTCTTAACGTCTCGTTTACTTAATGTGTGTTTTGGAAAATCGTTCAAGTTAAATGAGAATTAAGAATGGGGAATCTCTTAATGTCTTATTTACTTGAAGTATGTTTTGAAAATCGTTTAAGTTAACTGAGCGTTAAGAATGGGAAATCTCTTAATGTCTTGGTTACTTAATGTTGTTTTGAAAACCATTAAGTTAAATGAGTATTAAGAATGGGAAATCTCTTAATGTCTTGTTTATCTAATGTGTACTTGTGAAAATCGTTTAAGTTAACTGGGCGTTAAGAATGGGGAATCTCTTAATGTCTCGGTTACTTAACGTTTGTTTTGGAAAAATCGTTTAAGTTAAATGAGAATTAAGAATGGGGAATCTCTTAATGTCTTGTTTGCTTAATGTTTATTTTTGAAAATCGTTTCAGTAAATGAGCATTAAGAATGGGGAATCTCTTAATGTCTTGTTTATTGAATGTTTTGTTGTGGAAATCGTTTAAGTCCAAAGTATATTAAGAATGGGGAATCTCTTAATATGTCTGTTTGCTTAACGTTTGGCGTGAAAATCGTTAAGCTAAATGAGTATTAAAAATGGGGAATCTTTTAATATCTGCATTTACTTAACGATTGTTGTGAATGGAGTTAGTGTATACTCATGCATTTCATTTGGTAAATTGTGCTGACACGTGATAGGTGGCACCTCGGTAAACTGTATTGACCCGTGATAGGTGGTACGTTTACGATTTACTTTTTGGTAAGTTGTGCTGACCCGTGATAGGTGGCACCTCGGTAAGTAGTACTTTGGCCTGTGATAGGCGGTACCCTTACGACTTACGCTTTTTCTTTTAGTAAATCGTGCTGACCCGTGATAGGTGGCACCTCGGTAAACAGTACTTACTCGTGATAGGTGGTACGTTTATGATTTACGCTTTTTAGTAAATCGTGCTGACCCGTGATAGGTGGCACCTCGGTAATTGGTACTTTGGCCTGTGATAGGCGGTACAATTAGGATTTACGGCCCTTCGAGGAGGGTTTTGGTTTTGAGTTCTAAGTCCATGCATTTTGGCATTTACGCATTGCATTAGGGTGCTTGGCACACGAGTCGTGGTTGATTCAAATTATGACTGTGTTGATTTTGCTAAGTGTTATGTGTTGAAACTATGTGTAAGTATGTTTGATTTAAATTGTGATTGTGTTGATTGTACTAAGAGTTATGTGTTTGGATTTGTGTGATAGTATGTTAGATTGTAAAACATTTTCGAAACTCGTAATGTCGTGGTGATTGTATGGGTATTGCTAAGTGTTAAGGTTTGGAGTGGTGTTTGAATATGATTGAGTTGGTTTATGTATTTTTGAAAGAATATACAGGGAAATCGATTTACCCAATCGATTTGATGAGTTACAGGGGCTCTGTTTTGCACGAAATCGATTTACCCAATCGATTTTGTAAGTTATATTTCAAAATCATTTAAGAAATCGATTTGGTAAATCGATTGGATTCAATTGGATTCAAGTCAGGGGCTTTGTCTTCCAAAAATCGATTTGTCCAATCGATTGGATTCATTACAGGGGCTCTGTCTTCCAGGAAATCGATTTACCCAATCGATTGATTTAAGCCCAGAGTTCAATTTTCACTAAAAACTTTCAGGAAATTGATTTCCCCAATCGATTGGCTCAGTGGAAAATCTTATTTTGAGTTAGATAATTGATTTCTCAATTGATTTATCAATGTTTTGGTCAGTTGTATATTACTTGATATTTTGAGAACTTTATTTGACTTCATTTACATTTGGCAAGCATTATATGAACTTTTAGCATATGGAAAATCCTTCTAAGATGCATGATAAGTTGAGAAGGTTATTTGTGCATTTAAAAGCTTAAATGTTATGTGTTAACTGTTAATTTTCGGTTGGTGATCCTTTACAACTATTGTGGAAATCTGGGCTTTGCCCTAAGATGAGAGTCAGGATGATCCTACCGGTTCGTACCCTCCGGATGGGAATGTGGATGGGAGTGCTTGATTGGAGCTATGTTAGGAGAATCTCACGGGACGCGTGGAGATTACTCAAGACATATAGTTTTTGTTATGTATAGAATGATCAGACTAGGCTGTCACCCAAGACACATATGTCTTTCTTTTGGGCTACTTTTATGTTAAGGTTGAAGGATGTACATGTATTATTGTTGACATCAAGACATGCTTTGAATTTATATTTTGAAAAACTTTTCCGCTGTTTGTAAATTATAATGATTAAATTAATTATCCAAAGGCTTTTCCTTATGTACTTACTTTGTTTTATTTAAGTTTTTTGAAAAAAAAATACACCCTCGCTTTGAAAAACGGGGTGTTACAGGGAATCTCTTAATGTCTTGTTTACTTAATGTTTGTTTTGGAAAATCGTTTAAGTTAAATGAGTGTTAAGAATGGGGAATCTCTTAATGTCTTGTTTACTTAATGTTCGTTTTGAAAATCGTTAAGTTAAAAGAGTATTAAGAATGAGGAATCTCTTAATATTTCTGTTTGCTTAATGTTTGTTGTGAAAATCGTTTAAGTTAAAAGAGTATTAAGAATGGGGAATCTCTTAATATTTTTGTTTGCTTAATGTTTGTTGTGAAAATCATTTAAGTTAAATGAGTATTAAAAATGGGGAATCTTTTAATATCTGCATTTGCTTAACGATTGTTGTGGATGGAGTCAGTATATGCTCATGCATTTTCATGCTTTTTTGTAAATCGTGCAGACCCGTGATAGGTGGCACCTTGATAAATAGTACTTTGGCCTGTGATAGGCGGTACATTTATGATTTACGTTTTTGTAAATTGTGCAGACCCGTGATAGGTGGCACCTTGGTAAATAGTACTTTGGCCCGTGATAGGCGGTACATTTACGATTTACGGTTTTTTGTAAATTGTGCAGACCCGTGATAGGTGGCACCTTGGTAAAGAGTACTTTGGCATGTGGTAGGCGGTACATTTACAATTTATGTTCTTTTTAGTAAACCGTGCAGACCCGTGATAGGTGGCACCTTGGTAAACGGTACGGGCCCGTGTGTGATAGTATGTTTGATTGTAAAACGATTTTGAAGCTCATAATGTCGTGGTGAATGTGTGGGAATTGCTAAGTGTTAAGATTTGGAGTTGTGTATGAATGTGATTGAGTTAGTTTATGTATTTTTAGAAGAATATGCAGGGAAATCGATTTGATGAGTTACAGGGACTTCTCTAATTTGACAACATCGATTTGCCAATCGATTTTGTAATCTATTTTTCAAATCATTTAAGAAATTGATTTGGAAATCGATTTGGAAATCGATTTGGCCATACAGGAACTCAACAAAACTGGCAAAATCGATTTGGATATCGATTTGGCCATACAGGAACGCAGCAAAACTGACAAAATCGATTTGGAAATCGATTGGCTCAGTAGAAATTCTTATTTTGAGTTAGATAATCGATTGCCCAATTGATTTATCAATGTTTTGGTCAGTTATGTATTACTTGATGGATTGAGAACTTTATTTTGATTTCATTTTCATTTGGTAAGCATTGTATGAACTTTTAGCATATGGAAAACCCTTTTAAGGTGCATGCTAAGTGGAAAGGTTATTTGTTCATTTAAAAACTTAAATGTTATGTGTTAACTGTTAATTTCGGTTGGTGACCTTTACAACTTTTGTGGAAATCTGGGCTTTGCCCTCAGATGAGAGCTAGGACAATCCTACCGATTCGTACCTTACGAATGGGGATGTAGATGGGAATGCTTGACTGGAACTATGTTAGGAGGATCTCACGGGGCGCGTGGAGATCACTCAGGGTGTATAGCTATAGTTTTTTTTGAAGAATGATCAGATTAGGATGACATAGAGGGAACAGATGTCTTTCTTTTGGATTTCGTTATTTTGAACTGGAAAACTGTACCTTTACTAATATTGTCAGTATGACATCTTATTTGAATGGGTTCCATGTATCATTTGTTGTTGTGTAAATACTTAGGATTCATATTTCAAAGAACTATTCCGCTGCGTATCAATTATATTGACTTATATGATTATTCAAAGGTATTTTACTTAATTATTCTTTGTTTCATTTTAATTTCTTTCAAAAAAAAAAATACACCCTCGCTTTGAAAATCGGGGTGTTACAGACCCAAAGACATAAGGCTGTATTGGGTGAAGAGGAGTATAGGGAAAGATGACCAAATGAGGAATATTTACCATCAAGGACAGAAGACAACAAACGATTGATAAGGTAACATGTTGTTAAGACTACTTCCCCTCAAAAACGCCATGGAACATTACCATGGAGAAGTAAGGTTCGTGTGGTTTCAATGAGATGTCGATTTTTGTGTTTGGTTACCCCATTCTATTAGGGTGAATGAGGACAAAACTTTTGGTGTAAAATGTCATTAGAAGCCATAAAATTTTGAAATTGATGGGATAAATATTGTCGAGCATTATAACTTCTTAAAGTACGAATGAAAACGCCAAATTGAGTTTTAATTTCTTACGAAAATTGTTCAAAAATAGAAAACAGTTCAAATCTATTTTTCATTAAAAATAATCACGTACAACAAGAGTAATCATCAATAAAAGTAACAAAATACTTAGACTCTAAAGTAGCACAATACGAGAAAGACCCCAAACGTCAGAATGAACTAAAGCAAAAAGGGACAAAACCTTTTTATTGACTCAATCAGGAAAATGATTACGAGTGTGTTTCCCTAACTGACACGACTCACAATGTAAAATGGACAACTTAGTCAAACTAGGCACCAATTTTTGAAGTTTGGTAAGACATAAATGTCTTAGCTAAGCATGAATAGTATGAGGGAAATATGTGGCAGAACACGTTTTGGATGATGGAGAGAGGTAATAAATACCTTAAGACTTGCATCCAGCGCCAATCGTCTGTCCCAAACTCCAGTCCTCTAGGGTAACATTATCATTAGTGAAAGTAATAATACAGTCATGGGACTGAATCAATCGACTAATTTAAAGTAAATTAAAAGGGCATCCAAGTACATAGAGAACAGATGCAACTGAAATGGAAGAGAGAATTTGGACAGTGTCAACCCCTTGATACCGAGTTTGAGATTCATCGGTAGAAGTTATAGTAGGTAAAAAAACTAGATGTAGAGAGATAAGAAAATAGACCTTTATTACCAGTGACATGATCAAACGTACCCGAATCAAGAACCCAAGAGCCGAGAGAAGATGAGTGAGAGAGGTAAACAGATAAATTACTAATGTGTGCAACCTAAATAGTACAACTACAGTTCAGATGACTCTAAACCCACTAGAGGAAATCTTCATAATTTGTCATGGATCCCTGTGGAGATAATGTAGTCTAAATAGTGGCAGAAGTATTGAGCTAAGTTGCATTTATCGATGGTGGATGCTTACCAATAGTATGTCCAAGCCAATTACAATGCTCATATTTAGGACAAGGCTTAGAGTTGGATGGTCCTCCACAAGAGCGACTCTGATTATGTCCTAAAGATGCAAGGGTAGTAGTGTCACATGGAGCTGAAGTAATAGGGGGCTTAACTAGATGTTTTGTTGGTACTCGAAGGAGGACCACTGAGGTAGTAGACATCTCTGAAACAGTAACAAACCCAAAAATTTGATCACGAGTTGTAGAGTACTCGTGGGGCAGACCATAGAATGAAATAAACATGAAGAAGGTGTTGCATTGATCCACCTCTTTCTTCTATTCAACTAGATTACTTGCAATAGGAGGGAAAAACTCATTAAAACCATGAAGTGCACTATGAACGGTACCAAGATATGAAAAAATAGAGCCATCTATAGTCTTCGGAGTAATGATATTCAACAAGCGGTGCCAAACTCCATAGAGACTTTGAGTGTCATTAGTGTGGAGTGCATTTTCCTAATTCCAAACTGATTCACACGTGAAATATGGACGAAAAATCGGTTTAACATCTATGTAGACTTAATGACACTACACAATTGAACATCTATTTACTTCTAATTTGATGTTTTAGCTGCAACCACCTTTTAAGATTTTGAATGAGATGATCCTCGTAACCTTGACTGAGCATCCATAATTTGATGTCGGCGGCCCAACTGTTGTAATCTGATCGATTCAATTTTTCGACAGAGAGAGGAGAGGTGAAGTAGTTGGTAAAAATGCTCTTTGTTTCAGACAGAGACGTCATGGTCGGTAAAGAGTGTTAGAAAATGCGTCTGAATCGGAAAAACAATGGTTGTTTGAATTGAAACTCATATATGGAATCAGAAGGTTTAGGCGAGTGCAACTGAAGAAGCGGCGACGTGAACGACTACCGAACACGGCGTCACACACGATGGCATAGGATGGCGCGTAGTGGCATATGATAGGCCTTTTGACGATGCACATTGAGGGGTGGGCCGATCTAGGGTGTACAACGTTGTTGGAGTGGTCGTTCGTCGAAAAAGGTCTTGGAAGACAACAGCAACACGTGACGGCAAAGCTGGGCAGCTGGAAAAAATTGAGGGAACAACGTAGCAAAGACAATGAGGGGGAAACCAGAGTTGAGAACAAGGTTTTTCGGATGAAAAAAATTTCATCAGAGACAGTGGGTCCATCAGGTAGTTGAAGATCAAGGTTGTCTTTCAACAAGCTCTGGATACCATGTTGAATGAGAAGAAAATATTGAGAAACATGTTGAATAACCTGTATGTTTCAACTACACATCGGAAGTTCTTTATATAGACTTTATGTGATAAATACACATAATAATAGGAACATTTACATATGATAGAAATACTAACATACATTCTATTTACTTACATACTAATATTTTATTTTCAACAGTTATGAACACTTATTCTAATGAATGGTTAGTTCAAACCTTGTCTACCAATTTATTCGAAAATGAATGAAAACATAATTTATTTAGTAATTGTTCAAATCGTAAGATTTTTTTTTATCTATAAGCATGAGATTTCATGAATAATGGATTTAAATATATTTTGAAAATGGTGAGGGATTATGAGAAATATTTCCAAAATATATATATTTGGAATGATATAATTATTTGGATATAATTATTTCCAAAATGATATATATTTGGATTATGAGATCTCAGTTATTTGATATATATGTTCATTGATGGACAACAAAAGAGTGTTGCTTATGGTCTACTAGTTAAGTATAATTGATGTTAATCATTGTGCATAGATTTGATTCTTGGGAATGATATTTAGAATTTTTATCTGTTGTTAACGGAATAAAACACCAAGTGACATGATTACTCTATAAATAGACACTCCAGAGACAAAAAAAAAGAATATAATTTTCATG
The DNA here is from genome assembly GCA_037974775.1 of Cicer pinnatifidum. Lineage (NCBI taxonomy): Eukaryota > Viridiplantae > Streptophyta > Magnoliopsida > Fabales > Fabaceae > Cicer > Cicer pinnatifidum. The sequence continues at coordinate 39,920,028 of JBBPBR010000004.1, forward strand.
TTAGATGAGTCAAATGAAGGAACTTTATCTAATGCAGAGAGTAAATGAAGGAACTTTATCCTATGAACTACCATTTATTGATAGGCTGTGAATGTGCAAAGACGAATCGAACCTAAAGCTCAATGCGATACACACGCTTTAAAATTTATTTTTGCAACTTTTATTATCATTAATTTCATCTTCTTCTTGTTCAAGATTTGCAGCATATCCCAAACAATAGATCCAACATATAACATAAGGACCAAATTAATAGTAAAACAAAAAAGATAACAAAGATATCTTTTTCCCCGAAAGAATTCCAAGATGACCATTTACAAGCAATGGTTTTGTAATATTAATAATACGCCCCACTTGGCTTGCTGATAGGTACAATGTGGTTGTATAACAACCTAATTGTACTATGGAGTCAACGATTGAAAAACCTTTTATGTTTTTGCCTATTGCGAAGGAAGCTTGGGAGGCTCTCAAAGAAACATATTCTGATATTCAAAAAATTTCCCAAATTTTCATCTCAAGAAAGGAGACAAGGATATCACTACCTATTATAATGAGTTGATGAAAGTATGGCAAGAGCTAGATCTCTGCTATGATGATCATCAGAAGTGTTGTGAGGATAGTGTCATGTTTCTTAAAAGACATGAGAACCACTGAAGATTCATGTTCTTGATTAGGCTTAATAAGCCTTGATGAAGTTTGAGGCAGAATATTGGGGAAGATTTCATTGTCAGCACTTCGGTAAACGTTCTAAGAAGTTAGAAAAGAAGAGGCAAGACAAAGTGTTACGATGGATAAATCACCTTCTGATGCTGAGGTCAAAAGCTTTACCATTGTCACTAAGAATGAAGAAGGGAAGAAAGATGGAAATAAAACCATGGTGCGAACATTGCAGACGTCCATGACACACATGTGATATATGTTGGAAGCTCCATGGAAAACCTCCAAATTGAAAGAAAAAGAGAGCAAACGAAGGTCTGCCCTCCAAGTCGGTACCTCTGATCAAGAGAAGTAGTCTCCTTCAACCCCATCTCCTTTCACTAAGGAATAGTTAGACAAATTGTACAAATTCCTTGAGTTTCAAACTCTTTCTTGCTCTATAGCTCAAATAGGTCATTTTCCAAATACTGCTCTACTTAGTGTCAATCTCAATCATACTTGGATTATCGATTTTGGTTCTAACTGATCATATGAATGGGGAGTCAAGTATGTTTTCTTCTTAAAATCCTTGTGCCGGTAACTAGAAAATTAAAATCCTTAAAAGATGTCTTACATGATCCTAATTGTGAGATTTTTCACTAAGTGCTCAAAGTAAGATCGTTCTTGGTTTTTCACACAGCTTTTACATATCAATCTTGATATGTTACAAAGTACTACATTTCTACCAAGAAAGGATTTCCACAAGTTACCTTACACTCTTTTACAAAGGATTTTTACAAATTACCTTTTAAACATAACATGATTTTTACAAACTACTCAAGCTATGTCAACAATATAGTCTTGAGTTTACAAAGTGATGATTTTGAGATTGTTAAAAAGTGAGAATGCTCAACTCGTGTTTGAGAATAGATTCTAGAATTTAGAACTCAGTGGAAATTGGTTTTAATATCAAACTAAGAACATAATCGAAACTTAGAAATGATTGAGAATCGAGTATGATTGAATGAGTGATGTATTGCTTTGCACTTGAAGCTCTGATATGTTCTTTATCTTGAGGCTTTATTTATAGGCTTCAATAAGGCTTATGACAACTCATTTGGCCTTTGGAAATGGTCCATCTCTCATGAGTAAGTGAGTGGATAAGATCAGCCATAAAGCAAGAATGTTCTTGCTGAAATCAGGAATGTTCTTTTGAACCAAGAACGACCTTCGATTTTGCCTTGACATGAGTTGAATTTTAACTTGCTTAACTTCGAGAATGGTTTTTCCAGCAGAAGTGTCATTTCCAATCTATCAGCCTTGTACTTCAAACTTGTTTAACTTGGAGAATGATCTTGCTTTATGAATCTTTGAAGCATAGTCTTTTACCTTTGATTCTTGGAGTGATTCTTGCATCAAATAGATCCTAGTATATTTCTAGTGAAATTCTGGAATGGATTACAATTTACAGATCTAATCATTTCTTTAAGAATCTGATCATTCTTGATAATCTACAGATGTGGGAAACGTTCTTTGTATTCCAGAATTTTGTCAAGAACGTTATGCGTTTCTCTGAGTTAGCTTTCTTTATTTTAATATGATTTTCTTTGTAACACTTGGTACCTATCTTTGATTAACACACTTAAATACACATGTTAAATACTAGAAGACTTAGAATCATAATTAGAAGTCTTAATTAACCTTTGTTTAATTATCATCAAAACATTAATTTAGGATTTTATCTCACCAATTTTAATATGCTTTTGTATGATTTTTCCCTTGAAAATAGGGTTGTTCATCAAAGTTCTTGTGAAAATAGGGTTTTTCCTTGAAATAATAGGCATCTACTTGAGGTTGCTAGATTTTTTTACTCTTTGGAAACAAGGTTCCAAAATATTTATGGGGTGAAGTTGTTTTAACTGCAACATATTTAATTAATCATATACCATCTAAAGTTTTAGATTTTACAACTCTTTTTGATGTTTTTTGAAATTGCTTTCCTTTGCGACAATTGTAAAGAATATTTTAATATGCTTTTGTCATATTTTTCCTTGAAAATGGGGTTGTTCATCAAAGTTCTTATGTTAATACACCCCAACAAAATGAAATTGTAGAGAGAAAAAATAAGCATCTACTTGAGGTTGCTAGAGTTTTTTACTCTTTGTAAATAAGTTTTCAAAATATTTGTGGAGTGAAACTGTTTTAATGCAACATATTTAATTAATCATATGCCATAGTTTTAGATTTTAAAACTCCTCTTGATGTTTTAGGAAATTGCTTTCCTTTGCTTTGTGTCTTTGCTAATTTGCCACTAAAAAAATTTGGTTGCACTAATTTTGTTCATGAACATAAAAAAATTGGCAAACTCGAGCCACGAGTAATAAAATGTGTTTTCACTAATTTTGTTGGAAATCAACCATTTTTTAATGATAATTATCTTTAGGGGAGAATTTTAAGGAAGATTCATCTTTTGAAATGTCATTACTTTAGTTGATATAGTCTTGTCACAAAATTATGAGACTTATATTGATGCACCAAAAGAAAATGCACAAAAATCTATATCGAAACTAAATCCGCTTATGAATGAGGTTCCGATAGATACTAAGGCAACAATTTTGGATAAAATCACAATGAACAAATTCTTGATCTTGATAATAATGAAGGACCACCCCGAAATTCCACAACATAATGATTCAGATAAAAAGACACTAAGCAAGTTTACTACCATTGATCTTACTTAGAAGGAAAATGTCTTTGAAAGAAGAAATCATAAAGAGAGAAATGAAGGAACCATTCTCTGACCCTTCCAAGATTCTGAACCAATAGATAATCCAACACATCGTCCTGATACAGGTAAGTCTTCTTCTGTTCTTAAGAGTCATGCTATAGACCTTCCTATTGCAATTAAGAAACTTGTTAGATTATGCACTAAACATCATTTGTATAATTATGTTTCATACTCAAAAAAAAAATTCATTTGTTGCGTTTATCTCTCAATTGTCTGTTGTGGAAATTCCACAAAAAGTATATGAGGCTCTAAAAATTCCAAAGTGGAAGAAAGTTATTCTTGAGGAGACGAGAGCTCTTGAGAAGAATCAAACTTGAAGAGTCGTGACTTTACCAATAGGAAATATTACTGTTGGTTGTAAACGGGTATTTGATGGGAAATATAATTTTGATGATAACAAAGTTGAAAGATACATGGCATGTTTGGTTGCTAAAGGATTTACTTAGATATATGACATTGATTTCTCATAAGCTTTTGCTCTTGTTTCCAAACTAAACATTATTATCCTTGGTAGTGAATTTAGATTGGTCTCTTAACCAACTTGATGTGAATAATGTTTTTCTGAATGGTAATTTGGAAGAGGAAATATACATGGATATCCCTCTTGGCTTTGAAGACAAGTTTGGTTCAAATGGGTGCAAACTACAAAAATCCCTTTATGGTCTCAAGCAATCCCCACGAGATTGGTTTGAAAGTTTCACTCAGTCGGTTAAAAGGCAATGATATATGCAGGGACAATCATACCATTCTAATTGTATATGTAGATGATATTATTCTCACAAGAGATGATATTATTGAGATGGAAAGATTGAAGAAAAATTTGGCAAAAGAATTTTAGATAAAAAATTTAGGTGCACTTAAATATTTTCTTGATATAAAAGTTGCTCACTCAAAGAAGATAATTGTTTCTCAAAAAAATACATCCCAGATCTTTTGGAGAAAATTGGGATGAGTGGGTGTAGACCAGTAGATACTCCTATAGAATTAAATGCTAAACTTTGGGAGAAATGCAGTGTTCCTATAGACATTGGAAGATATCAGAAGTTGGTTGACATACTTATTTATATATCTCACACTAGACTTGACATCTCTTTCTCTAACAGTGTTGTAAGTCAATTCAAGTATTCTCCCTATAAAGAACACTTGGAGGCATTTCATTGGATCTTAAGGTACTTGAAATCCAATCTTGAAAAGGGTTTGTACTTCAAGTAAACCAATGACAGAGAAACCTCTATATTTACAAATGTTGATTTGGTTGGATAAGTTACTGATAGAAATCCACTATTGAATATTGTTCCTATGTTTCGAAAAATCTAGTCAATTGGAGAAGTAAAAAACAAAATGTTGTTGCTCGAAGTAGCGTAAAAGCTGAATTCAGAGCAATGACTCAAATGATTTGTGAACTTTTGTGGATTTATAAACTCTTGGAAGAACTGAAAGTGAAAGTTGACTCACCCTTAAACCTGTTTTCTGATAGCAAAACAACAATAAGTATAGTTCACAATTATGTGCAACATAATAGAAGCAAGCAGATTGAGATTGGTCGCCACTTCATAAAAGAGAAAATTGATGATGAAACTATATGTTTGTCATTTGTGACTTCTTATAAGTAAATTGTTTATATCTTGACAAAAATTTGACAAGACTCAGTTTTGAGCAACTTATAGCCAAGTTGGGCATGACATACATTTATTTTATATGCCATTGTAATATAAAATTTGAGAAGATGTTGAAGAATCAAGAGAAATTATATTTGATTCACTTTTATTTTATATTACTCCATTTATTTTTAATTTATAATAATATCATTATTACTATTTAATTTATTTTCCTATATAAATAGGTTAAGAAGTAATAATAATTATATATCGAAGTATTTTGCTTCCTTTTACTTTCTTCCCTCATTAATGAGAAAATTGTATTGACCACCTCCGAGCTTTGGTGAAATGTCATACACAACCCTCTAGTTTTTGAATAGACAATAACTACCCTTTTTGTGTGATAGGTGATACGTTGCATCCCTCTATATCCTTGTTGACGGTTTCTTAGACAAGCTCACAAATGTCAGTAGACCTAGCCAGCCATTGCAGAACGAGCCAGGAAGGCGATGTTTAAATATCAGAAGCAATGAATGCAGCGGAAAATTCGTATGAGGTAATTGCACATAATAAAATTAATCAATGCACCTAGTTTGATTTGAAAAATGAGGGAAACTAAATGAAATCATATTTGGTCGTGCCATTGTAATATATCATTTGCAAACCAGAATAAAATGAAACACTAAGGAAACATATCACTCAATGGACTGGAGGGATTGAATTGCAATATTGAATACAGAAAGACAATTAATTAAAATTTATTTTCAGGTTCTCAAAGAGGAGCAAAGGATTCACAAATGCAATTTCTGTGTGGACCAATTTATTCAAAGGTAATAACTACAAAAGACAAATCGACAATGACTGAGTATTAAATTTTTCCCTGCCATCAATAAAATACTGTAAATTGGTAGATTGAATTACTCAATTGGTTGACTTTGTTTTATGAACAATTATAGATACATAGGTACAATCATCTGTATCCTAATTCCATTCTTGCTCTTTCATTACTAACATGACCGAAAAATTTGTCTTTGATATTGCTGAATCGCTACTAAAGAAGCTTACTTCTTATGCTTATCAAGAGGTTTCTCGAACTTATGGTGTGTACGAAGATTTGCGAGGGATCAAAGACACTCTAACAATTGTCAGATGCTTCTTGTTGGATGCTGAGGAGAAGAAGAACCAACAGCACGCATTGCGTGAATGGCTGAGGCAGATTCAAAATATTTGCTCTGATGCTGAAGATGTATTGGAGGGATTTGAATTGCAGGATAAGCGAAAGCAATTTGTTAAGGCTTCCGGCAGCACCAGCATGAAGGTACGCCACTTCTTTTCGACCTCAAATGCACTTGCTTTCCGTTTTAGGATGGCACACCAAATCAAAGATATTAGATATAGATTGGATAAGGTATCAACTGATGGGACCAAGTTTGGACTTGCAACCATCAATGTCGAACCAGGACTTGTTGTTCAAAGGAGATGAATGACTTATCCCGATGTGGATGCTTCAAGTGTAATAGGAAGAAAGAGTGATAAGGAAGAAATTATCAAGCTTTTGATGCAACAACATCCTCCAGGTGATGGTGATAGAAATTTGTGTGTTATTCCCATAGTGGGAATTGGAGGATTGGGGAAGACCACACTGGCAAAGTTTGTATTCAATGATAAGAGGATGGATCAACTTTTTCAATTGAAGATTTGGGTATGTGTCTCCGATGATTTTGACATCAGGCAAATAATCATTAATTCAATCAACTCTGTCATTTCTTCCATTTTTACTTCAGCTTCTGTGCCAACAAATGATTTTACCAACCAAGAAAACATCAGCAACCTAGATATTGTTCAACTAGTAAGTCGTTTGAGACAAAAACTTTCGGGTCAAAAGTTTTTACTTGTGTTAGATGACGTATGGAATGATGATCGTGCAAAATGGATTGAGCTTAAAGATTTGAGAAAAGTTGGTGCACAGGGAAGTAAAATTCTGGTGACAACACGTAGTAACTCAATTGATTCGATGATGGGTGACGTTCGCTCGCATGTTTTGAAAGGTCTTTCTCAAAAGGATTGTTTATCTCTATTTGTCAAATGGACATTCAAGGAAGGCGAAGAAGAAAAATATTCAAATCTAATGGAGAACGGAAAAGAAATTGTGAAAAAATGCAAAGGGGTTCCCCTAGCTGTGAGAACATTAGGGAGTTCCCTCTTCTCAAACTTTGATTTAAGTAAGTGGGAATTTGTTAGAGACTCTGAGATATGGAATTTAAAACAAAAGAAAGATGATATTTTACCTGCACTAAAGTTAAGCTACGATCAAATGCCATCTTATTTGAGACAATGTTTTGCTTACTTTTCCCTTCATCCCAAAAATTATACATTCCTTAGTGATGACATTACTAGTTTTTGGATATCCCTTGGATTCGTTCAATCCCTAAATGGAAGTGAAAGTTCAAAGAGTATTGCAAGAGAATATATTGATGAGTTACGTTCAAGATCATTTCTTCAGGATGTTAAAGATTTTGGCTCCTTTTACATGTTCAAAGTACATGATTTGATACATGATCTTGCATTGTATGTTGTAAGAGAGGACTTTGTAGCAGTAGACTCACATACTAGGAGTATACCTCATCAAGTAAGGCATTTATCAATTTTTGAACATGATTCACTTGACAATGATTTGGTCCCCAAGTCTAGAAGTGTGAGAAGTATACTATTTCCCGTCCTTGGAGTTGGTCTCGAAAGTGAAAGTTTTCTTGATACGTGGGTATCAAGATATAAATACTTGTGTTATTTAGATTTATGTGATTCTTCATTTGAAACTATACCAAATTCTATTGGAAAATTAGAGCACCTGCCTTATCTCAATCTTTCTTGTAATTAAAGATCAAACGATTACCAAATTCCATTTGCAAACTCCTAAATTTGCAATTTTTGTTTCTAAACGGGTGCATGAAGCTTGAAATATTGCCTAAAGGATTAGGGAAGATGATTAGCCTGCAACAACTGCTTATAACGACAAAACAATTTGTGCTGTCAGAGAATGAATTTGCTAGCTTAAACCATCTTCAAACTTTGGGGTTTTTTTATTGTCACAATTTGAAATTTTTGTACAAGTGGGACCAACTCTCATCACTTGAAACATTGTTTGTTGTATCATGTGGTAGAGTGGAGTCATTGCCTCTTTTTATGTTTCCAAATTTACAGAACTTGTATATTAATGATTGTACGAAGTTAAACTTGTCAATGTACAACGAAAAGCTGATACAAACCTTAAAGATGAGAAGTCTACATCTTGAGAATTTTCTTGAGCTACTCACATTTCCTAGATGGATTGAAGAGACCACGCACACTTTAGAGACCTTGATAATTGTTAATTGTCCCAATCTTAAGATGCTTCCTAAATGTGTAATAACTATGTCCGTCTTAAGAGGCTCTATATTCGTAAATGTCATCTTCTTAGGAGGGTTCTGCTTCCAAGTGACATTCCCCGCGTCAGTGCCCTTGAAGATTTGCAAATATATGAGCAAAAACTATCACCCGCAATGTGGTAAGTTTTGGCCCATGATTGCTCACATCAAAAGCGTTTTCATTGAAGAACCAAGTGGAGAGGACGAGTAGTGAAGTCATCGACCTTGAAGATAATCATATTGTTCTGTATCAATTAAATATTTATTTGTGTTAGATAATATGCTTTAATGTTTTTTTTTTTTTTTCTCTTTCTTAAATAAGCGTAACTTAGTCCTTTCAATTGTTGTATACATATTTACCTCTTTTTTTGCGAGTCTATAAATGTTTACCTTTCTCTGTAAGTAGTTGTTGGCTGATGCAACAAAACCCTAGTAACCTTTGTTGGTTGTCACTTTTATCTTCTCTATTTTCTATGTTTGCATTGCAAGATTAATAGGTGCACCTCCTATACTGTTTTCCAGTTGAAAATATAAGGTATGAGCTGAAATGGGAAATTTATGTAATCATGAAGTAGTAAATGATTTGAAAACACTGAACTAGAATTGACTAATTAACTATGATTAGACCTTTCATCACCTTGTTTAATGAGGTCTACAAGGTTTACTCAATAGGATGGTTTAGTTATAGATTTATTATATTTATTAGTTATTGCTAGTAATGCTTGTTAGTTTAAAGCTTCAAGTAACACTACACCTTCTTTGCATCTTTAACCCTTTCCTTTAACTGTCATTTTTACGACTAAAATGAGATCACAAAATTCCAACAGTAACATTGTATGAATTTTTAAAATGTAGTTTCATAAAAAAAAAATCAGTATATATTTGGTATATCTGTATAAGAGAAATTTTTTTGAGAGATACATTTTCTTTATTTACTGGGAAAGATAGATGATGAAGCTGTAAGGGTAAAAGGGATATTCAGCTTAAGGGTCACAGGCCGAGAAGACAACTTAAGCAAATGTATATATGAGGTTTGAGTTCAGCAAGCATGAGGCTTTGGATTCTCAAGATGTTCACATTAGCATGTTTGATGTAGCTGGTTTTGTAAATCTCCACTTTACAAGCAGGTTTTGTAGTGTTGAGTACACAACCCAAATTCTACTACGCCAAAAATGACATTTTATAGCGCTTATTAAATATAAGCATTATTGTATAATATTTTAAAAATAACGGATGATACAACAGTGATTTTTTGACAAGCGCTGTTGTAGGATCATATAAGGTCACATAGCGCTTGCATATAATGTTTACAAAGCTTTTATAGCGCTTTTTCAAAAGCGTTGTAAACTGAAGCACCCTCACATAATGTTTTACCGCGCTTTTGGAGCGCTTTAAACACAAGCGCTGTAAAATATAGCGTTTCCACCTTATATTACATAGCTTTTAAAGCGCTTTTTTGACAAGCGTTGTAAAAGACTTGCGCTTTCACATAATTAAAAGACCTATTAGAGCGTTTTTTGGAAAAGCGCTGTAAAAGGCTTTTAAAAAATAAAATAAGGAGGTTATTTACAGCGCTTTTGGACAAGCGCTTTAAAATGCTTCTAAAAAAGCGTTGTAATAGGCTTTTAAAAAATATAATAAAGAGGTCTTTTACAGCGCTTTTAGACAAACGCTTTAAAATGACTGTAAAAAAACGTTGTAATAGACTTTCTAACATGATATAAGAGTCTATCTAAGATTTGTTGGATCACTTGCTATTAAGTAATATGGCCGGTTTTGTATGGTTGAGTTAGTCACCTCACAACCCAAATTTAACTTTGGAATAACCACCAAACAGTGTATTTTCTGATGCTTGAAAACCACATTTAACTTCTTTTTATTGCAGAAACTGGAGTAGTCTAACTCTAAAGTCCTCGAAGAAGATTGTTGTGTTTATTATGCTGACATAAAGAAAATACCGGAGTAATGCGAGAGCAATTTCACTTATTACATGACTATTTATGAGCTAATTTATTTTGAAGTGACAATTTATTTTTTTTTCAATTATTTCACATGATTTAATTTTCCCTCTTGTTGATAAAAGAAAAACCGTCTTCCTTAATTTGAGTAAGCCTTTACCAGCTTCATTTTATATAATTTTGGATTTTTATTTTAAAGTTAGTTTAAATTTAAAATAAATTATTACTATTATTATTATTAAATACTAATTTTAGATGGGCCTTGTCGTGCTGCTGACTTCTTATTTGATTCTGTATCTTGTTCCTTTTTTTATTAACGTAAACTGCTTCTAACAACTTTTTATTTTTGAATTTTATATTTTCAATCAGGATTACATCGACAACAAGTTTAATAATTCATTATTCTGATTATTCCATTCATTTTGGTATGTCAGTCACTCTGCCATTAATTAAATAAGTTGGTAGATTGAATAACTCAATTAATTGGTGGACTTTGTTATACGAACAATTACGAATATATAGGCACAATCATCAGTATGCCAACTACATTCCTGCTCGTTTCAATACTAACATGGCTGAAACAATCGTCTTTGATGTTGCTGAATCACTGCTAAGGAAGATTACTTATGCTTATCAAGAGGTTTCTCGAGCCTATGGCGTGTGCGAAGATTTGCGAGGGATCAAAGACACTAACAATTGTCAGATGTCTGCTGTTGGATGCATAGGAGAAGAACAATTATTAAAATATTATATTAGTATGTAAATAAAATAGATTGGCTGTAAGTATTCTTCGTGACTATAAGTATTCCTATTATTATGTTTGTTTAATACTCATAGTTTGTATAAAGAACTTTCGTTGTGTAGTTGAAACACAGATTATTTAATATGTCTCTCAATATTTTTCTTCGCATTTTACATGGTATCAATAACCTGTTGAGAGACAACCCTAATCGTCAACAACCCGGTGCACCCACTGTCTTCGACGATTTATTTTTCTTTTTCTGGAAAACATTGTTCTCAATTGCGGCTTCCCCCTCCATGCCTTTGTTACGTTGATTACTCAATTTTTGTCCATCCGTCAACGCTCTATCGTTATTTCCCCTGTTGTCTCCGACAATTCTTTTCGAAGACCGACCACTCCAGCAACGTCGAACATCCCAAATCGGCCAACTCCTCCACGCGCATCATCACAAGACGTCCACACGCCCACACACACCGCCCCTCTCCACGCGCGTGAGATCACACGCCGCTTGTAACCACCGCACGTCTGGCAGTCATTCACGGCTCTGCTTCTCCAGTGGCACTCTCCTCAGTCTTCTGATTCCATATATGCCCTCAGTTTTCAGTTTCGAGTCATGGATATACAAGTTCTAGTTCAAGCAGCCTCTGGTTTCCAAGTTCAAACGCGTTTTCTGGCACTCTTTACCCACCATGACGTCTCAATCTAAAACAAAGAGCATCTTCACCAACTACATCACCTATCCTTTCTCTCTCTGTCAAAAAATTGAATGAATCAAATTATGACAGTTGGGTCGCCAGCATCTAATTATGGATGCTTGGTCAAGGTTACCAGGTTCATCTCACTCAAAATCCTGAAAAGGTGGTTGTGACTGAAACATCAAAATGAAAACAGATAAATTATCAGTTGTGTAGTGTCACTAAGTCTAAACTTCATCCATATGTTAAATTGATTTTTTGTCCACATCTCACGTGTAAATCAGTTTGGAGTCAGACAAAGGCATTCTATACTAACAACACTCAATGTGACTGAAACATCAAAATGAAAACAGATAAATTATCAGTTGTGTACTGTCATTAAGTCTAAACTTCATCCATATGTTAAATTGATTTTTCGTCCACATCTCACGTGTAAATCAGTTTGGAGTCAGACAAAGGCATTCTATACTAACAACACTCAATGTCTCTTTGGAGCTTGTCACCGCTTGTTGAATATCATTACTCCGAAGACGATAGATGACTCTATTTCTTCATATCTTGGCACCATTCATAGTGCACTTCATGATTTTGATGAGCTTATCCCTCATGTTGCAAGTAATCCAATTGAACAAAAGAAGGAGTTGGATCGACACATCACTTTCTTCATGCCCTTTGCACTCTATGGCATACCCCAGGAGTACTTTGCAACTCGTGATCAAATTTTTGAGTATTTTACTGTTCCGGATATGTCTACAACATCAGTGATTCTCCTTCAACTACCAACAAAACATCCAATTGAGCACTCTATTACTTTAGCTCCGGGTGACATTGCTGCACTTGCATCTCTGGAACATAATCAGAGTCGCTCTCATGGAGGACCATCCAATTCTAAGTCCCATCCCAAATGTGAGCATTGTAATCGGCTTGGACACACTATTGATCGTTGTTGGAAGTTTCAGGGTAAGCCTTCGCCATCGATGAATGCAACTCAACTCGATCCTTCTGCCACTATTCACACTACACCATCTCCACAAGGCTGCTCGACAAATTTTGAAGATTTCCTCCAGTGGGTTCAGAGTCATTCGAACTTTAGTTCTCTTTCTTCGGTTGCACACACTGGTAATTCATATGTTTACCTCTCTCACTAATCTTCTCTCGGCCCTTGCGTTCTTGATTTTGGTGCATCTCATAATGTCACTAGTAATAAAGGTTTCTTTTCTTCTCTATCTATATTTGGTTTTTTACCTATTATAGCTTTTGCCAATGACACTCAAACCCGGTCTTAAGGAGTTGTCATTGTCCAAATTCTCCATTCCATCTCAATTGCATATGTTCTCTATGTACCTGGATATCCGTTTAATTTACTTTCAGTTAGTCGATTAACTCGATCCCATTATTGTATTATTACTTTCACTAATGATAATGTTACCCTGCAGGACCGAAGTTCAGAATAGACGATTGGCATCGAATGTGAGTCTCAAGGCCTCTATCACCTTTCTCCATCTTCCAAGACGTGCTATGCCACAGAGTCCCCTCATACTATCCATCCTCAACTCGGACACCCAAGTCTTACCAAACTTCAACAATTGGTGTCTAGTTTTTCTAAGTTATCTAATTTACATTGTGAGTCATGTCAAATAGGGAAACATACCCGTAATAATTTTCCTAATCAAGTCAATAAAAGAGTTTCATCTCTCTTTGCTTTAGTTCACTCTGACATTTGAGGTCCCTCTCGTACTATGTCTACTTTAGAGTCTAAATATTTTGTTACTTTTATTGATGATTACTCTCATTTTACGTGGTTATTTTTAATGAGAAATAGAGCTAAACTATTTTTCATTTTTTAGCATTTTTATCAAGAAATTAAAACTCAATTCGGTATTTCTATTCGTACCTTAAGAAGTGATAATGCTTCGGAATATTTGTCCCATCAATTTCAAAATTTTATGACTTCCAATGGTATTCTACACCAAACGTCATGTCCTCATACTTCCCAACAAAATGGGGTAGCCGAATACAAAAAGCGGCATCTCATTGAAACCACGCGAACCTTACTTCTCTATGGTAATGTTCCATTTCGTTTTGGGGGGATGCAGTCTTAACAACATGCTACCTTATCAATCTTATGACGAATTATGCCCTTGATGGTAATATCCCTCATTCGGTCCTCTTTCCCCATACCCCTCTTCACCCGCTACCACCTCGTGTCTTTGGGTCCACGTGTTTTGTTCACAATTTATCTCTTGATATAGAAAAATTGTCAGCTCAATCACTTAAGTGTGTCTTTCTCGAATATCATTGGTCCATAAAGGGTAATCGTTGTTATTCTCCTACACTACACTGATAAGTTACATCAGTCTATGTTATCTTTTTCGAGTCTGTACCATATTTTGAATCTACCCGTATAGCTATTGAGCCACATCAGGACATTAATCTCGAACCTCCTCATGTAGTTATCCTTATTCCGCCCATTAGTATTCCTATCGAACCTGTCGAGTCCGCCCCCAACCTCCATGACCACTACAAACAATTCAGCATCGTCATCCACCCTTTGTTGTGTATGTTCCTATTGTTGAGGCAAAATCCCAAATTTATGTTTTGATGTAAACAAATAAAGATTAATTAAAAACTCTAATTATGATTCCAAGATGTGTTAATTTAAAATGTGTTTTGAGTGTAATAATCCAAGATAGGTACTAAGCAATGCAAGCAAAATCAGTTTAAGAAAAAAACAAAAAATGAACAAAACAGAACCAAGAACGTTCTTGACAATATTTTGGAAAACCAAGAATGTTCCCCACGTTTTTTCATTTTCATCAAGCAAGTTCAAATCATTTGTTAATACAAGGAAAAATCCTGCAAATTACAATTGTATTTCTAGTACATCTACAAGGAATATACAACTCTCATATTAGCAAAAGAAACACTTCAAAAGATCAAAGATTAAAAAGTATGACTTAAAGAAAAAGTGACAAATGATAATTTCTAGCATGTTAACATCTGTCTCCAAAATGTTATTATCATTCTCCAACATGTTACAATTAATCTTTAGCATACAGACATAATTCTCCAGCATGTTAACATCAGTCTCCAGAATATTAACATCAGTCTTCAGAATGTTAACATCATTCTCCCACATATTAACAATCAATCTCCAGCATGTCTACATCATTCTCTAGATTGATTTGATTCAAATCGAAGACAATCTTGATTTGAATACATTAAGCACATCTCTGAGATGTCTATGTACATAAAGGAGAATATATCACAATTAACAATGAGAAGTTTCATATCATACATTATTATCACAAAAGCAAAAAACGTGGAATGTTCAAGTCAAGAACATTCATGGTTCAAAAAGTCTAATCTTTGGTCAAATATGACACATGACAATTGGACACTTTCCAATAGACATATTAGTTGCCATCAACCTTCTTGAAGCCTATAAAAGGAACCCCAAGCTCAAGGAAAAAAAAAAGAACTTCAAGTGCTAATAAAATCCATCACTTACACCCACTTACATACTTGAAATATTCTCAATCGCAAACCAAAAGATTCAGTTCTGCTTGTTCCTCAAATATCACAATCATTCTACTAAATTCTTTTATCAAGAATCTATTCTTAAACACAAGTTGAGCATACTCAGATTTTACCAATCTCTTTAAATTATTATTGTGTAAACTCAAGACTATAAGGGTTGTTTATAGTTTGAGTAATTTGTAGAAAATCCTTTTATGGTTAAAAGGTGAATTGTAAAATACTCTCTAAAGATTGATAGGTGACCTGATTGAATCCCTTTCTGGTTGGAAAGGAATTGTTGTAACAGATCAAAGTTGATTTGGCTGTGTAAAACTAAAAACATTGTAAAACCAAGAATGTCCTTCGTTTGAACAATTAGTGAAAAATCTCACAATTGTGAGGACTGGATATAGTCCGAGTTGGGTGAGCCAGGATATATCAATGTGTGATATATATTCCCTTATCTCTATTTACTTTCAGTCCTTTTGATTATCAAGTTAAATAAATAAGCTAAATTGTTGATTTTAAGCCAGGATAGGTGAATTTACAATTCAAACCCTTTCCTTGTAAATTGGTATTGCTACTTCACTTATTCCCATTACAGACTCTCCTCCAACGCCACCTCTGAATCTGTACCTGCCACCTGAGCATGATCTTCCCATTGCTCTTTATAAGGATATTTGCACAATCCATAATCCATATCCTCATTATATTGATTTTTTTATCATCATCTTTCTCTGTTGCATTACACTTGCTTGTCTTCTTTGTCTTCTATTTCTATTCCTAAAACTCCAGGTGAAGCATTATCCCACCTTGAGTGGAGGCAAGCCATGTTGGATGAGGTGTGTACTCTACAAAATAGTGGTACATGGGAACTAGTTCATTTACCTCATGGGAAGTCTTTAGTTGGTTGTCGTTGGCTCTTAACAGTGAAGGTTGACCTTGATGGTAAGATTGATCGATTTAAAGCTCGTTTGGTGCCAATGAATATACTTAGATTTTTGTGTTGGATTACAACAGTACCTTCTTACATGTTGCCAAAATGGCATATGTCATACTGTTTTTCTCCATTATAGCAATTCAACATTAGCCTCTCCATCAATTTGACATTAAAAATGTCTTTTTGCACGGTGATCTTGAAGAGGAAGTTTATATGGAGCAACCACCAAGTTTTGTTGCTTAGGGGGAGTCTTCCATCATGGTTTGTCGGCTACACATGCCGCTTTATGGTCTTAAACAGTCTCTTAGAGCTTGGTTTGGCAGATTCAGCTCAGTAGTAAAAGAGTTTGGTATAATTCATAGTGAAGTTGATCACTTTGTATTTTATTGTCACTCAGCCCAAGGGTGCATCTATCTTGTTGTTTATGTAGATGACATAGTATAACTAGTAGTGATCAACAAGGAATACTCAAGTTGAAACAACACCTTTGTAATCAGATTCAGAATAAAAACCTCGGTAAACTTCGTTATTTTTTGGGTATTGAGTTAGCCAAATCCAAGGATGTCCTTGAAGAAACATGTCTATTAAATTCCAAGGCATTTGATACTCCTATGGATCCAAATGTCATTTTTCTACCTAATCAAGGGAAGCCTTTATCAAATTCATGAAGATATAGGAGATTGGTTGGAAAATTAAACCATCTCACAATCACTCGTTCTGACATTTCCTTCGTTGTTAGTGCGGTAAGCAAGTTCTTAAATTCTCATTGCCAAGAACATATGAAAGTTGTAATCTAGATTCTTAAATACATCAAAAGTACACCTCGAAAAGGTCTCATTTATGAAGATAGAGGACGTACTTAGATAGTTGATTACTTAGATGTTGATTGGGCAGACTCATTCATTGATAGAAGATCCACTTCTAGGTATTGTGTATTTTTTGGAGAAAATTTAATATCTTGGAAGAGAAAAAAACAAAATATTATTGCAAGATACGACGATGAGGCATAATACAGGCCCATGACACTAGTAACATGTGAGCTCATTTTTTTTAAACAGTAATCAAAAGATCTTGAATTTGAAAGGCCAATCCAATGACACTAATATGGGATAATCAAGTTGCGTTGTACATTGCCTCAAATCCTATTTTTCATGAAAGGACCAAGCATATTGAGAGAGACCTCCATTTTGTTATAGAAAAGATCGAATTGGATGACATCATCACTAGCTTTGTCAATTCCAATGATTAGTTGGTAGATGTTTTTACAAAATCATTGTGAGGTCCTAGAATTAGCTATATATGTAACAAGTTGGATATATTTGATTTATACTCTCCAGCTTCAGGGGGAGTGTTAAAGTATTCTATTAGTATGTAAATAAAATAGATATTTTGTAAGTATTCTTGTCTGTAAGTATTCATGCCATTATGTTTTTGTTTAATACTCATAGTCTATATAAAGAACTTATGTTGTGTAGTTGAATCACACGGTTTATTCAACATGTCTCTCAATATTTTCTTTTCATTTAACACTTTCTTTGCGATTCTTCATCTGAGCCATTGTTGGATTTGTAGGCAATGGTTACACTTCATAGTTTTCTTCTGCAGCATCCAAAAGGTCCAAGGCTTCAAGATAAGTTAACATCTTGACAATGACAACCCAAACATGATAATTTTCGTTGTAAAAAATGGGTGGAGCAAATGGATGGAGCAAGTAAGAAATTTATTTCGGTTTCCATTTCTTGTCTAATTCCAATTTGTAAGTTTTATAAAAGGAACATGAAAAATACTATGAAGATTATATATTGGAAGGCAAACAACAATGTTTCTAACATTTAGCACACCATTGCAAAAACTTCACTACTTTATAAATAAAGTTGAAATATAACTGAAAGTAAGAAATAAATTCCCAAAGGTTACTGACTTTGAAAACAAATCATAATTGAAAAATATTGAGCATGGATGTCGATAAGAGTACTGACTAGTAGTTACATAGTAGTTATATAGTTAACTACATAATAGTTAATTAGTTTCCTTTATGTTTGCTAGTTGTTGATGTGGCTTTACATTCATTTAGGATCATTTGTTATTTCATGCACTTATATAATGGTGGTGATGTATAGCCTCATTCATTCAATCAATGAGATCACTTTTCTTCCATGAGTTTTCTCTCAAATGTTGTACCAATTCTTAGAAAAAAAAAAACAATTCAATAATATCTCTTAAAATACTTATTAAGCAATATCATAACCGAAGCATTAAGGTAATTTCTACAACCTTCTAATTTTAGAATTATTTTTTTTTATGAAGAAAAAATTTTCTTAAAAAAACATTTGGAGGATATAAAGCTAATCCAAGAAAGAAACAAAGAAAAAAGTGTAAAAAAAATGAATTCCTCAAAAGTTAAATTGTCTTTTGAATTTAATGACACTTTGTACAACCAATTTAGAGGTACTAAATGAATCCAATATGGCTTTCAATTTATTGAACTAATTAGCTATAAAAGAAAGTAAAGAAGACTTTGACTACTCACCAAAGTTGACTCAATTTATATAAAGAAATAAGTATGTTCGAAAGCACAACAACCACCACAACCATAAAAATAAATACCAACACCATTTCTGCTCTTTTCTCATTACCATGGCAGAAAGGTTTATGTTCGATATTGCTAATTCCTTTTTGTTTGCTAATTCATTTGAGTTGCAAGACAAGCGAAAAAAAGTTGTGGAAGCTTCAGACAGCACAAGGATGAAGGTACGCCACTTATTTTCTTCCTCTAAACCCTATAAACCCTAGTGGCTCAATTGGTAGTGGGATTCTGATGAGGCGGTACTTATCTCTTAGGTACCGGGCTCGAATCCCACAGAAGGCAAAAACTCGCCAGATTTCCATTGAGGGAAAGGGGGGGCGAGAAGCTCGTGAGGTAACATTGCTCAATTGGCTCGAATCCCACGGAAGGCAAAAAAACTCGCCAGATTTCCATTGAGGGAAAGGGGAGGGCGAGAAGCTCGTGAGGTAACATTGTCGGTAACGCTGGAGGGCCGGGGTGTTACACTTTCCTTCCTAGAATGGCGCATCAAATGAAAGAGATTAAGGACAGATTGAATAAGGTATCTGACAGGACTAGGTTTGGACTAGTGAGAATCGATGTCAAAGTATCTGACAGGACTAGGTTTGGACTAGTGAGAATCGATGTCAAACCAAGACTTGTTGTCCACAGGAGAGAAATGACTTATCCTGATGTTGATGCTTCAATTGTAATAGGAAGAGCGAGTGACATTTACTCGTGTTAGATGACATTCGGAATGATGATCGTATGAAGTGGATTGAGTTGAAAGATATGATAAAAGTTGGCGCACCAAGATCCAAAATTATGGTGAAACCATGTAGTAACTCAAGTGCTTCAATGATGGGTAACGTTCCTATATATGCTTTGGAAGGTCTTTCTTAAAAGGATTGATTATCTCTATTTGTCAAATGGGCATTCAAGGAAAGTGGAGAAAAGAAATATCCAAATCTAGTGGAGATCGGAAAAGAAATTGTAAAAAAAGTGTCACATGGTTCCCCTAGCTGTGAGAACATTTGGAAGTTCCCTCTTCTCAAACTTTGATTTAAGTAAGTGGGATATGTCACGGAAATTAAGTCATGATGAGATGTCATCTCATTTAAGATAATGTTTTACTTATTTATCCCAAAGATCATATATTTGATAGTTATGTAATGTGTAAAATTTCGATAGCCCTTGGATTAGTACAGTCCCTAAATGGGAGAGAAAATTAGAGAGCATTGCAAGAAAATATATTGTAAGTTTCATTCAAGATCATTTATTCAAGATTTTGATGATCGTGTCTCCTTTTGCACATTCAAAGTACATGATTTGATACATGATCTTACATTGTATGTTGCATGAGAGGACTTTGTAGTAGTAGACTTGCATACTCGGAACATATCTCAGCAAATAAGACATTTATCAATTGTTGAAAATGAATCACTTGACCATGATTTGCTCCCCAAGTCCAGAAGTGTGAGAAGTATACTATTTCCCGTACTGGGAGTTGGTCTTGAAAGAGAAATTGTTTTGGATATATGGGTATTTAGATGCAAATACTTGTGTTATTTAGATTTAAGTGATTCTTCGTTTAAATCTATGCTAGATTCAATTGCAAAATTAGAGCACCTACGTTTTCTCATTTGGTATGTCTAGTACAAAACATCATTTTCGGAAATCTTTTTTGAAGTTTTCCGGAACTACTGGAAAACTTATTTCAACCTTTCCGAAACATATACAATAACGGAAAACTTATTTTGACATTTCTGAAAGTTACCTGAAAATTTCATCTCACAAGTTTAACAGTAGTTGTCTTTAGTTTTCTATTTTTTTTTAATTTTTTTTTTTGTATTTTGTATTCCTTTGCTATTTATTTAATTTATTTTGTTTTAACTATTTTTTTTAGTGGGTGCGGGTGATAAAGGAAGAGACGACATGATAGTACAAAGAACATCTAACGTTGAATCTTCATAATCTATGGATGATGCACCGGAAAGGGTTCAACCAACAACATCCCGAAGAAGACAACAAATTGTAATGGAAGATGATGATCTGGGAGAGCAGGGTCATATATATATCCCTGAGGATAATATTGGTATACATGAGGAGCAGCAGATAGTGGTACATGTGGAGGAAGAGAATATTGCTATACATGAGGAGGGACATGTACATGAGGAAGGATATGTACAGCAGGAGGGTGAGCTCACACGGTATCCTGGAAGATCGTATGATATGTTCGTCCTTATATGATATCGACATCATGTGTCTGGAAGACTATGGTTTAGTCAAGTAAGTTAATTAATTATTATTTATGGTGTATTAAAAATATTTAAACTATTATTACTTATGGTGTATTAAAATTATTTAAATTAATTATTATTTATGGTGCATTAAAAATATATAAATTAATTATTATTTATAGTAAATTAAAAATATTTAAATTAATTATTATTTATGTTATATATTTAATTTTAATGTCATACATTTTATTTGTATGCAGGAGCGACCAATTGTGGAAAGATGGCACTTAGAGACATCATCATTTCACATGTCATTTGGTGAATTGACGATTACTTTGGACGATGTTGTCAATATGTTATGCATACCTATTAGGAGTGAATTCTACGGTCCATCATCTGACCTAGATAAAGTAATGGCATATAATCTTACATAACTTTATTAGGGGTGCCTCCTAAAGAGATATGGGAGGAAACAAAAAACAAGGGATGTGCACTACAAATTAGATTGGTTAACAAAGATATTCAAAAGACAGTGTGTAGAAGAGCGATTTAATTGTGCTTCTAGGGTGTATTTGCTGAATCTGATAGGGAGTACTATTTTTGAAAATAAAAATCATACATTAATCGATACAAAATAACATCCCTTATTCAAAGATTTGGAAGGTAACACTAGATACGCTTGGGGTAGTGTAGCACTCGTAGTTCTTTGTGACTACATCTCTGATGCTAATTGTTATGACACCAAATGGTTAGGTTGATATATGTCTCTTCTGCAGGTATTAAATATTTATGATTTTTAATTATTAATTTTTATGTTTATCATTAATTTATTTATTTTTATCTGCAATAGTGTTGGATTTACAAATATTTTTCAAATATTTGCAAAAGAGGTGACTAATGTGTTAACGTTCAGTGCATTGCTCGAATGAATTGATGGAGTTACAAACAAGGCAACCACAAGATCCCTAAGTAAGACATATGATTGACGCATTGACACATGTTGAAGTCATATGGAGACCATGGGAGAATCATATGGATTTCATTCCCTTTGATGATATCATGTTATACACTGGTCACCTCCGACTATGCAGCACAGTAGTGGCATATTTACCAGAGAGGTGTTTGAGATAGTTTGGATATATCCAACATATTCCACCAACACCTCCAGATCTTTCTAGATTATCTAATGTAGAAATGGATTGGATGGGATATATGACTCATGTCACTAAGATATATCACATGATCCATCCAGCTACATTTCTACTTTTTTGCCTCACTTTATAGTTTACTTTTTGGCCAGTTTAAGATGCAGGTCATTTTCTTCGAGGATGCGATTTTTTTTCCTGACTTATGATGTTGGTCATTTTCTCAGCTTCAAGGGTGCGAATCGTTTTCCTGACTTAAGATACAAGTTGTTTTCTAGGCTTCGACAGTACGAGTCGTTTTCCCGACTTAAGTTGTAGGTCGTTTTCTCGACTTCAAGGGTGCAAGTCATTTTCCCAACTTAAGATGCGGGTTGTTTTCTCGGCTTTGGGGATGCGAGCTGTTTTCCCAGATTAAGATGCAGGTCATTTTCTCGGCTTCAAGGGTGCGAGTCATTTTCTCGTCTTAAGATGCAAGTCATTTTCTCGGCTTCGGGAGTGCGAGTTATTTTCCCAACTTAAGATGTAGATCACTTTTTGGACTTCAATGATGCGAGTCATTTTCCCGGCTTAAGATGCATGTCATTTTCTCGGCTTCAAGGGTGCAATTCCTTTTCTCGACTTAAGATGTGGGTCGTTTTCTTGGCTTCAAGGGTGTGAATCATTTCCCCGACTTAATATGTGGGTCGTTCTCTCGGCTTCAAGTGTGCGAGTTGTTTTCCTAGCTTAAGATTTGGGTTGTTTTTCACCGTGTTCAGGGTGCGAGTCGCATTCCCGACTTAAGATACGAGTCGTTTTCTCGACTTCAAAGGTGCGAGTTTTTTTCCTAGCTTAAGATGCAAGTCGTTTTCTCATTTTCCGATATTCCGAGAGGATATTCTCTGTTTATAAGATATTGTTTGATGTCATGGTACGAAGGTTTCCCATTAGGTTCTTCCTCTATTATATGGCAGTTGGTAGGATGGTCTCGATTCTCCATTTTAACGGTGGGTTTTAATCACTGTGATTTACTTTAAACATCGAGGATAAAGTAGTTAAAGTGTAAGCCAATTGATTATCTTCTCGAGGAACACGGTGAAAGGTGATTTCATCAAATTTGCGAATACAATCCCCTAATGTAGGTGTAATAATGTATCAATTTCTTATCATGACATTCCCGTTCTTAGTTAAGTTGATTAATGACAAGTGATGAATCTCCATATACTTCCCGTACTTTTGCTTTTGATTCCAAGGTCGTCGAAATTTCCATGGTGCAAGCTCCATAATCTACCATATTATTGGTGCAATCAAAGCACAAGCGTGTTGTGATAGGGATGAACCTTTTTTTGGGAGATATTAAGACAACCCCAATCCCATGCCCCATTGAACTATAAAGTCCATTTTTCATTATCACGTTCTTCAAACAACATCGTGATGCTTTCATCTAAGAATTCACATTGCATTGACTAATAATCATCAACAGGTTGGTTAGTAAATGATCAGCTAAGGCGCTAACTTTGATGGTTTTCTGAGTAACTTCGGTAATATCGTATTCTTATAACATCACTTGCCAACAAGCAATTCTTCCTATGAGAGAAGGCTTTTTGAAAATGAATTTGATTCGGCCCATCTTGGATATCAAACAAGTAGCATGGAAAATCATGTATTGCCTCAAGCGGTGGGCTTCCCAGGTGAAGGCACAACAAGTACTTTCTAACATTGTATATCTCGTTTATCTATAAAAAAATTACTTAGATGGTAGACGTGCTCTTTATTTCTTGTTTCATCTTGTTGCCCCAACATGCATCCCATGAACCCTTCGAGAATTGAAAGAAACATAATCAAGGGTCGGTCAGGGACTAGAGGGATTAGAATTGGTGGTTTTTGCAAATATTGTTGGATTTTCTGAAATATGTTTCATTACAATTCATTTCAACACAACTGTTTGATTCTTTCGCCAAAGTTTGAAGATCGATTCACAAGTGTCGGTTAATTGTGATATAAATCTGAAAATTTAATTTAGTCTTCCGAGAAAACCACGAACTTCTCTCTCTATACTTGGGGGAGGTTTTCTGAAATGGCTTGAACTTTATTGGGGTCGACCTTTATTCCTTTCTGAGTAACCAAAAATATCAACAATTTTCCCAATCGCACATTGAAAGTGCCTTTGGAGGGGTTAAGTTTTAGCTTGAACTTTCAAAGTCTTCCAAAGAGTTTCTTTAGATCAATCAAATGTTTTTCTTTTGTTTGTGACTTAGCAATCATGCCATCTGCATAAACTTCTACTCTTTATGATCATGTCATGTAATAGGATTACCATATCTCTTTGGTAGGTTTTCCCAACATTCTTTACACCAAAATGCATTACCTTGTAACAAAATGTTCCTTAAGGGGTGATGAAAGTTTTTTTCCATATCTTTAGTTGGCATCTTGATTTGATTATATCTTGAGAAACCATCCATAAAAGAGAAAAGTGAATGGTTGGTCATATTGTAAACCAAAATATTGATGTGAGGCAAAGGGAAATTATCTTTAGGACTAGCTCTGTTAAGGATCCTATAGTCGACACACATTCACACCTTACCATCATTTTTCAGCACTGGGATGACATTGGCAATCCATTGGATAATTTTCCACAACGAGGAACCCAACATCAATTTTTTTTTTACTTCTTCCCTGATTTTTAATGACATACCGAGTTTCATCTGCCTTAGCTTTTGTTTGACTAGAGAGAAATCAGGCTTTAAGGGCAATTTATGTTCCATAATGCCAATATGCATTCCAAGCATGTCCTGATATGACCAAGAAAAAATATCTTTGTATTTGTGTAAGAGTTGGTAGATGTGGTTGAATTTGTGTCCTCTCGACGTATGCGGTGTCCACGATTTCTAGTGTTTGGAAGAAGGTTTCCAGAGCTTCTTTTGACATCTCAACATACGGTGTGGTGGGCAACTTACTCACCAACAACATACTTTAGCTTTTGATGTAGGATTGATGGAACCACACCGGCAGAATGGATCCATGGTCTCCCCCAATAAGTAGCTATATGTGGGTATGATATCCATCACATGAAACGTGATTTCAAAAGTGACTAGACCTATTTATATTGGAAGTTCAGTTTCTCCCATCACTTCTCTGCGACTCCCATTGAAAGCTCTAACAACCATAAGGCTTGATATCATATATGTACCATCATAAGGTAGATTTGCTAATGTGAACTTTGACATGACATTAAATGAGGAGCCATTATCGATGAGGACTCTTGATATCATATGGTCAAGGCACATTATTGATATGTGCAACGCTTTATTATGTCATCTTCCTTCGGCAGAAAATTCGTCATCTGTGAAGGTTAGGTGACTATTAGCAATGATGTTATTTATGATGCCTCCTATCTTGAGTGATGAGGGCTTCATTTAGTATTTTCAGTAATAGCTTTTTGTGGGGCTCATAATTCATCAGCAAAGACAACAACGAAATTCTTGGGGGTTATGGTTGAGTTAGTCGACTATTTTATATTCACTTTATTGGATGATCTTGAGAAACCCATGAGCTTCGTCATCGGAGATTTCTTTCTTATTATGTATTTTCTTTTCTTCAACTTTTTCTATTATAATTATTTTCTTTTTCCTTCTATCTTTGCATGCCTTCTCGGGTGCCATCGTTGTTTCTTTTTGTGGTGTTTTCGGGGAGTATATTCGACTGCATCTAGCTATCCTTTCTACCCCATAAATGTTTGTGACAACAGTGGTTTTTGAGCTAGAAACATTATTATGCTTTGCTTTAGCCAGATGCACTTTAACATTATATTTCCAAGGTACCCTTTTAGTATCCCTATATGGAAAAAATGGTTTGGTGTTTGAATTATTAGGGTTCTTAGACCACTGGGAGCACTCACAATTTCCTCCTTAGTAGAGTGAATAATCAATGACTTTAGGATAGTTACGCCAGGTTTATCTTCTGATTGGGTTGCGATCAAATTACGATCTTTTTTTCAATGGCCTATTTGAACGGTGCCCATGTTTATCAGCCTTTGGAGCTCTTCTTTAAACTCATTGCATTCTTCTATGGAGTCATCCTCATTGAGATGGAAATTGCATCCTATTTTCCAATTGGTGTTCCTTTGAATCAACCCAAATTTTCGTAATTCAGAGAATATAATTTTCATTGGGATTTTAATATTCTTGACCTCCTTTATTAATTAGTGGTTTTCTTTGATGGCATTCACTAATGGTCTATTATAGCCTCGGAGTGGATTGTTTTTATATTAGGCTCATTTTCTTTGAAATTCAACCATTCAGCTTTAAGCAAATCGTGTACCTTATAGTTTAGAGCTAGACAATTTTCAGTCGAGTGTCCCAAAGCTCTGGAGTGATAATCACATGTGGTGCTCAAGTCATATCCTCTTGGGTAAGACGGATCGAGAGGTTTCCCCGGGCATAGTGCAACCATAGAATTACTATTGAGGTGTGGCAATAATTCTGCATAGGACATGGGGATTGGGTCAAAATGTACAAATTTCCTTCCATGATTGTTTCTTCTTTGGTTCTCATTAGAATCTTCATTTCCTTGCGAGTTTTGAGTCAGGATACCTGAGGTTTGTGGGGTTTCGGAGGCACAGGGGCAATACATGAAAGAGGGATTAGTTGGGTTTGTTGTCACAAAATGACTTTTTCCCTCTTTCTTCTTGCTCGCACTTACGAATAGTTTTTTCGTATTTTTTAATTCAGGATATCCTGAAGCAATTTTCCCACTTTTCAATCCCATTTCCATTCTTTCTCCTATGATGACAAGATCTAAAAAATTTAATGAGACTCTCCTTATCATTTTTTCATAAAAGGGAGGTTGAAGAGTGTTTATGAACATGGTCACCATTTTCTTTTTTCGGATAGGGAAGGTTCAACTTAAGAAGCTAGCTCCCTCCATTGTAAGACATATTCTTTGAATGTTTCGGATAGGGAAGGTTCAACTTAAGAACATGGTCACATTTTCCAGTTGCATTCTATCAGGGGCCATGTCGAGATTATACTTGTATTATTTCAAAAAAGAATCCACCAAATCCCTCCAAGTGTCGATACAAGTTCGCTCAAGGTGCATGTACCAACTCAAGGTGTCTCATCTTTTATATCATATGGTGCGGGTTAGCGCACCAACTTTAAATGTACACACTATTGAAAATATGAAATATCATGAATGCATTTAATGAATGAAAATTCCTTCATTTTCATCTTGTTTTTTCTTCAAAAAAATATAATAAACTTTTTTTTCAAATTTTTTTTAATTTTATTTTCTATTTATTTCACCTCTTTATGGACATGATCCTTGGATTCATGGATGAAGAATTGAATCACTTCAAATATATGGTGCTGATTGTCCTTTTGATCTTTAAAGAGACTTTTTATTATATCATCAACTTGATCTTTAGTTGTGTCTGCCTTACGTGTATAAACACTATAATAGTTTTGTCCTCTTGACATTGACATATTTTGTGCCCCAACATATGATTATCATAAAAATACATTTTGACAAAAAAAGATTTATACCACCATAAATTAGTGAAGGAAGGTTCATAAAATAATATTTAATGAGAAAATCTACTGTATAAAAAAAAAAAAAAAAAAAAAAAAAAAAAAGGATTCATGGAAAGAAAAGAAGATATGGTGATCTCATATGGATAAATGACCCAATTTGGTAGTAGTATTTCATAAAATGAGAGTGCTAATAACTCATGCCACAATTTCAATCATATTTTTAACCCACTTTGGAAGATATAATTTACTCCAATATATCTTCACAACCTTTTGGAATATTGTAGACACCTAATTTTGTTTGTCACTGTTAAAAAGGTAGAGAAAAAGATTGGAATCAAGGGCTAATAAAAAATTTCTCTAGTGCGGTAAACCCTTTTTTTTCCTTTATTTCTCATCATCTATTTTTTGACATTATTGTTGTTATAGAGTTGTTGTTGTAAACTACATGTTTTTGATGAAGACAAAGATCACAAATTATGATCAATGCAACAAGATCAAAAAGAAGATCAAATATCTTCATAATAAGCTTTAAATCCAAACAATAGATGATAAAATGTAAAGGTATATGATACATACCAATATTTCAAATACTTGAGAACAAGTCACATTTACATATGCATTTAAAATAGTTTCAAAAGTCAAAACAACATTAACAAAGTATTTAAAATCATATTTTTGACTAATTACATAAGTGTATTCGAATACACCATCTTGTGTTCGAATACAACTTAAGTCAGAAGCAAAAATCTAAAAGTTGTATTCGACTACAACTATGTGTAGTCGAATACACTTCAAGTCAGTGGCCAAAATTCTTATATATGTATTCGACTACAACCATCTGTAGTCGAATACAAGGTAACTCAGTGGCAAATTTTCACTAATCTGTATTCGACTACACCAATGTTTATTCGAATACAAGATGTATATTTTGAATATTTTTGAACGTTACAAAGAGGTGTATTCGAATACACATATCCTGTATTCGAATACAACTGGAAACAATACAATTTTTCAGATATGGGATGGCTCTAGAACATTGTATTTTTTCATTAAACCTCTTGGATCAATGGCCACGAATCTGAAGGTATGTTTATGGAGTATAAATACCCATAACTTCAGATCTAAAAGAACACAATCCTTGAATCAATACGTTGAACAACTTTGAACAAAATTCTGATTTTTTTACTAAGTACTTGCATTCCATTTTCATATCATTCTAAAAGATTCTCAAGTACTTGAATTGTTATTGGATTGTTTTTCAATATATCTCATTGTATACTTATTCAACACACTATCACAAGAATATGAGTTATTTCGAATGCAGCCCGGAGAGTCTATTCTAGACTTACAGAAAAGGTTCTCCCACTTAACCAATCACTTGGCAGCACTCGGAAAAATCTTCACCAATGATGAATTAAATCTAAAAGTACTAAGATCATTGACAAGTGCCTGGCAACCAAAAGTGACAGCAATATCCGAAAAGAAAAGCCTATCCAAAATGTCTCTTTCTGCACTATTTGGAAAACTTCAAGAGCACGAAATTGAACTTGGAAGGCTAGAACAAAATGAAAGTCAATAAAAGAAGAACAAAAATATTGCTCTAAAGACCGAATCAAGAGAACAAATCAAGGACAACGATTCAGATGAAGATGAAAATATTATCCTTCTTGTTAAGAAATTTGGAAAGTTTCTTAAAAATGACAAAACATTCAAAAAGAAAAGTTTCAAGAAGAAAGATAATCCTACACCAAATCAAAACTTCACTTGCTTTGACTGTGGAAAACAATGACATATTAAAGCAGATTGTCCAAACCTTGCTAAGAAGAATGCCATAAAAAAGAAAGACTTCAAGAAGGCATACATAGCTTGGGAAGACAACGAAGTAAGTTCATCTTCAGAAACAGAAAGTGAAGAATGCGCCAATGTTGCATTAATGGCATCGCATCAATCAGATGATGAAGAAGAGGTTAGTAATATAGACTCTCCTCATCATTATAAATTTAATAGTGAATTATTAATAGAATACAATGATGCTCAAAACGCAATAAAGGAATTACTTATTGAATGTAAAAATCTGTGTAAACTAGTGTCAACACAAAAGCAACAAATCTCAAGTCTACAAGAAAAAGTTGACATTATGGAGAAAAATTCTGAAAAACTAAAACAGAATTTTACATGCAATAAATGTCATTTCCTCTCTTTCAAAATTGTTCAATTAAATAGGGTGGTTGAACGATACGAAAAGGGACAATTAGGATTGGAAAATGTCTTAAATATGCAAAGATACTCAAATGACAAAAGTGGTCTTGTATATTCAAAATTTGATAAACCAAACTTGAATAAGACTATTTTTGTTAAAGCGAGTAATCAATCTAATCAAATAAAAGACTATAGTTATGAAAAAGGATCATCTTTATAATAAGAAAACTATTCAAAATAAATCTCATACATATGCTACTAAAAACAGATTTAATCCTACTTGTTCTTATTATGCTCTTCATGGTCATACACCTAATACATGTCACATTAGAAACATTAGTGTTCCAAGTGGACATTACATATGGGTAAAGAAAGGTACTAACCATCAAGGACCCAAAGCACATTGGGTACCTAATAAAATTTGATTTCAATTTTCTAGGTATGCAAGCAAGATATTCAAATATGTGGTACTTAGATAGTGGATGCTCTAAACATATGACGGGTGATGTAACCAAATTTTTAGCCTTAACACTTGAGTCAAAGGGACATGTAGTATATGGAGACAACAACAAAGGAAAAATTGTAGGCATTGGAAAAGTCGGTACAGCACCATCCCCTTCGATTGAAGATGTCTTATATGTTGAAGGTCTAAAACACAATCTGATAAGCATTAGCCAACTTTGCGACAAAGGATACAAGATAGTTTTTAATAAAGATGAGTGCATCATCCAAAATGAAGCTACAAATGAAACTCAATTTGTTGGTAAGCGTTTCAAAAACATTTTTATATTTAATCTTGACGATTTATCTTTAAAAATGAAATGTCTTTTGGTAAGCGACAATAATGATGCTTGGCTATGGCATAAGAGATTTGCTCATATTCACTTGGATCATTTAAACAAATTGGTCAAGCATGATCTTGTTGTAGGATTACCAAAAATGAAATTTATAAAAGATAAATTGTGTGACGCATGTCAAAAAGGCAAGCAAAAAAAAAGTTCTTTCAAACCTAAAAATGTCATTTCAACTTCTAGACCACTACAATTGATACATATGGACTTGTTTGGTCCATCAAGAACCAAAAGTCTTGGTGGAAACTCATATGGACTAGTTATTGTTGATGATTACTCAAGGTTCACTTGGACCTTATTTTTAGCAAGTAAAAATGAAGCTTTTAAGGCATTTAAAAACTATGTCAAGCTAGTCCAAAACGAACAATCTGCCAAAATTGTATCAATTAGAAGTGATCATGGAAGAGAATTTCAAAATACTTTATTTGAAGAATTTTTTGAAGAAAATGGAATTTTCCACAATTTTTATGCACCAAGGACACCACAACAAAATGGGGTTGTTGAGAGAAAGAACAGATCCTTGATAGAGCTCGTTAGAACTATCCTAAGCGACTCAAATCTACCAAAATATTTTTGGGCAGATGCTGTAAACACAGCATGCTATGTTTCCAACCGGGTAATCATTAAGCCAATTCTTAAGATAACTTCTTATGAACTTTACAAAGGAAGAAAACCCAATATCTCTCACTTTCACATTTTTAGATGTAAGTGCTTTGTGTTAAACAACGGTAAGACAACCTTGGAAAATTTGATGAAAAAGCTGATGAAGGTATATTTCTTGGTTACTCTTTATCTAGTAAAGCATTTAGAATTTTCAATAATAGAACTTTATTAGTTGAAGAATCAATGCATGTAACTTTTGATGAAACTAACCCCATAAAAGAGGAAAATATTATTTCTTGTGATGATGATGTTTTTGAAAGCGATGATCCAAGCAAAGAATTTCAAACTAATCAACCAGATCAAGAAAGTGAAGTCAATATTGAAAGGCAAAGTGATGATCTTCCTAAAGAATGGAGAACCCATAGATATCATCCAATTGATAATATCACAGGTGATATCAATAAAGGAGTCACAACAAGATTAAAATTGCAAGATGCTTGCTTAAACATGGCTTTTGTTTCTCAAATCGAACCCTCCAAAATTGGTGAAGCACTTAAAGATGATCAATGGATACTTGCCATGCAAGAAGAACTCAACCAATTTGAAAGAAGCCAAGTATGGGAATTTGTTCCTAATCCTGGAAATAAACACATCATTGGTACAAAATGGGTGTTTAAAAATAAACTAGATGAGAATGGCATAGTTGTTCGCAACAAAGCTAGATTGGTCGCTCAAGGATACAATCAAGAGGAAGGGATAGATTTTGACGAAACATTTGCTCTGGTAGCAAGATTAGAAGCAATACGTTTATATCAAATGGATGTGAAGAGTGCCTTTCTCAATGGATACATAAATGAAGAAGTCTATGTCAAACAGCCCCCTGGGTTTGAAGATTCCAAAAATCCCTCACATGTCTACAAATTAAAAAAGGCTCTTTATTGTCTAAAACAAGCTCCAAGAGCTTGGTATGACAGATTAAGCACCTTTTTATGTGCACGAGGATTTGACAAAGGGGAGGTTGATAAAACATTATTTGTCAAAAGAGATAATGGTCACACATTATTGGTCCAAATTTATGTTGATGATATAATATTTGGATCAACCAACAAGGACATATGTGAAGAATTCTCTTCAATAATGCAAGGAGAATTTGAAATGTCCATGAAGGGAAAATTAAACTATTTTTTTGGACTTCATATCAAGCAACTTGAGCACGACATCTTCATCAATCAAGCAAAATATTGTAAAGAATTACTAAAGAAATTTGAAATGGAAAATTGCAAAGAAAGTACAACTCCAATGGGCTCCGGAACATATGTTGATAAAGATGCATCAGGAATTTCAATCCACATATCCAAATATCGAGGTATGATTGGATCCTTATTATATCTAATGGCCAGCCGGCCAGATATTATGTTTAGTGTTTGTTTGTGTGCAAGATTTCAGGCGGATCCGAAAGAATCGCATCTAGTAGCTGTTAAAAGAAGTATGAAGTATTTGAAAGGAATGACAAATGTAGGCCTATGGTACCCCAAGGGTAGCATATGTAGCCTAGTTGGATACTCTGATTCAGATTATGCGGGATGCAAAACGGACCGTAAAAGCACCAGCGGTACTTGTCATGTCTTAGGCATTGCACTAGTTTCATGGTCTTGTAAAAAGCAAGTGTGTGTTGCACTTAGTACTGCTGAAGCTGAATACAT
Source organism: Cicer pinnatifidum (assembly GCA_037974775.1). Taxonomy (NCBI): domain Eukaryota; kingdom Viridiplantae; phylum Streptophyta; class Magnoliopsida; order Fabales; family Fabaceae; genus Cicer; species Cicer pinnatifidum. The sequence continues at coordinate 39,953,098 of JBBPBR010000004.1, forward strand.
TGCAGCAGGAAGTTGTTATGCCCAGATTCTCTGGCTCAAACAGCAATTACATGACTATGGAGTTGATCTCGGATGCATTCCCTTAAGATGTGATAACACAAGTGCAATAAACATCTCAAAGAATCCAATCATGCACTCTAGAACTAAACACATCGATATCCGACATCATTTTCTACGGGATCATGTGCTTAAAGCTAATGTTGAGGTAACATTTGTTGATACACACAATCAATTGGCTGATATATTTACAAAACCTTTACCTAAGGACTCATTTTATAAGATCCAAAGAGAACTTGGTATTCTAAATGAAAATGATCTTTAAAATTGCATGATACATATAGTTTGTCATCTCTCTTATTTCTTGATGATTATTGCTTTTTGATACATAAATTTGTGTATTACATGATGTGATTTTCAAAAAAACTCAGTTTTTAAGCAAAATTGTACTTATGTAGTCGAATACCAATATCTGTATTCGAATACATACTTTCCCAGAATTTCCTATATTTGGATACATCTTATGTGTAGTCGAATACACGTTTCCGGAACAATGTGTATTCGAATACAAGAAGGTGTAGTCGAATACACCTTCGCGTTTTTGCCCAGATATAAAAGCTGATTCACATTTTTAGGGTTATTTTCTATTTGGTATTCGAATACACAACTTTAGTTTTTTCTCTCTTCTCCCAAAATCTCGTCCATCCTCCTTTCACTCAGTTACCCATTCACCCAACCTAACAAACTACATCACTCTTTGCTTCTTTCTTGTCTTTCATCTTCAGATTTCTCACATATCTCACATTTTCTCTAAAACCCATTTTTCACCAACACCTCCTTTCTCACCATGGATGCTCGCAAGAGAGGACCACGAACTAAGCATGCAGCAGTGGGTCCCTTAAGAAAACGAACAAGGAACCTAACATCACTGATTTATCCCGACTTCTACATACACCAGAAGAAATTGATCGTTTTCGCACATTTTACTCTGACAAGCGACTTATCATTCCAAAATATGGTACCTTAAACTCTTTCTCTGACTTTAAATTTCCTACATTGCTCAAAGCACAACATGTTGAAGAATTTATAGGTTACAAAGGTCCTGTTTATCCAGATTTGGTTAGGGTTTTTTATTGCAATCTCATCCAAGAGGGAACACTGATAGTATCTCGAGTTAAGGGTAAAACCATTCGGTTAAATACCAAAACCATCGGAGAAATTCGGAATATCCCCTTTAATGGTGAAAATTTTTGTCCCAACAAATTGTGTGAATGGGGCGATATTTCTAATTATGATGCGTATGTTTCTCTATGTCGGTTTGACAGACGCACAATGGAACAAAAGAGAACTCAGGCAGGTTCCAAATGTGCCCAGCAACGGTATAGAGTGGGAAATCTTACTGTTGATTATCGCCTTCTGCACTATTTCCTTAGCTACATTCTGGTTCCGAAGGCTGGAAATTACTCCCAAATTTCGGAGTTTGAATTACAAATTATGAATTTCATGTAGGAAGGTCGTCAACTAAATTGGGCATACTTTGTGAAATCTGTTATGATTGGATCTCGCGAGGCAATTGGATTACCATATGCGAAGGAAGTTTCTCGGATTTTGGAACACTTTGGTGTGGACTTCTCTGATGAAGTTATGTTTACACCCACCAAAGAAAATATGTTGGATTTAGGTGTCTTGCCTAGCATGAGGATCATTTGGAATGAGGAGTTTGAAGCTTTTGTGCATAAAGGTGATTATGGTCAACCATCTGATGCTGCACACGACGACACTGCTGGACCCTCAAATGTTGCTGCTCAAGAAGATGAAGATGACGAGGAAACAGCCTCTGATGATGATTATATCTCCAATCAAATGATCATGACCCGCCTTGATTCTTTCCAAACCTTCTTCCAAACTCAATTCGATAATTTGACCACTTCTATCGACACTCGCTTCCAGAATATTGAGACTACTATTGCTCGCAATCATGATGCTCTATCTCAGGACATTAGTAGTTTATCGGACAAACTTGATCATTTTCACATTCCGACAGGTTTTGATTAAGTTCGCTATTTGGCATGTATTTGTACTTATTTGACCGTTAGCATTATGTACTACTTTGATATTTGTTTTATGTACTAATTTGTTGTTTGGATTATGTTTTGTTTTGTATTGCTATTATTGCCACATGTTTTGTCTTAACTCTTATGCTATTATGACTTTATTTTCCATTCTGTTATCTTCCTTGTTAACTTGTATGCCGTTTGTGTTATTAGTATGATTATACTCGCAAATTGTATGTCTCTTTTTCAATATTTTTTCTTCTTTTTGATCATGTCAAAAGGGGGAGAAAATTTGGTATTGTTGTTGCATTTCAAACCTTGTAGGTACTCAAAACAATTTTTCAATTAATCACATACAACGGGGGAGTACGCATATATTACAGGGGAGCAATGATTCAAACTACACAATCTCTCCACAACAACAACATTTTGTCATAATCAAAAAGGGGGAGAATGTAAACTACATGTTTTTTATGAAGACAAAGATCACAAATTATGGTCAATGCAACAAGATCAAAAAGAAGATCAAATATCTTCATAATAAGCTTCAAATCCGAACAATAGATGATAAAATGTAAAGGTATATGATACATACCAATATTTCAAATACTTGAGAACAAGTCAAATTTTACATATGCATTTAAAATAGTTTCAAAAGTCAAAACAACATTAACAAAGTATTTAAAATCATATTTTTGACTAATTACATAAGTGTATTCGAATGCACCATCTTGTATTCGAATACGACTTAAGTCAGAAGCAAAAATCTAAAAGTTGTATTCGACTACAACTATGTGTAGTCGAATACACTTCAAGTCAGTGGCCAAAATTCGTATATATGTATTTGACTACAACCATCTGTAGTCGAATACAAGGTAAGTCAGTGGCAAATTTTCACTAATCTGTATTCGACTACATCAATGTTATTCGAATACAAGATGTATATTTTGAATATTTTTGAACGTTACAAAGAGGTGTATTCGAATACACATATCCTGTATTCGAATACAACTGGAAACAGTACAATTTTTCAAATCTGGGATGGCTCTAGAACATTGTATTTTTTCATTAAACCTCTTGGATCAATGGCCACGAATCTGAAGGGATGTTTATGGAGTATAAATACCCCATAACTTCATATCAAAAAGAACACAATCCTTGAATCAATACGTTGAACAACTTTGAACAAAATTCTGATTTTTTACTAGTTACTTGCATTCCATTTTCATATCATTCTAAAAGATTCTCAAGTACTTGAATTGTTATTGGATTGTTTATCAATATATCTCACTGTATACTTATTCAAATCTTATTGTATCACTTGTAAAAGAAAGTAGGACTTTCTAAAAGATAGATTAATCTAAGATAGTGGTGTGCTATCTTAGAAGTATTGTTAGAAGTTTGTAGCAAGAATCCCAGGGTGGGAGTTGTACATTTTTTGACAAGTATTGGATCAATCTCTTGTGGTGTGCAAGAGGACAGGACGTACCCTTGGTTATATGGGGAACCAGGATAAATCTTAAAGTGTCCATTTACTTACAGCACTTTATTATTAGTAGCCATTTTGTTAAACTCGGAAAATTCAACTACCATATCACTAAAAACACGAAAATTTACTAACACCTAATTCACCTCCCCCCCCCCCCCCCCCCCTTCTTAGGCGTACTTCTATATTTACAGTTGTTTTTACTATTCTATGCACATATGATATAAACAAGAAATTCTTTTTTAGTTTAACAATCAAGTTTAATAAGGATCAAGTCGATTGTTGTATAATTGTCTACTTCTTTATCAAATTCTTGATTCATTATCTCTATTTTGTTTTTTTTTATCTTGTGCATTAGATCTTAAACTCTTTTGTTATTACCGCCGTCGGTTCGCCCCAAATATGTGTCGCCGACTCGCGGATCTGTTCTCTTATTTTTATCCTTTTATAAGTTGTAAAAATAAATAAAAAATAGTAAAAGTATTTTCTTAAAAATAAAACGATATACAAATTAATAAACAATACGTCACTCCTATTATTATTATTATCATAATTATCATTGTTATTATTATTATCACCACTATAGTGGGAATTTATTTTGATATAAAAATAAAAATTAATAATAAAATCAGTCAACACACAAATATTTTCTACCCAAGAACTACGTGAGTTTTGATTTCCCTATTGCACCTGGGCATACGTAGGAGCAAGGTCTTCCCTTGTCAAACCAAATTAATAAAAATATTTTTTTTTCTTTAATTAATGTAAATAATTTTTTTTCTTTTTTTTTTTACTATTCTTTTTGGGGGTAAAAATAAATAAACAATTATATACAATTAATTATGGGGTAACCGTTCTAACGGACGTTATAGGGTGGTAATACTTCCCTATTCGTAATCGACTCCCGAATTCGAATTTCTGGTTCAAAAATTATTATTTTAGGTTTTATCCAATTTTTCCTTTAATTAAAATAAAATTGGTGGCGACTCCTTTCTTTCGTGGACAAACCGGACGCGACAGCTGGCGACTCCGCTGGGGACTTTTGAGAGTCATGCCTAACCTAATTAATTGTGTATAATTATTAATTTATTTTTATTTATTTTACCCCTTTTTGTTTTTATTTGTTTTAATTATTTTGTTATCTATTTATTGTGAATATAATTGTGGTGATTCATTTTTTTTATTGATTTTATATGTTTTCTCATAATATATTAACTATATGCATTTATGGTAATTTATTCTAATTGTGGAGGTTTACATGTATTTATGTTAATTTGTTCTAATTATAGTTATTCTTTTTATTTACTTATTTATTTATGGTAACTTACGTGTATTTATGTTAATTTGTTCTAATTGTAGTTATTCTTTTTATTTACTTATTTATTTATGGTAACTTACGTGTATTTATGTTAATTTGTTCTAATTTTAGTTATTCCTTTATTTATTTATTTATTTATTTATGGTAATTTACGTGTATTTATGATAATTTGTTCTAATTGTAGTCATTCTTTTTTCTATTTATTTATTTATGTTAACTGCATCTTGGTCATTCCTTTTTTTCTAATTATTTATTTATGGTAATTTATATATTAATTCTATGTATTTATAGTAATTTATGTTAATTATGGTGATTGTTTTATCTTATTTTCTCTACACATTATACTAACACGATTCACACACTTATGAGTGGGCTCTATACCCGGGCTGAGTGCAACCTAAGATAAATTAGAGACTGTGTAATGATAATCTTCTGGATGTACATCATGTTTGGTTGTCATGAAAGTCTCACCTAGAGTTGACATTTTCTATAATATTTTCATTTTAATAGTTTACCTATTATTTGGATTAATATTTTAGAATTGAGTTGTGTGCTCTATGAAGCAATTTAGAACTATAGAGCCACACATGGTGGAGGTTTACGTTAAAAACCGTAGAGCAATTAAATTAGTAAAGAATCATGTAGGTCCCATGCATAGCATAATCATGCGTGATTCATCATTTTATTGTCATTTTGTAACATGTTATTTTTTTTAATAAAAAAAAAAAACAATAATTGCATATTAGATAATAAATTTTTTAATTTATTACATAATCATTGCATTCATTCTTTTACATTCTCATAACATCCTCCTTCAGATAAATCTACCCTAGTAATATCTCATATTTGCATCGCATAATCATGCATGATTCATCATTTTATTGTCATTTTGTAACATGTTATTTTTTTTTTAATAAAAATAAAATA